>JAAIXI010000229.1:3003350-3340495 GCA_013403645.1 Heliconius nattereri | reverse complement strand
CCCTAAGGGTACAAATAAGGGGTTGAAAGTTTGTATGGAAAAATCTTTAAATCGCAACCGATTTTTATAAAATTTAATATTTAGACTCTTAAAAATATTTAATTGAACATGTGTTTCATAGTTTTCTAGAATTCACCCCCTAAGGGTACAAATAAGGGGTTGAAAGTTTGTATGGAAAAATCTTTAAATCGCAACCGATTTTTATAAAATTTGAAATTTAGACTCTTAAAAATATTTAATCGAACACATGTTTCATGGGTTATTAGAATTCACCCCTAAATACGCAAGCGAAGCTGCGCGCGTCCGCTAGTTTATAATAAATTGATTACAAGAGACAGATTTGGATATCAGATTAGTAATGAATTTAAACTTGTAATAATCTTTTACATTTTTATTTACCATGCTATCTCAATATTCTTAAAACCTCTAAGGAGGTCTTCGAAATTCATTATTATTAGTAAAAACAAGTATACGTACAATGGTATATGCTAGCCAACTTAAGTACAGCACTATAGCAATCAATATCTGAGATTAGTCTACAGGCTAGTTTAAATGTAGGTGCCTGTATACCTATGGCTAGATACGTTAGTCCATATAGTGAATGACGTTGTTCTTTGTTGAAAGATGAAATTTTATATTCGTCTATATTTTAATTCGTGTAAAGAAATGACAATGGTCTTAAAATAATAATTGAAGTCACAACTCTTAAGCGATTATTCATATATTCAGTTTTTATAAAAAATCTAGATTTAATTAAATCTCACTTATTATTTAAGTGTTCACTGGCATGCGAAAATAATATGCATAGCTATATACGTATTTGTATAAATTATAATAAATTAAAAATATTCATTTAAAATGGTTTTCATAGGTTTCATATTTAGCGTATAATTTACATATTTATTCACGTGATGAATTATTAATATCCCTTAAATTCGGAATTTCTTTGTGTTATTATGTACACGTCCCGTATGATTTATGAAGAGCTAACGCTTCGATTACGATAGGTACTTAGATATAATCAATCTTAACGTATTTTCCATATGAGGTGAAAATAGGCAAGCTGATTTGATTTTTACCATCAGGTAGGCCGGCATTTATGTATAAGAAAAAAAAATCTATTTCCTCGTTGTCTAAAAGAAACTGTGCCAAATATCTCTAAATTGAGTTGAACCCCCAGGAATTCTGTGAATACAAAGTACTGCATAACTAGGCTTTCTGCGTTTAGAAAAAAATAAAAAGACATTTTGACTCTACTCAATGTCAAAAATGGTACTTACACAAGGGCAGTTTCTTATTTCATGTTTTCTACTTACGTTAATGGGTTATTGTAGATTAAATGGACATCCAACGTGAGCTAAAACTAGGTTGCATTTAAGTAGGTCGTGATAACATGAGGGAAATTTTTATTGTCATTCAAAGTCTGTGGAAATTTTCACTTTAAACTATTGTTTTGAGTTTTTCCGTTCTACAGATTTAAAATGAAGAAATAAGCGCTGTATACATTATATATTTTAATATATAAATAGGGAAGAATTCCTAATTAAATGTACTTAGCAAATGGACATGACCACTCGTCGAAATATAAAGCATTTTAAGTATAATGCAAAATATTTTAATTTTCACAGTTTGGTTATTATAATACACACAAGACACAATTAATTCTCTATCTCTATATATAGAGTGAAACACTTGAAAATAAACTGTTAAACGAAAACTTCGGTCGTTGTATATATCGTTGAAGTTTGCTTATTGCTGTTCTATTGAAATTTGTCTTTGTTTGGGTCACATAATTTCGTTTCGTTGTATCTGCCTGTAGATAAACAGAATCACCTCTCACCCGACCCTAATTAACGGGTTTCTGCACAAACAAACTAATTTTACGTCCCAGTCGCAAGTAGCGATGTTACCCTCGACTTACATATGTAAAATTTAACATACCTAATAAATAAATAAAAAAATATAAAATTTAATATATTATATATTCAATAAATTATCTATAAAATATTAAAATAAAACGGATGAAATCAAGTGAAATTGCGGAAAATATTATTATTATTTGTAAATGTCGTAATAAATGTAACGTAGATATACAATAAACGTAGAAAAAATGACAGATTGTGAACAAAGTGATCCTATAAGGGTACCGATTTTTCCTTTTTAATTGTGGAACCCTAAAAAAACAAGTTTTAAATAGTAAAAGCATGATATTTACATAATTATAGTAGTAGTACTAAAAATAAGAAAAAAATCGAATGTACTTTCCATATTATTCTAACGGCGTGGTTGTTACGAATAAAAATTATTATTCTATTGACTTGTCGAGGGAACTTTTAATTATAACTTAGCCTACTTCTTTTACTTTACAAATGCAGAGACTTACGTACCGAGAAGTTTTAAGTTTTTCGAAGAATATTAAAACCGAGCACAGGGCTTCATTAATATACATAGGTGGTTACGGTATGACGGCCATTTTTATATTATTAAATTATTTAATATTATTTTTAGAAATAGAGGCAACAAATAGAACATAGTAATAACTACATAGAGGCTTTTAACTTCTTATTCCTTCAACATTAATTTTCTCAACCGCAATACAGTCGAGTCGTGGCCTTCCTAAAGCTATCTGGTAAAGGGCTATAATGGTAAATCTCGTGTAAATAATACGCAAAAGCTTACAAAATCTGACGACAGTTGTTTGTATTATAAACATAATATGAAATTCGACATTGTATATTAGTGGTAGGTTAGGTGGAAATCAGTGGCAGAATTTTCACCGATCGAAAAAAAAATCGTTTTAATATGAACATTCCCCCGATCAAAGTTCGAATAGAAAACCACCTCGTCATCACCAACACTGCACCACGATGTCGACATTGTAATGTTACTTATTAATAATTTAGTAGTATAATTTACTTGGACATGTTTAATACACTAACATTTTTAGCGAAAGGGTCTAATTAGTTTCGTGACATCGCGCCGAGTGCCCTCCGCGTCAATGTACGAGCCTAGACATTCTAATTAAATCCAGAAAAGTCAAATGACTGTCATTAATTGTGTTAATCAATTTCATTTGTTACGTTTAACGATTTAGCCTTTTTTTTTGTTGGGATTTGATTAAAATGTACGGTAGGTGCATAATTATACTGAAAGCTTGCGCTGTTAACAATGAAGAATAATATTTATGTGCCGTTAACTTAATAATAATGTTCCAAAGCAATTGTTTGATGTTCTAACTTATTTTAATATTTTATAATATAAATGATGATGAATGATGAAAAGCAATTTCAGTGGCTCAGCGTCTGATTGTTGTCGCAAGCGTTAGTGGGTTCGATTCCCACTGGGCTCTACCAAAGCAATTCTGTTGTTTCATGGAAAGTGGGAAACTAAGTGTTCTTTCGTTAGGTTCTCTGTTAAACAGTAGGTACATGGTGTATCTTATAGGGATATTGAAAATATTATAAAGCACTTTAAATTAGTGAAAACAAAACCCTTTATTTACCCTTGTCGGGTAAAAATAAAATGTCTATAATAGTTGATTTTTGTGTATAGTTTTAAGAAAAATATCTTTCCTGCCCTCAGGTAATTTATACACTTTGTTTAACATGGTAACCCGATCGTTACCTAATGAACCTTAATGTTAAGGACCCTTTTTATATAATTATAATCCCTAGCCATCATATATTTTATTATACTCAGTAAGAATTTTGATTGTATCGCTTTTTTTGCTTCATGCAGTATGTATGATGTATATGCAAATATGACTTTTGATATCACGCCCAGTAGTCACGACTGCACAGTCGTAGGTGTGTAGTCAGTCTCTCAATAACGGACATTTTATAGATAAATACGTATTCAAATTAGTATTTTTTAATAATACTAATAATTATAAAAAAAAAGTGGGGAGGGGAGTGTCTTAACACTAGGGTCCGTCTGCCAACTCTGCTACACGCGGGATACAGCGTGAACCTGAAAAAATTATAATAAATAAGATACTATATGTTATACATAATATACGTAATTTACACTCACATTTATTGTTACATATAAGTTCTATATTATTATCTAGTCTTACTGCTACGCTTTTAGCATATTATCCTAGACTGTGAATTAGGAGCACCTCTATGTTTAGAAATTTATACGCTATATGTTACTTTGTGTACCTATAATAATTTATAGGTGTGATTTATAAGTGTAATACACCGGAGTAACTTTTTTTGTTGATATTACTTTGAAATATACGATTAAGTCGTTGAAAATAGGTAAAGCGAGTGAAATTTATACAAAATATTAATATTATTTAATTAATATTTTACAAAATATTTTAATTTTCTAAATCAGTTTGGGCAACGTGCGATATTCAATTAAGAGAATTAATAAGCATAGTNTGGTTTGGCCACGTTACGCGCCGGCCTAAGAACTATGTCGGATGCAAGTGCCTTGCTATATCAGTTCCTGGAGTGAGACCTCCTGGACGCCCAAGGAAGCGCTGGCTGGATGTCGTGAAGCAGGACATGAGAGCCAATGGTCTAACCACCGAGGAAGCAAAAGACCGTGCAAAGTGGAGTAGGTTGAGTAGGAGGGCAGACCCTGGCAATAGCCGGGATTAATGCCAGGAGGAAGAAGAGTCCCTAAAAAATAATTACTAAGAATACTAAAAACGCGCTTTTATCGTACACTAACGAGCTACACCATGTACTAGTACTAAATGCCATAGAATGTGCAAACTCGATTGGTTTACTAGTCACCTCTGAACTTTTCAGGTTCCACTTTTCAGGTCATGACTCCATCATCCAACCAGTACTATGATATTTCTAAGTGTGATAATGATTTAATTAATACTGATTTTTATATTTTATTACAAGCTGCAAAGTGACAAATCGACACCATAAAGAGAAAAACGAGTCAAAAGAGGTGGAAAACAAATTTTGATTGTAATTTTGTTTACAAGAAACATAAACCCTACTAAAATACATAGAAATTGAAAAGCTGTTGGTCAAATTTACTTTTAAATTGTCTCTGTCTCTATTCGTGTTACTGTTGACATACAATCAACTAGCTCTGAATTCCTAAAATGATTATCTCTCACAGTTATGGTATGTTGAAAGCGATATCAAGTGTCATTCATCTCGTAAATCAAATGCGTTATATAATATCCTTATAGAGCAGTGGAGTCCTCACGGCTGCAGAAGTCGTCCTTTTTATATTTAAAATTAAAAAAAAACTATTTAAAAGTTATGGAGTAACTAGAGAACTGTGGTTCTGTTTGAGTACTCTTACTGCGCCACGAAGGCCTCATATCCTTAGATCACCTCTTTTTATATCCTTCAATAGCTAACGGCGAAAAAACCTACTGTGGATTATGTATCTTTACAGCATAAGCATTTTAAATATTTGCTTATAATTTATTTGTATAATTTCTTATACTAACTGAACGTCAAATATTCTACGTGTTTGTTAATATAAAATAACTGAAATAATAAATTTTAATATAAAGTGTAAATTTGTTATTCCCAAATCGTACATGTGACAAATACCCCTATTGCCAATAAAATATTTCTGAAAAGCGGAAATTGAGTACGTGATCCTAAAGCGTAAAATGAAATAAATGTTTACAGACTCGGAAGGCCATTATATATATTATAACTTAAAGCAATTTTTCAAGTGAAATATTATTTTTATTATCTGTTAAATCTCTACCTAGCTGCTTAGGTACATAATTTAATCTTAATTTTCTTAATGCATGTCAATAACGTGCATTCAGATATTTTATCCGGGAGAAACCAGGTCACGCGATCTAGCTTTGAGCCGGAACTGTTCTTATACCGTCTGCAATGGATACATCGATGGAATGACTCTGTTTGATCATGTCATGATATATGACTATACAAACAATTTGACACGTTTGCTCGAGATATTGGTTTTGTAGATTGAATTATTTAACTACTTGATACATGTGACAAACGTTATTGACAAAACTATCACGTAAGTTTTATTTATCTCTTCTAACTTTGCTATATATTTATTACTTTTTACTTTCTATGTAAACTTGACCAAATATAGTCGAAATCAATACATTTTTTATTATGTGCGTAAAGTTAAAATGTATTGATATTCAGTATTAAAAATGAGAAGTAAACGCGACCGTTGCGTGTTCAACTCTCACTAGTTCAGTAGGTAGGTCATTTCCTAGCTCTATTAAAAAGAGAAAACACGGCGTTGAATTCCGACATTCAATACACAATGTCAAGGAAAGTGGAGAATGAAGTGTTTTAACACTAGGTTCCCTCTGATTGCCTTAGCATATGTGGGATACAGCGTGAATATAAAGCTAACAAAAAAATCGCTGTGGCCAATTTAAAAACTATAAAAAAATAATGGCAATACAGTACTACAGTACGTTCTATTAATTTTTTGTTCGTTTATACATTTACGGTATTGAATGTTTAATTATACGTACATGCCGTCAGAATGGTTTTGACAATGAAATAAAAATAAAAACTGAATCAATTTTAATACTTCTATTTTCTTTGAAATAAAGGCAAGTAGGTAAATGAATATAACTTTTACAACTAACTTTTAATGTCTAAGTATAATTCCTTGCGGAACGCTTTCTTACGACAGCTTTTGTAATCACGGAAAGTTCCGAGTTGTGACTGGATAAACACTTGCAAAACTTAGGACTTAAAAGTAAAAAATAAAATAAAAAGCAATTCTTTCAAAATATAGAATTCTCTTGCAACAAGATTTTTCTTTATTAAAACTTTGTTAAGAATGATATTTTTATGAGCTGTTAAATATTAATAATTTTCAGTATTTTTTAATGAAGTTGCTTAATATAAATAAACTACAGTGTTTCTACCACGACAGTCTCTTTCCGCCACTCAACACTTAACGTCTTCAGAATTCGGCATAAAATAGAGAGCGGAGTGTCCTAACACTAGGATCGCTCTGCCTTCCCTGCTACATACGGGATACAGCGTGAAACTGAAAAAAAAGCGTTTCTATTTGTTCATTATGAAAAACAATATATTAAATAATATTACCTTCAGATATATTCTCAACTCTTCTATACTAAATGCATATTTTTTATTTATTAAAGTTATCCCGTTAGTTACATCGTTAAAAATAAAAAGTGAAATATAAGTACAAGACAAACTGGTTTCAAAAGTCGCAACACCACGCATATATGCATGCATCTGCCACATAATATTAGGGCGGTATCGTTTTATACTTTTTTGAACTAAATTATGCATTCTGGTTTATAAAGAATTTTTACTACCTTTGCTTTCGTAAAGCAAAGAAAGTGAATATCATTCATTTGATTGATTCTATGTTAGCGTGAAACTCTAATTTATGAGTATTCTCATAAATTAGTGATGTGTATATAAATAATCTTTAGAAAATTTATTGGTTTTTTATTAATGACTTTTTTATTAGGAGGAAATTCTAAATAAATCACTTTTGTTGTAACAGTCATTTTTGTTTTAACATATTATTTTTTATATATTTATTTTCATAAATATTTCGAAACAAAAAACAGCTTTACTAATTTTATAGCAATAATCAGCTATTTATGGCAGTTGCGTACATAAGAACCAAGTTAAATCAGGTCAAAGTAAAGGTCACTCTCAGGACATATAAAAACATTGTGACGGTAACGAAAGTTCCCTACATAAGAATAAATATGAGAAGATCCCGAAGTAAGTTTTGGCCCTGATAAGAATAAGAAAACAACGGTTTACGGAAAGCAAAGCGGAAATCCCCCGGAGATCCCATAACCCTAATAACAAGGGTTCCTCGGCTTTACCTGTTCGAATTTACGAACCATTGACCTTTCGCTCAAAAGTATTAGCTATATTATAAATTGGCTAATAATAAGTGACTCGTGGGTTTCATGTCGGAGATATTACCTTTTGTTTTTTCAAACTGACTGACAGAATCTTCCTAATATACTTTTATAAAAATATAATTGTGGCGTTGAGTTCCAGCACTCCAAACGCAATGCTCTGCTTGCCTTGCTACGTCCAACATATACGAGTATATAGCGTAAAGCTAAAAAATATATATTACATGTTCAGAATTAAGTATTTATTTTAAAAAAAAACAATATCAATACATCGATAGTTAAAGTTACAGGCAATTCCATAAAACAATTATTGTTTTAAACAATTATAAATACTAAGTCGTTACTGACATTGACGTACACAAACGCACAGACAAACCGACAAGCAGATAAAATTTATTAAAATATTGTTTTGGGTTCGATTTGGAAAGCTAAATGAAAATTGAACCCACAAGCATCATTTCATTTCCTATTGCGCCGCGGTGCTATCGTTAATATGCTTTATTCACATAGTTCGCTAAAAAATGTATAGATTTTCTTATCGAAATACCTACCTTTATTGGAAAAACATGAATGAATGGGATCAAATTACTTTCTCTATACATGAATATTTATTAATTAGTTGACATTTAATTACATTTGACAGATAAAAGCCAATAAATTAGGAATTTTCAAAATACAAGGTGTGGTAAAAGATAAAATTGTCATTTTTAATTGCCTATTTCGATCATTTTTATCATGGATTGTTTCGTAATATATTTTATCAGCTGTTTATAAAAGTAATTAAACTATATTCATGTTAATTAAACTTTCGGTTATGGGTAACTGGTATATGGGTGTTGAAAACGATGACATGCAGTTAATTAAAAAATAATTAATTATATAATAGGTAGGTACTTCTAAATTTATGAGTTAATGTTTAGTTGAATATAATATAAGATTATTAGTATGTACATTCATACATATATGGTAATTACCATGAGAACTGCTATTGTAAAAAATATGCTTCTTTTAAAATATAACTGTAAACTGAAAAATACTTTAAAATCTACGTATAGTAGAAGTTTAAAAAATAATTTTTGTATCCTAACATAAAGGATAATGCACCTCTCGTTTACGCGTTTATTGTTAAAGACCACCTGTCAGATGTGCCATTATGTTTTATAACAAAAGCCTTCCATTGGTGGAAGGTAAAGTAACTACTTTACCTTCTATTGTAAGAAAAAATGTTACCTGCGTAAGATATGAGTCATAGGAAGTGTATGGTCGGTAACATAAATCTTTCCAAATGTCGCCTGTGATGCAATTCTTTCACGTATTTGTTGGATTACAGCTGCTTTAAAAAAAGTGTATAGATTTAAGGTATAGAAAATATATAACATTTTTAATCTGTTGTTGGTACAATAATTTCATTCATCATCATTTATCAATATTTACATTATTTTCTTCTTCTTGTGATTTAGTCTGTTAGCCAAAATGTTTACTTACAATATATTTATTTCATAATCATTTTATATATATTTTTAAATAATTAAAAAATATATAAGCTATTTATAAATTAATGTAACTTAAAATAAAATATGATATACAAATAAAAATATAGCGCTTTAATTAAAACTTGATAGGTGCAAAAACACCTTGTTTCTGAGTTGACCTTTCCATACAATAAAGTTGCGAAGCTAGTTTCAACTTATTGCAGTAAAATAACACGACTCAGTGGAAACTAAAGCGGCGCACGAAACTTACAACAAATGCAATGCTTCTACCTAAAAAAACACCAAATTTTATTTATATAGAAGTAGATAACTAGGGCAAAGAATTTATTCATATATTTCTATTGTATTGATTAACTTTAGTATGCATAACTACTTGTTTATTTTTATACAAGCCTAGAATCTAGGCTTGTATAAAAATACAATCGTTTTATTATTTATCTGGTTTAGATACATAAAGTTAAACTAACAATTTACATTAATTGTTAAAACTATAAGTATAGTAAAATAACAAAAGTATAACCGGTATTAAAATAAGCAGCAAAAACTTGTTTAAAATTGTCATTTACAGTCAACGGGAAGGCTAAATCGAAGTTGAAAACTACTGCCATACCTTGCATTTAACAGTTTCTAAACAACATTACCTTTGGCTATTATAGGAATGAAAACACATTCAAACTCGAAGGTAAACTATTAGTAAATGCATCTCAAGGGATTCAAATTCATGAAGTTTGTAAATTCATACTGTAGACTCGAAACTTTTACACTGCGCCGTTGCTGGTTGTTTTCACTTCGTTACCTTTTGTGTCTCCACCGAAAAATATTAAAGTCATTCCCATTCGTCTTTTCCTCGTCCCTTTAATATTATAATTAAATTAGCCACACTTTGTCGGAGGAGGATTGTATTTGAAAATTTACCGAAATGAAATAATATGATAATAACAATTTTTATTACAATTTTTACCTAACTTGATCGTTCTTTTTATTTTTATAATTATTATTAAAAAATTTTGGTTGCAATTAAGTGTCCATAGATTTCTCTTATACTCTATATTATTATACTTTACTCGTATACTATTAGTGTAGTCTATCTTCTCATCTGTGAGTGACAGAAAGGTCATTGTATAATGTTATCCACAAAGATAACATTCTAAAACAGTATCCCATGACAATATCCACTTTAATAATAGTAGAAGTTTAGATTCAGCTTTTATGTCCATGAGGAGCGTTTATTTATAATTGCGTTTTTATTAGTCATTCTGAAATTTAATGAGTTTTTTATAAATCTATTTAAATAGTTAACACTATATAGGATGCTTCGAAAATTTAGCTGAAAATACGTAACGAAGTGTCTTAACACTACGCTCCCTCTGCCTTCCCAATTAAATAAGGGATATAGCGTAAATCTAAAAAAAAATGGTCTTCAAATGTGGTATAACAACGAAATCCTTCTCAAGGGTCTCAGACAGTGCATCGAACCCAGCAGATGTTGGCACACGTGCAGGTTGCATTCACGCTCGTATCCCCTCCACACCGCACACGCATCTATAGCATAGAATAAACCCTATTGTAATATTCTTAGAAGCTTGAAATATTATAGTTTTAAATGAAAAAAGGCCGTCTCTAGGAACATATGGTGTTATTCATCGATCAGACGAGATAAATTTTTCGTGTGTTAAATATATTTCTCAAGTCGGGAGTTTATTAACGACAGCTTGTTTTTATACCTAGAATATGTTTATATTGTTAATAGATTTGTTTTTTTATTTTTTTTATGTTTACGCAGTTGGAAGATGTTCATGTAAAAATTACATATGCCTATATGTATAGGTGGCAGTTGCTAATGTAGAGCTTTTGTCAAAGCAATCCAAAGTATTGAAATAGTTATAAAACGAGACCTTCGTGGCACAGTGGGATAACGTCTGATTGCAAACGCGACAGTTGTAAGATCGATCCACATTCGGGGGTACGATTATATCTATTTTATTATTTTCATCTCCGCTCTGGCCGACGAAACGCGCAATACAGCTCCGCTATTTTACACGCAATATCTCAAAGATTAAGCGTGAAGATAGGAACGGAGTGTCTCAAACCTACAATAAAAAAAATACAGCTAAGCATTTCATAACTGCGCTACGATGACGTCTTTAATCGATGGGTTTTTTTCATATTTATGAGCCCTACATATTAATACTAATCATAATACCCATAGGTATAGTATTTACACACATTATAGAATTTATATTTGAATTAAATATTTGTACGTATTCTCGTATTAAAAACAAAACAAATTTTAAATATATATACATAAATATAAAGCTAACATTTTCTATCGCTTTTCTATCGTCGAGTCCGTTCATTAAGCTGCAGCTGGCAACAGAGATATATCCTGTTTGAAGTAGACTTAGCTTTGAACATTAGGATAGCTTGGGATTTCTCCTTTTGTATTTTATCTAGTTATATATTGTAAAAACAACAATGGCGTTCTAAAAACAATATAATATTACTAAAATAAGATGCTATTGTTCAATAGTGATCGTCGTAACGCAGCGGTATTTTGTCTGATTGATTATAAAGGCGTTAGGTTTGATTTCCATTCGGAGGAATAAATTATTATCATAATCTCGCTTTGGCTTAAGAAGATAAAGTGCGGCGTAGAGTTTAGCACTAGGTTTTCGCTGTCAATCCTGCTATATTTGGAATACAGCGTGAGACCAAAAGAATGTTGATTGAATATATGCCCAACACCGAACTTTGCCGTAGATATTGACACCCTTATTCCTCACCCATATTTATTGACACAGATTATAAAATATATAATTATATACTTAGATTATCTATGTTCGTTTTAGCAATTCCAACACATTGTACCTAGTTTCTATATCTTTATCATATTTTAATCATTTCCTGATCAGAACTGCGGTTATTAATTAACAGTTTATTATTTTCTTTGTTCCACAATACAATGGGAAGATATGTACTAACATATTCTTTAGATTTTACAATAAGAACTAACTAGTTAACATAACATAAATATATATGAAGTTTCAAAACTAGTCCAAGCTTTCAGCAGCGCAATGTGCTGCGGAAGTCATTAGCTCTAACAAGATACACAAAATTGCTCCATCTCAAAAATTTTATAAATCATATAAAACTTGAAAATTTTAAATAAAAACACCTATAGATTTAAAAATACATATTGTTTGTAATACAATATAAATATTTATTATTTATTTAATAATTTCCAATCGTTAGTTTTTTTATTCAGTGCGGTATCCTGTGGTGTGCCGAGGAATAAAATGGACTATCGCATTTTATTACGAGACCAAGCAAATTAAAATATTTAATGTATTAAATTTAAATGTTTAATTTAATACTTATTCCACAGAGAAAAAATTGAACCCACGACCACCGCGTATAATTTATCAGATACTACTTCACAATAGAGATCATTTAATAAAATTCTTTAGAGAAAGCTACATATTTCTGGATGGCACTCATCTTATTTACTTCTTTCTATGTATAAGAAATTTGACTAGACAACTATATAAGAGTGCTTCGAAACAATAGAGTAGAATGGAACATCTTAGGTAGAGGAGTACTTTTCGACGATCGAACATTAAGTGTCCACTCCTTGTTTCAGTGCTTACTTCAAATAGTTTTTGATAAAGAAGAATATGAATAATAAAATAGAAATATTGTTTAAAATATTCATATATACCTACAACTTACTTGCACTTATTTTTTACTTTTTGTCTTAGATAGCATCAGAGCCAATCAAATACATTCTCAGATATCCTTTTAGAAACACTAAATTCTTAAAGTAATGACGCAATGATACGAAAACATTTTAAAGAACAAATCGTAGAGAAAACCTAGTGTTAAGACACTCCGTTCCCCACTTTCTGCCGAATTCTAGAGGCATTGCGTGTTGAGTGGCAGAAGATTGCGGAAATCCTTTAAATTAAAATGTATTGATTGTTCTATAAAACGAGACCGGCCTTGTTTGTACAACATTAGTCTCAATATAATACGCGAATAAATTCCACAAATTATCACAAACACGAAGGAATTAATAAACTCTAGCTTTCCAGTCAAATTGGATTATAGGCCGCGGGCGCGCTTCCATATTTTGTATTTGTGTGAAGACAACAGTATGGTTTTTAATAGAAGTATCATTACGTAGTTAAATGATTTAAAACGTCACTTTTAGGCTGAGGTCGATCTTTAGATGCGGTTTTCATTCATATAATTTGTAAATGAAAACGGCATCTTAAGATCGATCTCAGACTTGACAGGGTGTTATAAGTACGGGCCTTACAGTGTAAATACACTCCATTCTCGTACTTAAAGACGTTGTCCGCGTTGAAGGAAAACCTCACAGATGGATAATGATAATCATTTATTTATCTCAGTGGTATCTATATTGAACTGCTTCCCTCAGAAATATCAGACATTTTCTAGAACAACTGTTTTAACAGCCCGATGTATCTCATACAAGTAAATTACTAAGCTAAGCCACTAAGCATTGCTGAAGTGCGCTCTGCACTGCACTGACATTAAGTCGATAAGACCATTAAGTCTCTTTGTAAAGGTGTACATTACAGAAGATTAAGCATCGAGCTTTTGGCTTTTATTTTACGGATTTGAATTTCAACCTGTTCCACATATAAATGAGTCTTGAATAAAAGTTTTTGTTATTTTAAAATTGTAAATCCTGTTAAAAGCTTTTACAAATCCTCGTTATTGTTTACTGTTCGCACTGTTAGCACTGCAATTAGATATATACATATGTTGTAATGAATAAAAACATTATTTTTATTTTACGATCGTATATCGATGTAGCCAGTTTTAGGCCATTTTGATTATTTTCTCTCTCATAGTCGTATACGGTATAAAAATATAAATTTCAGTCACATAAGTTACTAATTAATAACAGTTCCAAGCTCTCAAACGGGATCCTTTGACCAAACTCCTTTATTATAAAGTACGTGGGTGGCGATCGATATGCCTACTGCTCCATTGAACAACAAATGTGCGGGAAATATGAAAAAAATACGTCATTCTGTCAAGAAGAATAAGAAGGCGGAAAACCTCAAAGTTCCTTTTTTATCCTATTTACTTTTTTCCATAAAATATTCATAATTAGTATACCTTGTATAATGACAGGTGTCTATTAAGTTTTAAAGAAAAGAAAATCTATATGACAATTAAAACATTTTTTTTATTGTTAACACATTTTTCTTCGCATCTACTAGATATTAGAATATAAAAAAGCGGTGCATTACCTTTGCGAATTTATAAAATGCATGTTCCGATATCTGAGCTTAGATATATGTATTTGTACTTTTTGAAATAAAGTGAGTAAGTTAACATGTGCTGAGGACACATTTTAATTAAAAATATGCGCTATTTTGCGAGTGAAAGAACTCAAAAACATAGAAATTCAATTCATATTGATTCTTAAATCTAAATTGGATTTTGCGGCGTGGTTGGTTTTTTGTTATAGATAAATAACGAATAATACAATCAAATATTGGACGAGTTAAATTACAATAGAGTTCAAAATGTTTATGTTGTTATTGTTTATTTTTGTTGCTGTTTTTACATAATATCACCTCTAAATGGCATGTATGAAGAGGTTAATAACAGCGGACGAGGCGAAAGAGGTATGGAGAGGCCGTAGCGTGTAGAGGCCCGGCTCTCTCTGGCTATTTTGCTAGGTATAAAAGTTCTTTGCATAGTTAATATACGTAACTCGGTTACACATACTTATTCAGTGGTTTGAAAACAGTTATTGGAAATTGTTCGACTCGTTTATTTAAATTTTAAATCACAAACAACATGTTTTCATTTTCACGTTTAATATGAAACGGTACAAAAACTTCCGCGCTCGATTATACTATGTTCAGTTATTAAATACCTTTTGTTTTTCATCAATTATACACAATCTACAAATGAATTCGCTTTGTATTTACTAAAAAAAATTTTTAAAGTTAATGTTATTTCTTCGTAATTGATTCAATCATTCGTTCCGCCTACAAATCGGAATAGTTAATCTAATGATAATATTTTTTTAACAATACTTATTTTTACATATTGTAAATAAATAATACGTAATAAACAAGTATTTACTTGTGTTAAATAGCAACGAATTTAATTTAAAGTCCTTTTAAATCAATCTGTGGCTTTCCAATTTAACACATTCACTGTCGATCTCCGAAAAAAAATATCGCAGCAATACACGGTGAGCGACCTATTTCGCTGATGTATGCTTCGATTGATCCCATAGTTATAATTTTATGACGTTTAAGTAAGAGTGTTATCAGGCTGTGGATAGTAAGTTTGGTTCTCTAGTAAAACTTTTAAATAGGGCAAAGCCGGATCGGCATGTTAAAAATGTTTTATCAATAAAAACATAAAATATAAAAATATATTACAGAATCTTACACATTTAAGTTTTTGTGTTAAAAAAAAACGAATTCCCTAGATAATGCTTTTATTTATTTAACTTTAACGAAATGAAATTTAAAAAAAAATGTTAATAAAAAATCTTTTCTTATCCTTCACAAAAGTGCTAATTTTACTTATTTTCACAAAAATACTTACTTTAATTTAATAATTTAATTCAATACATAAAAAATACTGGCCGAAACACAAACAGCAATCAGAGAGCGACCATATGATCAGTCCTTTGTTCGTCTCCAACCAGGTGTTAAGTAATCGACCGCAGCGTGCGCCGCTTGAGCCTGCGGAATTGAATATATTACTACGTACTCGTATCGACAGTCGGCCATTGCCATAGCGAGTCGGTCATCTATTAAAGGCTATTTCGCTTAAACATACGTGTTATCGCTTTTACTGTTAGGCAGTTTTGTTTGTATTTGCTGTGAAAAGTTTTTAGTAATTTTTTGATACTTATTTTTTTGATTTTCTCGAAAATAATGTTACTTTCTAGAGGCCATCGTGGCGCAGGGTCACAAGGGTGTGAGTAACGCGACGGTTTGGGTTCGATCCCCATTCAAGGGAATAAATTATTATTTATTAATATTTTCATTTCTAAGATAAGATAAAAAGTCTCTATTGCACAATTACAAGAATTACAATGATTATTTTAGGACATAAAATGCACAAAGGCGGCCTTATCAATTAAAGTGATCTCTTCCTGGCAACCAATCCAAGGGTAGGATACATAGGCAAAATGTGGTGCAAAGTTTGAGTAAACTAAATTAATATAAAACCTGTACATACAATACATAATACATATACACATATACATATATGTACAATACACATACATACATAAATATAAAGATAATATACATACATATATATATTTAATTAGGAAAGAGGAAATAAGATAAAATAAATGGTAAAGATACAAGTAGGTATACATATACTACATCCGAAGATAATGATTCTTAACTTTACGCTTAAAGATATTTATAGACGTAGACCGTCTCACGTCGCGTGGTAACGCATTCCATAATTCAGACTTAATCTAAAATACCTCAAAATATTCGGCGGAAAGTGGGGAACTGAGTGTCTTAACATTAGGTTCCCGCTGCTTATCCGTCCGTATGTGGAGTACAGCGTGAAACTGATTTAATTTTTTTATTTTAATATTACTGTCTATAATGTTTTTAGAATTATCTATTGTAGCTTTTTTATAAGCAAAAGCGTTTTATGTTTTTATTTTAACATTGCTGCTTTTAGACTTTTCAATTGTTCGAATTTCAACTCGAAAGTTATAAACAGAAAACTATGTAACTAGAATATATATCTACGACTTATTGTTGTTATATGTTTTAACTTTGATTATAAAATGTTATAGCGAATAGACGAAATAATAGAATCTTGCATGAGAGTATAAACTTCAAGTTTTGCTTAAGAAACTTCGAAACGTAAATTAGAACTCGCGCCATATAAGACTTTCTACATAAACTTAGTGATGTAATTTTAGTGAACACTTCAAAATCATATTACAGTGAGTTTATGTGTCCTCGAGTACATTGAGTTAGAGACACTAAAACCCAGCTTCTTAACTTCAATTGTTTTATCAGAATTAAGGAGAACTTGCACTAATGTCGGTCAATATCTTTTGTCTTTGTTGATTATAAGACAAATCTTAATAAACTTTTGCTTTTCTTAGTGAAATTGAATAAAGTAAATGTAGATCGTCATTGCCGTAATGAAAATTGAAGCGGTTCAACGTCTGACTCTATCGGTTATGGGTTCGATTCTCATCCGGAATGATTTTTTTATATATGAATTTTCCCACTCAACACGGTTTTTTCCAAATAGAATGCCCCTGCGATTTCCTATGCGAAAAAATAATTTTTTTTTTGTAAATGCAATATTTGCTGTAAAAAAATAAACAAGAACATTTTTTAATATTCTGTAACACTAAAGCTTTACTCGATCCCGTGTTGTAGATCCAAATTGACAAGTTTTTTTGACGTTTTATATTTATCATCTATCGAAACTTATCTACATGAAGCTTATCTAAAGCTCGCCGTATCTATACATACGAATACGATGCATATTTCATTTCAATATCTTCTATAATTGGTCTAGGTCTTACTTAGTTTTTGATATTAATTTCTGAAAATGTATGTATGTTCGTATTAATCACAATTAGGTCAAATTTTGGTCATACCTACAATTAATTTTATAACAAAGCTATTCAAATGGAGAGGTAGTTTGCATTTCGACCGTTAATTTGTGAATGTTCTTATGTTATGGCTAAAATATGATTTGAAATTAAATTCGATAAAGCTAAAAATGTTTTCACGAACTTGTCGTTAGAAGGATTGAAAAATAAAAATTATAGCGCTTTCAGGCTTACGGGTTGAAATTAAAGTTTCTATTTTATAAATAGTCACAACAAACGTAGGCGTTAGGTTTCGCAACTTTTACCGCTTTATACAATATACGGCAGGGTAGAGACAAAAACCCTGAGTCAAGACATTATTTTCTCGACTCACCGTAAAAAGTCGAAGTGAAAAAAAAGAAGAAATCTAAATAGTTCTTTCGCTCCAGAATGACTCGAACCCACAAGCATTACCCCATGCCACATTCCGCCAAACTATCCATAAACCTCCATTAATCCAAATAGGTAGATTTAATACGCAGCGGATACGATCACTGCGAAAAATAAAAATAATTGCAAGTTTCGTTGTAGAATAAATGGAAATACATATAAATAAAGAAAAATATGTTTCTATTATTAAAATATTCAAAATAAATTCGAACTCTTTTATAATTAAAAGCTATCCTATTTATTTTCATATGTCGAAAACCTCGTGGGTCGAATATTGCGGATGTATAACTTGTCCATGTATGAACGTACGTAGGTGTTTCTGAACACAACGCGGTACCTGTTAACAGAATAGCTAGCATTCCCACAGTGGAAGTGCCAAGACTGACTTTTTACTGTGGTAATTATATATTTTTAACTTATTGTCACTGCCTAGCGCTACGTCGTATTACTTGTAGAAGAGAACATTTATTTCGTTTAAAATCAAAAAATAAAAATCAGCTTCACGCCGTTTCCCGCCCACAGCAGGGTACGCAGAGGGAACGTAGTGTTAAGACACTCCGTTCCCCACTTTCTGCCGTATTCTAGAGGCGTTGCGTGTTGAGTGGCAGAACTCAACGCCGCTTTTTTCTTTTTTAAACTGTAATTTAAATTTATAATTTGTTACAAGCAAATCAGTTTGTTGTTTCATTAAGTTTGGAATAGTTGACTCGGATTGCTATATCAGGATTAAAACACATCTAAGTCAAATCTTAGTTGTTATACTTAGTTAACAGCCTTACTGTGTAATCAATTTTATCCACAGCTTACTATATCTATAAACTAGTTTATATTTGAGTTCTGGTCCCATACTAGTCTTCTCTTTAATTATCTAACTGAATTATAAACTATTATTGTGATTAAAATAAATTCATTGTATCATCATCGTTTATGTAGATCTTGTGGTAGGCGGAGCTTGGTTGCACGTGGTAGATGTGGGTTTAAAATTGTTTTGCTTTTCCTGATTATTTTAGTTATAGTGCAGTTTTAAGCTCCGCCACACTACGTATCTCGTGAAATGATTAAAGATGAGAACTATTACACATAAACAGTGTTTTGTTTTCTATTACGATGTATCCCATATATCCTAGCGTCCTCACTTTCCGTCCAATTTGAAAGATTGCGTGTAGGGTGGCGTAACTCCACGCCGCGTTTATTCTTATCAGAGCGAGGGATGAAAATAATTTCCAAATCCAAATAGGAATCGAACCTGTAACAACCGTCGCGCTTAAAATCCGATGTTGTACCTACAGCTGCACCTCGATGGCGTCAAGATTATTATATCACCAATATAAAATAACGTAAGTATCATATAGTATATTGTATATCCTCATTAAATTAATGAAATAACTGATTAACTTTCGTATGTTTTTTTAAAGATGTCTGAACTTTTGCTGTATGATTTTAATTAAAGGTTCGTGTTTCTGTGTTAAATAAATGTGTGTCACGGAGTTGATGACGTTATAGGATGATTTTTATTTTTGTGTCAAGCTCATATTTTTCCTCATTATTAATTTTACAAGCATTAATTATAGCAATTAAACCTTTTGTTTGTTTTGTTAGCTTCACGTAGCAGAGTAGATAGGGAATGTACAACATTAACGACGTTAAGACACTCCGTTCTATACTTTCCGCTCAAATTTCAAGACGGCGAGAGAGGTGGAACTCAATGTCTTTCTCGTCGTCTTTTTACGAGTGTGAAAAATGAAAATAAGTTAAAATAATAGGGCCCAGGTTCGGCCACACATGGAGTACTGTTCTCATCTCTGGGCTGGTGCACCCCAGTATCAGCTTGACCCATTTGATCGCATACAACGTAGAGCTGTTCGAATCATTAAGGACCCAGTAAGCTGTGAAAGGCTTGACACTTTGGCTCTGCGTAGAGACGTCTCCTCGCTGTGCGTTCTCTATCGCATTTATCATGGTGAGTGTTCTGAGGAACTGTTTGACCTGTTACCTGCCGCCGAATTTTCTAACCGCACAGCACGTCACAAACTTAAATATCATCCACACCATCTGGATATGTGGCACTCCACTACTGTGCGGTTTCGTAGAAATTTCCTTCCACGCGCCACCGAACTGTGGAATGGCCTACCCGCGTCAGTGTTTCCAGGTCGGTACGATATGGGTGCCTTCAAGAAGCGCGTCTATCTCCACCTCAAAGGCCGGCAACGCACCTGTAGCACCTCTGGTGCTGCACGGGGTCGTGGGCGGCGGTGATCACCGCCAGGTGACCCGTACGCTCGTTTGCCTTGTCCTTTTTCCATAAAAAAAAAAAAGTCGTTCCTTAGTATTGAAATTGAATCGACAACGCAACGTTTACAGTCAGACACTATGATGCTACGCTATAACGGCTTTAAATCTTATTTGATTATGCATATACCAAGTAGGTAAACGTATACAAAACCATTTTCGAAACGTACTAAATAAATTGAGATAAATAGTCGAAGTAATAATAATTTAATATTTGTTTCTCTTATATTTTCTGTCTCCCCAAATGAAGTACGTTCCCAGAAATTCTCCCTTAAACGTTGTTTCAAATGGATGTACAACATTGCTATTTATCGCGCTAATTTGTTACAATAAAACTGTCTGCTAGGTAATCAGAAGAGGCTTAAAGGCGTAGGCAAAGACTTTTTGTACCAAAATATAATATTTGAGCGTTGATTTCGACGTGTTATAATAATAATACTCTTTTTATGAAAGTTATATAAAATACGTAAGTTGAGGCCCGTTCTTCGCTCTGGTGTCGAGGCAAAGCGCGGCGTTGAGTTCTGAAAATCGAATCCGCAATGCCTCCAAAATTCGGTAAAAAGGGAAAGCAAAGTGTTTTAACACTAGGATCCCTCCGTTACATACGAAATACAGAATGATTCTGATAAAAAAATAAATCTTAAACAAAAGAAATAGACACGAGTTTATGTTAAATTTTATGGAGCTGAAAATGTATACAACAATATAAAATATAGAAAAAAAATAATGTTAAAGAAATTACGCCATGTGTACGCGACTTTTGGTTCTGTTTCTCTATCTAGTGTATCGTGAAAATAACTTTATCACACGCTCAAAAACAAAATAACATAAAGGTTCTGGTGGAATGTTTAACATTAATTAAAATTTCAGGCGAACTTGCCGCCTGTTAGTCCTGTTACTATATTAATTAAGGAGTTCTCAGAACCGTATGTCTCTTACTTTTATATGAAGCGGAGCGCACATCTGCGATATCCATGTGAAGTATAACATATCTTTTAGGAGTGTAAGTTTTAATAGCGGCAATCGCGTGAATTATAAATAAGATCTCGTATGCAACGGATTAGCGAACTTTCTCACGCCCCACTTTGGGCCATATGTGTAGATTGTACTCGTATATGTAGGATAGGCGTGTGTTGTGGGAAGTAATGAGGATAGTCGAGCGATACAAGGAAATTGATTAAAAGTTTATTTTTTTATTTAAGTACTTGCATTAACAATTAGGTGTGTGTTTTCCTAAAAAAACTTCTAAACAAATAAGGAAATTTTCCGAATATTATCTTATAGGTATATAACCTTATTTAATTTTTAATTTAATGAATGCCTTGTAGCGTAGTAATAATAACGTAAAATTATAATTTATATATTATAAAATTATAATAAAATTTAGATACATATTCTGTGTATCCTAAGAAAATATTTTAAAAGTCTATAGCACGTTTACCTAAGTGTTACGACTAAGTACCTCCAGGTACCATCCATCCATTGTCCAAATCAGGTTACCGGAGAGCACTAACTCTTAACATCGTTGTTTGCCATCCTTTCAATATAATTTACTTGTTTTTGTCACGTTACATAAACTTGTCACGCTAATGCTTATAAAATGCGTAGCTTATTTCTATTTTGGGTGGAGCGGAAGAGAGCTTAGTACTTTATATCATCATTACCCTTATCCACATAAAGAATTGTTCTGGTACATGTGGTATATTAGGACACACGCTGTAACGAGACAGACATGTACTGAATCTTAATCCATTTGTTAGGGGATAACAAGGTAAGTTCGCAAATCGTTACCACTTACCGTATAATGGAATTTTTCAATGAAACTTCTGGAAGTTAACCCATTTACGTCAGATGATATTTAAGCTCTTTTCAATTTAAGTAAAACACGTAAAAAACGTTTGTGTCTTGTAGAACGTGTCTTTCGTGTTGACTTAACTAAAGAACATATTAAAATGAAACAAAGCTGTCAACGTCGAAATAACTAAATGTGTTTTTTTTTCGAAAACGTGTACGTAATATTTAAATTCAATTGTAATAGTATTTTTTGTGTAAAATATTATATCAATATCTAGCACATAAATACTTTATTGTTAGATAATTAGGAAATATGCATTATTACTGTAATTGCTGCACCGTAGCGTTGCACGCAAGGACATGTACATTGCACATGTCACCGCTGCATTCGGACAAGTATAACGTTCGCGGTGTTGATTATGCAGCTTAACTCTACCGCTGCGCTGTGTAATAAATTTTCAGATATTACAGTCAAAATATACCATATTTTATGTGATTTTTCTTAAATTATTTTACCAGATATTTCATCAAAATGGACTTAATTAAAAATTATTTTTGTACTATTTTTGCATTGGTACTCTGCTCTATAAGTAGTGACTTATCTCTCCGTTATAGATAGTCCGTAGATAGATCTCTAGATAAATTTGGACACTTTTGATTAAATGGACGATGTTGATTTCGTATTTAAAGATACGAAATCAACATCGTTCAGTAAGTATAAAGCAATAGGTGAAATCAGTTAATAGTAAACGTTTATTCCATATAAAATTGAACCCACGCTTTCTTCAATTTAACCTGTGACACCGCTACGGAGTAACATAGAAAATAATAGCAACTCTTAATTCACATTTCAGTGTAATTATCTTCATATACGAGTGTGTCTGTTATAATTCTAACAATGCTTATAACATTGTACGTCAAGTGTGTAACGTCCGAGCTGAGCGGCGCGTTTGAACAACGCCATGATTAATATCTACAATACTGCTTATTGCTTAATGTCACCGGCTGCCATTGCAATATACATACATATGCATAAATATTTTAATAATTTATTGTCATTTTCAAATATAATTAGAAATATTCATGTTTTAACTGCATATCCGCTCGAAGGGATGAATTCTTGTCTTTTGCCCCTCTAAAAGATTAAGTGTCGCGTTGATTCCGACACTCAGCATAAAATGTAAATGTGAAAGCGCGAACCGGAGAACGGGGTGTCATCAAAGTGCCTTAATGTCACTCCATTCTCCACTTTTCGCTGCTAGGTTGTCTCTGTTACGAGATAATATAAAATATTGGCTAGAGTTTTGGACTCTTTAAATATTGAAATGCAGAAGAATGTTTAGATTTTATCTGTTTACCATGAAAAATGCGCAGAGATGCATAAAAATATCTTTGTCTAAGTAACGCACTCAGGGCACTTAGTGTTGAGACTTCCATTTTCATTAAGACACTTCCAATCCCTACCTTAAGTCTGGATACATTGCATGTTGAGTGGTAAGCATTTAATGCCGCTCCTTGCCCCATTACCAGAGCGAGGAAATAAAAGTATTAAATATTTCATTTCTTCGAGTGGGAATCGAACCCACAAGCTGTCGCTTCTACAATAACACCTTTATGCTGTTGGGCCACGACCATTGCCGTTGGCCTCGTTTTTTATTACATTTACTAACAATAAGTGATAGTAAATGTAATAAAAAGAACTGGAGCTTGATTTGTGGAGCTTTTCTCTAAAATACACAATTACTATTTATAAATATGGAAAAACAATAAACGTTTAATATAACTAGGGTTGTTAGCGTAAATAATTAAAATATGTTTGTTCGTCGTTCAAAACATTTGATTTATGCGACCGACTAGGGCTTTTGAAATGGGAAATAATTATTACTGCATGCTGAATTCTAATGTGCACAGCTGGTTGACACTCACGCAGAATCGCTTGTACGCGAACCAGAAATATTTGGATATGAAATATTATAATAATAAATGTTTTATAAAAGTACAAGTATGGTGTTGGCACTATAGATTCTACTTTTCGCCTATTTTAGCTAATATATGTTTTATATTAATTAAAAATAACCATTTATTCGAGCACCTGGAATTCATAATTAATAAATACGCTCAAGCTACGGTAATGCATAAAATATTTTCATTAAGCAATTTTCAAGTTTCTTGTAGCGTCTAAAGCACGCGTTTTACTAACATGATGGTATCGCCGTTGTAAAATATTAGTTTTTATTACCTATACGTATGGGTTATAATTCTGAAACTTCGTTCTATCCACGCCGAAGTAATGAAAGTGGTTAATTATTTTTTCAAAGCACATGCGTCACACGTGGGTTTCACTTCAACTCTACTGTCGGCGACGGCGTCTACGTATTTAAAAAAAAAACTATTTTTTTTAGTAATTAGTAATTTTATCTGTAATAGTTATTAATTAATATTTTTTATAGAATACATTTTTAAATTGGATTAATTTCTTAACTATTTTAAAGTATAATAAAAACAATGATTTTTTTTGTTTAGGTAATTACCTTTAATAAATTTTTGATCACTTAATTAAGGCGTGCTAGATCGATATTACTGATCAGAATATATTAAGTCATTAAGCCGACAGTCCTGGCGTTAACGTTGACCTAATTAGTTAGAAAAAATTAAGATGAAGAACGCTGAACGCTCTGAAGTTTTTTTATTATCTATGATTACTCTTGCGGTTTATCGGGATTTTATAATTAGCTAGGCATATTATTTTATTTTTAAAAATTGTGATTTAAATTTATCGTGATTTATAAAAAAATGTAAATTAAAAAAAAGGCTAATCTATAATGAAATTTGAATCTCGATAGCTAGAATGCCTTCACGAGGCATTCGATTACAACGGTTGGCAATAACAGATCCGTTCTCAGGCGCCATTAATCCAACTGACGGTAAATACGATAAAGTCGAGGAAAACTTCCGCAGGACGGAAAGAAAAGCGCAAATTAAGTTTTTTTTTATATAAATAAATTGTGTTAAACTTTACAGCAATTATTATTAAAATGATCAGCTGTAATCAAGTCCTATTCATAATATTACTGTTACAATTAAAATTGAATATTTTCAATAGGCAAGATAAATTTTTAAAAGTAAATATAACAAATAATTGAGTTTGAGATTGAATAAAATTATTAAATTTAATTGTTATGTTAAATTTTTTTTAGAAAGGCTGTATTTGTTGTTTGTCTTGTAACGAAATTCCATAATTAGTTTATACTCAAGCGTTGGGACTACACCACATGAACTTGTAACTTTTGAGGTCAGGTTTGTTAATTGATTAACGAGTGTTTTCTAGAAGCTTTCGAGTTGAGTGCCTCCTGTGACGTCTAAATTTTATGTCGACCATTTAATATATTACAAAAAATATAAGTTTCATATTTTATATCTTATACTCTTATAAATTAATTATACAATATAATACTTTACTCGATGTTATATTTCGCTACGCAATGATTACATACTTTTGTTATACATATGCATAGAAACACTAAAAGCTAAAAAAACATTGCGATAAAATTATTTTTAACAGTTTAATGTTTAAAAAAAGTTCGTGAAAATAACAGGGTTTTATCGTATCAGGGTTTTAACGTATTGCCTTATTTACATTCAAAGCAATACCCCAGGGGAGGGCGGGTCATTGCTCGCTCGCCGCTTCCTAAATCTCTTTTATGTATGCAGGTATGTAGGTTATTGATGCTCTCAAATAAATTATAAAATGATTATACTAATAAGTATTTTAATAACTTAATAATAATAAAAGATAATAAAAAAGAAAATAAAATAATAAAAGATATATAAAGATTTTTTTAATCACACGCGAATGTGGCAGGGGGTAGTCGGAATGTAGTGTTAAGACACTCCGTTACCCACGCACCGCCCAATTTTCGAGATATTGCATGTTCAGTGGTGAATCTCAACACGATTTGTTTAAAATAATAAATTCTCCTAATAATAATTAATTAGAATAAATAAGAAACAAAAGTCAATAATGATACAATCTATAATTAAAACTTATTGAAACGAAGATTTTCTTCTTTGCACATTCATGTATTTAATAGATACTTAGTAAATATCTAGATTAGATTAGTAAATATTAGATAGAGAAACAGCTTCACGTCTTTTCTCTCGTAGAAGGGTAGGCATAGTATTTCTGTCATATTTACAACAAATACATATATATATATATATATATATATTTGTTGTAAATATGACAGAAATAGTTACTATATTTTTTGTTAACTTCCATATTCTTTTATTAGCATATTCGGTTAGTGCTCTTATACATTTTGGCAATTAACACGATACAACGTCCCACTGGATTATGACTGCTCTATAGAGTTAAATTGTTAATGAGTCCTTTGCGAAACATAGCCGTATACTTACTTGTCTTGTGATGTACTGTATGTACAGAAAATTACCTCTATATTGTAAATGTTTTAGGTAAAATAGAAATATTATAACATATAACTGAATGGTGTGGTGAAAAAATGTCTAGTTGTGACTTCAACGCCGTTGGGCGTGGGCTAAAAGTGGAAAATATTGTCCTAACAATACGTCTTTACATAAATAAAAATTACAAATACACTTACTTTTATCACGCACGCTTCAAATTTAATAAAATGTGCTTGGAGCTATAAATTATACAAGCTTAAACTCGAGAGGTTTATTAGTAAAGCTTGAAGAGTTCCACTATTCAGGTCCTGGCTCCATCATCAGTTCAGTTCAATGATTGTAAGCTAAACTATGTATCACTGTCAAGTTGCATAATTATACAGCTATTACTGATTTATAGATGTTGTAATATAGTATTATAGTTTAAAGTACCTAATAACAAATATATAGTGTGTTTCCATGTATTTCCATGTGAAAAATCGAGATACATTCACATATACAAACCTAAATGCTAAACGTAAATCTTGCTTTTGTTTTGACATTTATGAATCCAGTGATTTTTTACTAGTGAAAGCCTCAGCTTAGAGCCTCTTCAGAGTGATGTGCAAAAAATCATACAGAAATTCTAAAAATTGTTGCTTTGACTTGTTGAAATCGCAATTAGGAAACTAGTGCAGAACGTTTTCAGACTTGCCAGCCACGTATTTTATATATATATACTTTATTGCACTTAAATAATTACATATAAGTAAAACAAAATTGAAAAATTCGTTAACAATGGTGGGCATATTTCTAAAAGAAATCTCTTGCAGCCAACCAAAGGAAGTGGATATGACTGTCCAACAGCGGGAAGAGATTTATTCTTAGACAAACATTTAATTTAATGATATATCGTGGTATTTGTTTTGCAATATAATTATTTATTATACAATATCTTGTTTAATCCTCGCTTTAGTAACTTCACCAACAGTCGCTATATTTATTTTTATTATCTAATTTGAAAAAAAAAGTTGTTATTTAGCATATCACATAAATTTACACGTAGCAGGACTAAAATCCGTGCTTGAATGGCTTCCAAGACAATAGATAAAGAAATAAATAAAAAATACAGACAATAGAGATAGATAGAATATTCACCTAGTTTAAAACAAAATAAACTGTGTGTCTTTTAAACATTGAAATTATAATGAATATTTTAGAATATTTCGCAACTGAACAGCTATGATGTGGTCTATAATTGCCCGAGTTGAGAAAGTTTTCCGCGAACACTTCCGTTGACGAGCTTTCCGCCGAGAGCGTTCAACTGATCGAAAATATTGAATATTCAATTTTAGAGTGGAAAAGATAATTGATTTGGTAGAGTAATTCCATATTTGTTCTGAATAGACGTGCGGACAGTATGCGTGACCACAATGCTATAACTACATATAGGATTCACTTTTTCGCTTTACCCTGTACCCCGCATTAGCAGGTTAAGCAAATAATTTTGTGTCAAGACTCACCGTTTTCCACATTCCGTCCGAATTCGAAACATTGTGTATTGAGTGACTAATATCAACTTCACACTTTCTTTTATCAGAATCGGAAAGGAAAATAATAAATTTTATACTTTCTTAGTAATTTTGATGAAGTCCTAACACTGCATTTTCTTTTCACGTTAAATGTTAAAGATATATGGAGAGAGATGCAAATATTTCAAGTGCTCTGTAAGCCATGTCCGACACGTAAGCTTTATTGGTATCAAAGTGGCGGAATTCGAATTGGGAACATGCTCACGTCTAGACGCTTTACGCTACCTGCGGTTAACTATTAAAAACTGAAATGGAATTCCATCGACGCAAAATTCACATATTCACATGCAAATTTGAGGGTATCGTGGTAGAATATTAGTTTGTAATAACAATACTATATTTTCTATATTAAAATTTATGTATTATTTAATAGGTTTCTATGTCATAGACACTCTGTGTTTTTAGCACTAAGCACTTCCTTTTAAATGATATATTTGTTGATATTTTATTAAATATTTTAATAGTAACGTAACAGTTAAATAGTAACTTTATATTTCAGTAAAGTATTCTAATACACAATATTTCAATTTCAATTTTTTTCTCTTTGACTCCTTGTATAATAAACAAAAAATTAGTTTGATTTTTTTGCGCCAGCGACGCTAATGTACAAATTTACGCAAGTGATACGCCTTCCATTGTAAGAAGCTTCTATAACAAGCATAAAAAAATTTTCGTGAACGTTTTGTTATAAGCTCGAGCAAAATATTTTGAGACGTTGTTGTTTTTACTTCGAAATTGCTCCAAAATTTCCAAGAAACAAAATTTCTTTTCCTTTGGCGTCATTCTGTTGTCAGCCAACACTCTTCTACAAACTGCCTAGTAAGCCTGTTTTTAGTACCCAGTATTACCATTTTCCAGTAGGATTTTCCTGGGCTATTTAAAGCTCTACATGAGACATATTTATCATAACATACGAGCTTTTATCATTTATATTATATGATTTGTATTAAACGAATGTTCTATTGTGTAAGGACATATCTTTTCTGTCTAAAATAAATATTTCCAATATTTTGTCGCATATATCTTGTAATATATTCTAAAAAAATATTATTCATGTTTATATTGTAAAAATATTATCTTGTAACAAGGTAAAAGTACTTTTACCTTGTTACAATTTATCGCAAAATAATTTCTTTTTAACACATTTGTATATATCAGTCAGCTTGACCTATCTGAAGAATATTATCTAGGTCAGCGAGCTTCACGTAGGGCGACACCTTAAATAAAAAAATATATATTATTTTTATTCTTTCGAAACATACACAGTGCTATGTCAAATAATAAAGTATTTTATTTTATTTTGCAGAACATTTTATTTATTTATTAAAAGCTAGTATAAATATTTCTATTTATGTAGATCTAATAAACTTTTTAAATGCATTTGTCATGTCTTAAAAGGAGTGTGGCTTCACAGGAAGAGAGGAAGGGACGTCGGCAACTTCCGTAATTCAATCCGAGTGGCGTCGTTTGTGATGTTTGACAATTGAAACACTAAACTTATCTTAAGCTGGTAATGTTTTAAAAGGAATTAACAAACTCAGTTACTTTGAAGTAAGAGATTGGACATTTAATTAATGCTTATAAATATAATTCTCTAATAAGTTTCTCATTATAATAAGACCGACTAATGCGTACCCATCTACTTAACTTTAAACTCGCCAGTAGCCATTAAAACCTATCGATATCTACATCTTCCATTATAATTTTTAGTTTATAGTTCTATCCTGTATATAATAGAGCAGGCCAATAGAACCTAGTGTTAAGACACTCCGTTAACTGCCTCGATACTCGATATAATGCGTTTTGAACCAACGTCTTATCAGTGTTTTATCACAGCCGAAAAAATAAAATAATTTATCAATGTGTACGCCAAGTGGGAAATGAACCCACAACCATCGCGTTTACAGTCACACCTCATTAAAGGCAATAATAATTTACATGTATACTTTTCCTTCTTAGCATTTTTTGTACAAGTTCTAAAATTACAGTTCTAAAATTACCTTTAACCCAAGAATCCAAATAAAAAATCATCAGCTGCATGCGGTTCTACAAAAACCGCCAGCTGTAGGTACATCAATTATGAGTTTTTGACTTATTTTTAAACTTATTGACTATAAAATTTAGATATCCCTTGCCTCTTTCAACAGTTACTATTATAAAATATAAATAATAAAATAAGTATATCTTGGTAAAGCTAGTGCGTAGCGCAGTAGGTCGACGTCTGACTGTATAAGTGGCGGCTGTTGGTTCGATTCCCACTCAATGAATGCAAAGCGTCAAACATCTAAAAAAAAGCTGCCGCGCAGAAAGCTACTAATGGAGTTTATCTCTGTCTCTATCTACCATTCTACGGAGGAAAAAGCGTGAAAAATAAAAAATATATCTATATTTACAATACTTTTACGTATTTAGTTGAATCCAGTTACAAATTCAAATAAGATTCCCGCTTTTTATGTTTGTTTAAACACCTGTTTTAAAGTAAATTCTTTTGTACAAGGCAATCACGTTATAACCAAGGCAAGAGTTATCAGCCGATGCGCTTGTAAACTCCTCTGGAGCATTGCTCCTATTCGTGTCAGTCTACTATTGAGTTAGTTGCACTAAACTCACTAACTTACAACTTAGGTCGACTGACACAAACTTTAACAATACACTTCTGGTTCAAATAGAATATCGAATTAGCAAACTTTTACATTCAATTACTGTAGTTTTAAAGGTGAAATATGCCCGTTTCGTATATAAACGTGTGTTAACTACGTCGAACTTTTATTTAGAAATGAAATTATAAAAAGATTTCGCTTTAAAATTTTTATGACAGATGCTTAAAGTATATTAGATACTAAATTAAAAATCACCCCTTTCGTATTAAAGTGCTCTGAAATATAATTAAATATTATTTTTTATCAGCTTCACTCTATATCTCGCATATAGCAAGGTAGGCAACCTCAACCGTAGGTTGTAGACGCGGAACTCAACGCCGAGCTTTTGCCTTGGTGTCACAGCGTAGAAATGGAAATATTAATAAATAACAATTTATTCTTCCAGGTGGGAATCGAACCCCCTATCGTCGCTTGCTTTCTATTTTATCATAACGATAAATAATGTGCCAAATTCCGCCATATTGTTATACAAAGCATGAGTTTAATTTCCATAGTGCCAACGCTAGTGTTTTAGTGCGCGTAACATGATTAACATCGTGTACTCGTGTACTTGCAGACGTTAGACTCGGGCGGCTTGTCTTAATTACTGACTTGGAGACTAATGCCACAACACGAGCATGTACTTAATTAGTTAACTGTCGATACTAAATTTGTATTATGTGGTTCAATTTGTCCAATAATTTAATTTTAGTGGTCTTAATTGTTGTGTGTTAATGAAAAGAAAATGGAATTGTTCTTTTTCTGAAAACGGATTGTAATATATCTACGCAAAATAATTAAAAATCGATTTCATTTAGACGTAATTGAAAAATCCCGTTCCCAAATTTCTTCTCGAATTTAAGACAGTGCTTGTTGAGTCGCGGAGTTTAACGCCGCCCTTTAATTTACCAGAGGGGAGAGGATAAACTATAAAAATGAAATGAAGTGTATTATAAACTTAATAGGTGATACGATAAAAGTTACTATAAAATAATAATAAAATAAATTTATATGAATATTATATCTTACGTAAACTTTTACTCGAATGGAGCTTAACTTGCCCATTTCAGATAGTTTTGTATGAGGATCCGATGTCATATCTTCTTTATATTTAACGATCACTTTGAGTGCCTCCATTCCATCTATATGAGACTTTTCTGATCAATTCTGTTCGAGAATAATCAATATGTTTGAATGTTACTTGAAGTTTAAAAAAGGTTAATCGGTCCATATCTTTGCAGACAGAGCATAATATCGAAACCTACCTATATAACTTAACTTTACTTAGTTTCACGCTATATCCCTAGGGGGGTAGTCAGAGAGAACGGAGTGCCTAACGCTATGGTTTCTGCATACCTGTTTCGCCTCGTCCACTGTTATCAACTTCTTCATGCATGCCCAGGAGGATCCTTAAGCTTTTAAACGACCTTCCTCTAGTATCTTTGATATTGTGTTTTCAAAGGTTAACCGAGGTCTCCTCTACCTCTCTTACTGCTCACTTTTCGTTCATAAATCGTTTTCGCCATTATTTCGTCACTCATTCGTTCCACGTGCCCAAGTCAATAGAGCTTGTTCTTCTTAATTCTCATCGCAACACCCTTGTACCAATTCTGTAACCTAACTACATATATTATATTTATTAAAACCTAATCTTAGAGAGATAAGCAAACAAACATGGCTACAAGCAGTTTAATCTCATTACGTATATATATGCACATACTTGAGCACGTTCGAGCTAATGTTTGTTTTAAACTCATTATAATTTCAATGTAATAATCGTAAATTATATTATCTTTATTAAGATGTAAAGCTGAAAGTTACTTGATTTACATTTCACCCCTAAAATTTAGACACATTAGCGCGACAGTTGATATATATTATTTTTTATAACATAAGCCAGCCATTTTCCTTTTTAAGGTACTGTAACGATATTACTTTGGCTTTTTGCAACAAATTTATTTATTTGTTTCACTGATGTAAAAAGATTAGTTTTTGCTTTAATTTAAATTTATACAGAAGTATTGAAATGAAACATAGTATCGCTAATGTACCTACGTACAGGCAAAGTAACTTGGTTATGGAAAATTTTCTTTGTCGACTTTAAAGAAGTAATTGATATTGGAAATGCGAACACGAAAGCTAATTATACTTACGCCACATACATAATTGGTCCGTACTTACTTAATTGAAGTACAGTGCTTGTATATATTTACATTAATTTCCATTTTAACGTTAAAATTAGCAACAAAGCTTTGTTGGATTACATTTGAATATTGTTTGTATAAATGAAACTAATATAATATTAGTATTAATGTAACGAGTAAGGCCTGAATGTGCTTTATTTGCGTTTAGCTAATTTAGACTAGGTATCTAGTGCATATTATATCATTAAATGGAATTAAAAGCATATTATAATCTGGCAATAGTATTATTTATTATTCACGCTGTATCTCGCATTTAACAGGGTAGGCAGAGGGAACCTAGTGTTAGGACACTCCGTTTTCTACTTTCCGCCGAACGAAGATTACCACTAGAGAGAAGAAATGAAAATATTAATAAATAATTATTCATTGGGATTCGATCCCACAACCGTCGCACGTACAGTCTAACACATAAGCCACTGCGACACGACGGTCTAAAATTTTACTTTTATTTACAATATATATTTAACTACGTTTAAAGGCTTACCATTTGGCCTATATAGTGATGAAGAGTTTTTTGCAATCCGAAGAGTGTAATTTACAAAAGGGGACGCTATACAAAAGAGACGAAACTCCAAAACAACGTGTTTATAAAGCCGTGGAAACTTTTAAATTTATTAGAACTCCTTTATTCATATTTCACGAACTGTATCGCAGTGTCAAAGTTTTAACTATAACTTTGTATATGTTGTATATTTAAATGTTTTGTTTCCGCTGTGGTGCAGCGGCACAGAGTTTGGCTGGGAACGCGACGGTCATGGGTTAGATTCCCATTCAGGGTAATTATTTTCGTTACCTCGAACTCGAGCGGAAAGCACGGACACAGTGAGGTTTCTTCTGAATGCCAAATACATTGTGAAGAAAAACAATTATTACTTTCGAGTATGGGTTTCGTAAGGCATTCGTTTTTTTTTTTAAATTAATTATGAAAGAAAAATCTTTGTGGCTTTTGTCAATAAAAAATGTCTTTCATATAGAATTAAAAATGTAGAGAATTTTATTTCATTTTAAAAATAAATGTTAAGTACATTTAACAACCACTGCCTCACATTATGTCCAGCAACTTTGTGAATAAATACATATTATACAGCTAACGCAAATACATGCACTGCACAATAAATTAACATATAGCTTTATGTTAAAGTTAGTTTTTAAAGTTGAGACTGAGCTCATTGACACAAAATATCCTTTAAAAATAAAACATCAACGTTTTTCTGTAAAAGAACTTTGTAGAAATCTTTCAACGTTAAAAGCACTTTACTAGAAGTATGTTCTAGATATGTTAAAATCCCATTTTAAAATGCTCTATAAATGTAATATGTTTTTTCTCGTTTTAAGGTACCGTACCCAAAGAGTAAAACGAGAGCTTATTACTAAGACTTCGCTGTCTGTCTGTCACTAGGCTGTATCTCATGAACGTGTTATAGATTTTTTTTTATGTTTCTGACCTTACACCGACGCGCTTACATCTGACTGTAAGGTCAGTTGTGAGCATGACGGGATATAGCTAAGACAAATCACAGCGTTAAGTTCCGGCAAAAATACGCAATGTCTTGAATTCGAGCGGAAGGGGGAGAGTGGAATTTCTTGATATTAGGTCCTTTTGGCCAATCCTGCGTGATGGTTTCTAAGCGAAGACTCAAGTTCAGGGTTCAAATTTACCTCCAGTGAGTTTTTATATTTACTATAGTGTGATGAATGAAATAAATCAAAACTGATGATGAGACCAAAAAAACAATACCAGTGTAGAAGTTGCTACAATATTATACATGTAACCTTATGGAATCAATTTCTATGGTTCTGTAGTAGGTACAGTTCCAACTCTCACATGATGTAAAAGGCGTAGAAAATACATAAGGCATAATACGCATACAAACAAAATATTTAATAGTACATAAACAGAATATAAACAAACATGTAATTACTATACAGATACCCACTTCCGTTATATTTCCGCTACAAGCTTCCGCAGCGGAAAATAAATTTCTAATAGCGATATCGTTACAAATATTTTTAGGTATCGTAATTCCAAATACAAAACAAAACAAGATTCCCGCGGTATCCCGCACGCAGCAGGTTAGGCAAAGGGAACCTGCTGTGTAGTCATACCTTTCTCCATTTTCAGCCACGTTTTGGAGACATTGCGTGTTGAGTAATGGAACTCAGCCTTGACATTAGAACGAAGAAATGAAAATATAAATATCGATAAATATTTCATTTCCTCGAGTGAGGTTTGAACCCACAACCAGTCGCGTTTACAGTCACACACTTGTCCCCTTTTGCCAGAACTGGCCCGGTAAACGCCAATCAATCCAATATTTAATTGTAAAAGCCAGGCCGTGGGAAAGTCACCCTGGTTTTAATTTAATGAGTATCTAAATTAAAAGAGAAAGAACTCTGTAGGGTCGGGCAGGATGTTTCAATTATTCGGTTTGCGTCATTATCGTTTGCGATGCGATGCGGGCTAAGCCCTTTGATTTACTCTGTAACCACGCAAGGATTCGTCCTAATTCCTTATAATATTTGATTTATGGTTACAAGATAAAAAAAATCAAGCTTAAATGTTTAAAAATGAACGGGTTTTTAGACATTTTTATTTCCATATTTTTCATTTCAAATCTTAATTATGCAGGAGTGTAATCTGCGCATAAATAAGACTTATACTAAATACACCGGTCAAAAGCTATGCTTGTGAATAGGATATGTGAAATTTTGAAATCGGTTTTTGGTCTTTCCAATTAACTTTACCATTCTCAATAGTAGTAAATGTAAAAAATTGTTGCATTCACATTGAGGAACATGTGTAACTGTGGTGTACATATTATACTTATATTTTTTATTAACATCACACTATTCTCCGCATACAGCGAGATAAGCAGCAGGAATTTAGTGAAAAACACTCCGTCAACCGCAATACGTTTTTACTAGAACGAATAAAAGCAATTAAATGAGGTAGAGAGAGACCTCGATTGACTTGATTTGTCTTAACGCAGTGCACATAAAAGTACGTAGTTGTATTCAAATAGCATTTAGATATTGAAATACACTTCTGCAATTAATAAACATAGTTTCTACAAATATTTAAATTCAAATAATAAAATTATAGTAAAGATGATGCGTGAAAATATAATAAAATCATATAGCTGTTAATATAAAGCATATCTAAGCCAGATATTGAAAGGGTTGAGCACTTTGCTTCGGGACACGCCGCACGCGTGATGGATGGCCGGCCATTTGTCAAGCAATCGATGACATCCCTCGCCGGAATCCATTGAACACGGTTCCTGATAATACGTGTGCATATATATCCAAAACCGTATTTGCTAAATACGAGGCATTTATTTTTGTAGTTTTGCATGTTGTTGCACAAGACACTTGTACCGCAGCAGCATGGGCGTAGGAATGGGAGTAGGATGTCTAAAAAAATAGCCCTGGAAATTTAAAAAAAGCCTTTTACATGAACACATCTAAACAAATCTAAAGTCTAGATCCTCCCCAAAAAATATTTTTATATACGCTCATTCGCAGCAACACAGCAAATTACTGTAATTGCGAGGGTTGAGAGCTCGATTGGCACTCGTGGGAAAAAGTACGACGTTGTGTTCCGCTACTCAACACAGGAACCAAAACCTCGAAAATTTGGCGGTGTGTGGGTAAACGAGTGTGGTAACCCTGCTTGTGCCGCTAAATGCGAGATACGGCGTAATCGAAAAGCAAGTGTCGTAATGATAGTTAAAACGAGACTTTCTATGCAGTGTAAGTACACATTCTATTCATGTCCTTATAACTCTTACTTACAGGTATATAGAAAGTTATCTCATGGTTTCGAGTAGGAACCTATCCAATATAAGACTCTTATTGAAAATACCGTATTGTTTACGAAGTATTTCGCTCTATAAATCCCAAGTTCCTCTGGGATCGTAACTTTTCATACCGCATTCCCAGTATGTATATTTGATGTGACGAGAATGCAAACATCACCAAATCTCGAAAATGGAAATATTTCCTCACCCTCGCAATGGCAGATTAGTTTTGGCAGCCGACAGAAATATAGCCGCTATATTCAGAAATAATACCATATGCGAGGTACGAGCGTCTAACAATCCGAAAAACGCCCGCACAGTCAGTTATTCGCAATAAAAAGCCCATCCTAACAATACAATACACGAAACAACCACTTCCATGGTTTATTCCCGCTTTATCAACTGGCGCATCTATGATACTAATCTTGTAAAATAGCCCTTATAGCTCACTGGATAGGAGTAGCATTTGTCAAGTGTGTAAATTAGCTGCGATATGGCTTGTCGGTCGCAATTCTCGGTTTTTCGCCGCCGCGATGACATGTGTCGCAAAGGGTTAACCACCGGTTAAAATACTTTTGTTTTCTTTATGGGCTTCCATAACAAAAGGGCAAAGGGCAACAAGTTCGCGCCCGACACCCGCTGTGTCTTGTTATTTTTGGAAAAAGGGGTTTATGTCGAAAAATATATGACATCTTTATTTATGTTACGAGCCAATATTAATACGTTGCGGATAAATAACACAAAAAGTACGCCAACAAAAGGATTTTTTTTTGTATAGATATTATACTGCGATCCTTGTGTTGAAAATTAAAATGTCCGTTGAGAAAACTGTGCAATATTATGCTGAGATGCTAATACACCGAGCTTAATTAAATGCGCTTAAATATTAAACAGACGAAATGAACGCTTGCCAAAAACCTACTACGGTTTATTTAAACATGGCACTTTATTTTCATAAATTTAATGAATAATTTAAAAATGATCAATTCATTAATGAAATTTCTAATATTATATTCCTTTTAATCCATTTTTACATAGATTTATACAAATATTTGCTTGCCCATAGCTATGGCTAGTACATTAAATTCAATATGAGTAGCACAATTGAAAATCAACTGCACATTAAAAATACAACAGCACTCGCCCGACTCAATTTCAATAATCGCTCTACAACAGTTCCACAATCGGAGCCTTATTTTGACCGTATAAAAGGCTATAACCGTTTGATGAACGGTCTTGTAATTGCCGGAATATTCGATAGTTTTTAACAAGTGCCACTTCATACAATTGAATTTTAGAAGCGATACCCTCTCAGTTATAATTTTTAACAAATGTCACAGTTTATTACTATCTAAAAGATACTTGGAGTTGGATAGCAGGGGCGCCATATTGGGGCACACTAAAAAGTGCATCGGTAAATTAAATGTAATTGTTCGCTTGTTAATATATTTTGAGGGTTGGATTTGTATACTTTTTATGGACACTTGCGGTTTATTTAACGTGATCCTATTATGATTTTATGTTTTCTACTTTACGCGATGTATAATTTTGTAAATATATTCGAAAACAGTTCGTTTATAATCGTATATAAATAAGAGTATAATATAATCTATATTTAAATATAGTATATATTAAAATAAATATTATAAAAGTGTAGAGTTTTTTTGATTGAACGCACTAATCTCAGTAACTGTCCAAAATAAACACGAAATGAAATATTCTTATATTCTATTTATTAGGGAAGGCTATATTATCATGTTTATTCTTCTTTACTCCGGGCTAATCGTACCAGAAACTGAATAGCGAAAGCTTTGAAAGCTAGAATTATTCACTACCGTACAAATCAAATTGATGTATATTTAAATATGAAAATTCCTGAATGTCATATTAATTAGACCTTTTCGTAATTATACTTTCTTCTGACGAGTATTTTATCCTCAATCTTGCACACAAATAAAAAATCGTTTTTCTTTTCCCTCTAAGTGGTAGAATCGTTAACGAAAGATATAAAATTCGGAAATTTACCGATATATGGGAAAAATTTTAAAAGCTTCCAATTGAAATTGGGAATTTTCTTTGATAAAATACTTTTATATTAATAGCTGTTTCATTTACCTACATACAAAAAATAATGTATTTTTAATAATTTCCTAGTAAACTATCAATAAAAAGAGGCAACACCAAAGTAAAATATACGCAGTGTCATCCCCAAATCTGTGACATCATAAAAAAGGTTCGCGCTAATACGTTTATTGTGCGAGAACATTTCGGCCGCGTGACATAAGGTGTGAATGTCCTCCAATTTACTGACCATTGACAAAACGGATAAAAGATACACCCCACAGCGCGCCTGCCACTTGACCCTACGCATAAATTATGCATAATCATCTCAGCATCTGAGCGACGATCGACGCGTTTACTCTATTTATTATCTTTTTTGTAACCGCGTAAAGTGGGGAACGGAGTGTATTAACACTACACTCCCTCTGCCTGCCCTATTACATACAGGATACAACCGCGTGAAGCTGACTTTTTTAGTAACCAAAGCTCCCAAATACCTTATTATTTTGCCGCATCTATATTTTTACTGACATCCGGCAGGTTCACTAGCGCATGTTTCCGGATAGAATATAAGGCGAAAGAATTTGTAGGTAGGTACTTAGTTACGGTAATGTCGCTACAGGCGGTTACGGGTAATCCTTTTAAAAATTTGCATTATTACATTGTATTTTATAACCAAGAGTGCACAGCAGCGAAATACGATAAAAATATGTTTTAAAATGTGTGAATAACGAATTTTGTTATTTTTCAAAATTAAAGAATCTTAAATATTAAATCTGTAGAAACATGAAGAATGGAATGTTAAGCTTATGAAATTTTTACAACATTAAGTTTGTTTTTCGTAATTTTTGCAATAATATTTTATATTATTTACATACCATTAAATATGAGCTGCTCTTTGTACATAAATCAAAAAATACTTTTTTGTTAATCTGTAATCTTTATACTTAAATAATCTGTGCACATCAGCTTTTTATGTAAACATTGAAATTGAAAGCATAAAATCTATTTTATCTAACATCCAAATCTCGGATTTTGGCCGAAATTTACTGTAAAAAAAGGGAGCGGACAATCTAATGAGAATTCATATGTGTATAAACATTATAAAAAGCTGAATTATTCGTAGAGTAATCTTATAACAAAGGCATTAGAACGGATGTTAGAATATCTAATGAGCCATTAGATGTTATCTATCGCAGGTGCAGCGTTTTGCATACTTTTTTATGAGCACTCTCCACTCGCGTAAGTTGTTTAGGGAACCCTTTTTCGTCGTAACACTAATAATATAATGTTGATGTTTTTTTTTATACAAAGTATCTATCTCTCTTTCTCAAATTTTAACTATAGTCAAGGCCTTATTTTATTTGACTTTTTAATAAAGAAAAAATCGGAATAAAATTTGAATTTACGAATATTACTTAGAAATGTTTCAACCTCAAGAAGAGGACGAAGTTTTTTTTGCCAATAATTTCTACTTAATAATTTTGTAATATAAGTGAACTCAAATTAATTTGTAGAACATTTTTAAGATTCTTTAAAATATTGTGAAGGGCTTCGTAATCTTCTTAATCTGATTGTAATTTCTTTGTCGGTAATTATTATAACAAGATCTACGACTGCCGACGTCGAAATTAAGGCCAATGGTCCACTTCATTTTCATTTCGATAACATTCTTTTTTAACCCAAAATGCCTTTTTTTGAAGGTAATAAAATAAATATTAGGTATATAGGTTATATTATAAAGTTATTTATAGGGTGTATAAATATATGTTTCTCTTGTATATTATTTTTCGAGGGAAATATGGCCGAAATATTGTCTTATATTCTTGTATATCTTATTGTTCTATATATAATTCTAGATATTTTCTTATGTAGTTTTTTATATTTATACTATAATATAAGTATTTATTTTGCTAATTTACATTTATTTCGTAACTTGATAACAATCACAGATTATTTTAGACTATCCTGCATATAATTTTGATTAGGATCTGCTGTAATCGTGTTAACTGTGAGCTGTTAGTTTTCACTCTTAAGAGGCTCTGTTAAAACAAAAAGGAATAGATTAAACTAATTGTTTCATATTTCAACTAGTCCTTTTTTAACTCGATTTACTTAGTCTAAGTGATCTGTAAAATTAATTCACCTCATAAAATATGCATGAAGTACCTTGTATTTCGTGTCGCCGATTTTCTTGGAGTCCGACACCCTGCGCCTTCTATCGTTATAACGCGTTATTTATGCGGACCGTGAAGAATCTCTGAGACATTACCATTTTGCTTCAGTTTTCATATTTGTTAGTACAGTTTGTTGTAAGATTTGTAATGGCCTAGGTAAAACAAGATATGTACCTACCTACTTGCTATTTATTTATTGTTTTAGGAAAAAAACGGTATTTAAATACTAACATCTTCTTCACATATAGCAGGGTAGGAAGCAAAGATTTGGGAAACTAATGTTAAGACACCCATCCGTTCCCACTAAGACACTTAGTTTCCGTTTCTTAGTTTCCGCCAAATTCGGGGGGGATTGCGTGCTGAATGGTTGAGCTCAACGCCGCTCTATGCTTCGTTACCAGAGCAAGAAAATGCAATATGTAAATAATGTTATAGACTAAAAATGTAAAAAGATAATAAAACACACTTGTAATAAAATACGAATAAACTTAATATAAGAGCCCTAATACAAGATCTTTAAACACGCCGTAGTTATAAAATACAGACAAGTTCCATAAAGCGAAGTTCTTTACGTTGTTAATAAAAAAATCTACAAAGACCCTCATTTCCTGGCGAGGCGTATGTTGAAAGAAAACGCACGCGTCCGGCGAACTTTCATTGATGAAAAATGAAATTCAATTATATCTGCCTTACATAGTGTAAAACAAGGTCGTTTCAAACCGGTGAACGCAAACATTATGGAAGAAAAAAAATACAAAAAAGTTAAGTGTCGAAAACTATAATAAAAAAAATGGATTGATTTTGCTGCTATGAAAAAAATCTGCAATTAAACTCACTGTTCTATCCACATAATGCCAGTTATTTTTTGTGCCAAATTGTCAATAAATGATATAAATCACTCCAGACAGATAAATGAGCATGGGCCTCTCTAGCAAGTATATATGTAGTACGTACGATCTGGTGATAATGAATCTCTAGAAACGAGAATAATTGAAAAGAGTAAACCTTCCAGTGGCAGCCGAATGGTTCCACACATAACTCACCTGTACTAACCTGTAGGGCAACTTCAGCTTATAAATGGGCCTCGAGGTTATCTACAGCAATGTTTATTGGCTTTTAGCCTTTCTTTCATTATTCACCAAAATAAATACATTTTAATTTAGGTATTTATCGTACGACTACAGTTACATTAAATAAAGAGTTATATTTTAAAATTTTTGTTGTACTTCGCTTAAAAAAAAAAGAGAAACCAGCTTTTTTTTGTTGAAAATGATATGATCACGTCGGACCAGAATCACTGAAAAAGGTCTAATGGCGTGGCATTAAAGAAGCGGCCCAGTTGAAGACAATTCTTTTTAAACGACGCTTTTCTCTTAATAGGTTAGTTAAATTACGACAGTCAGTTAGAACGGCATTTAAAATGTTCACTTTTCACTATTCCATTTTTTTTTCTCAATGTTTTAAAACATCTTCTAGTCATACTAAAACTAGGTTTTCATAACGTTCTAATTAAATTTGAAAAGCTCTTTTGATTTTATGTTGATATAAAATTCTATTTTTCCATAGCTTTAGTTCTAAATTTATATAAAAATATTATTTATTATATTTTTATATGCAATTAAATACTTTAATGCTCCTGAAAATGCTGTAAGAAGTTAAATAAGACAACATCCGTAACTCATCATCGAATATGGAATCTGTTAGCGTAGAACAAAGTATCGGTTCACTTTGCCTATTATTCTTGCTGTAAAACCAATCGGTTGTAATAAAAAAAATACTTTATATTTATTGTATACAAAGATTTGCTTTACAATTTTTTCCTGACACTTCGAGGACGAAGGAAACATTTATGGGTCGGCAACTCTACCACAATGATTCTATTCATCTGATACGGACTCAATAGCCATTGTAGAGAACGGATGAACTAGTTCATACTACAACTTTGTAGGCTTGTCTTTGCACGAATGGGCTTAGATTTATTTTTATTATCTCTTATTATAAGCTTGTATAGATTATTATTTAACGAAATATCGTAATTGAAATAATGTACGATTTTTTTTGCTCAATATCCATTGAACTGTACCGGAAAGACTCAAAATACAAAATACGTTTTATTTTTTATACTATTCTTATTTATTTATAAATAACATAAAATACTTAAATTTACAAGGAAATTAAATCATTTAACACTGTTACACTTTTTATATTTGTTTTAGTAATTCAACTCTAGTTTATTCTTGGTAGAGTCCAACCCGTATATAAAAGGTTAAGATTAATTAGAAACCGACAATTGCCGGCTCAACCAACAATTACAACCTAAGATGTGACGTAAAGGCAGATGCGTATCTGAGAGCCATTGCATGTCCTTTTTCATTTAACCCCACTTAATTCTTCGACAGCTGTGGAGAGGTCAATGTGATGTTTAATCAGATACTGTAGACACCGTACTGACGCAGTTGTGAAGTATCTCGACTTAATACGATAGTTTTGTATTCGAATCTCAGTTTAGTTACTATTTTTAGTCATTAATAAATACAAAATCCATCAATACAAACATTTTAAAACGCTCTATGACAAAGCCGTACCTACATGGTAATTCCCTTGCTATTCTTTTTTCGCGCAAACAACTAGATTAAATATTCTGGTTCTATTCAAAAATTTACACCAGACTTTTTTCAACATTTAAAAATTCTCGTTAATGGTAAGGCACAATTTGCTTTTTACTATTTTAAGACAAAGTTATAAGATAAATACTTCATATGTTAATACTAACAGTCTTGAAAATAATGCATTAGCGCATCATTAGGGTCAAATATACTATGTAAGTAAAAAGACAACTTCTCAACCTCCAACAAAAATAAAAAAAGTATTATGTGTGAAATGAAACATGTGAAATGAAATGAACAAAGAAGCCATTTCTTTGTCCTAAAGATATTAATATTTTTTATCATATACTTCTAACATAAAAAGACAAATATATAAAAGACAGGAGTGTTTTTAATCATGTATGTACATAATCGTACGTATTAGTCGGGCTAAAGCTTGTTTTCTCATAACTTGCGTAGCCAAGTTATTAAAGTTTAAAACCGTTAATATTTTTAGTTAAAACTATTAACATTTTTGACACATCTTTATTTCGTTGTTATATTGATTCAAAAATTCTATTTTATATAGTTTACTATAGTTGTGGTGACTACCTCTCTACTTAACGAGATGGTATTTAGTCCCAACCCAACGGTCGGTGGATATTCCGACATTTTGCGTTCCTGCGCGTAGGTGCGTAGGCGGATATTAATTATAGACCCCAGCTACCTACCTACCTAGGTACCTGCCGATGAATGCAACTTAAATATAACACCCTATAAAAGTATTGCCATTGAAATAGTGTAATGAAACGTAAAAGAGTTTGCGTTATTTTTAAAGTATATTTTTTTGTAAACTCTACGCCTTTTAACACAGCCGGGTAGGGAGAGAGATCCTGGTGTTAAGACCTCCTCCGAGCTTATTGTTCTAACCGGATTCAAGATATCGGTATATCGGATAAGGTCGAGTGCGGAACGCTGCACTTTTTCTGGACAAAACGGAGAAATGAAAGTAATTCATTCACCTGGACGGGGATTGCACTCGCAAACATCGCGATGCATAAAAAAATATAATATCCAACTTCATTATTTTAAGAACACAAGAAGACAGAAAACAATATAATAAACAAAATGTAGTATAATATATATTTACAGAAAATGTGTCTTATTACAAGATGAGTTGACAGCAGGTTGCAGACGTCCAGAATAATACAATTAGGCAAAACACGATCTTACTGTAACCCAACAGATTCATTATAATACAAATGAAAATTATTTATTGTACATTTTGGAATTGCAAATGTCTATATAGTTGTTATATTTTGTAAATATTTCTTAATAGATATATAAAACTAGGATGATTGTAGGTTCAATTCTCATTTTTTCATAATAACCACTCCACACGCAATGCTTCGAATTCAGGCGAAAGGTGGAACAATGGACATTACATACACAATAGCAGGCTGCTACATTCGGGATACCGCGTGAAAGTAAAGAAAAATAAGAAGAACTTTAAATACCTACTGTGAGACTATAATTTCCATAAAAACATCCATTTACAGAGCTTGTAAAAATAATTTAAAAGGTGTTTGTAGTAGCAGAACGAAATACAAAAATAAATGTTTAATGTTTAAAAGAAACATTAAAAATATAACTATTCAAATATACTTAATTTAACTTCTTACTTATTTTTAATTTAGTGTATGTCAATATCTTTGTATGTAGAGAAATTCCTGCCTCACCGCCGCAGGATGTAAGACGCACATTTATTAAGTAAACACTGGCAAAGACATTTCCTTTGAGAAGTAAATTCAACTTAAAACTCGTCCTAGACTAAATAAACTCGCGATGGAACCTATTTTCTTTACTCCAACATTTCTCGCTCAAACCAATTACGGAATGTAAAATATTATATTCCTTTTTCTGCAAATTTATTTATAATAACCACCTTTTTACCTACGGCTTCGACCTCGAAGACAAGTTTAAATAACTAAAAGTTATGTAAATGGGAACTTTAACACGAATATATCTGTTCAAAGCTAAAGTCCAGGCTCCAGAATATATCTCTAGATACGCCCGTGGTTATGGATGATATATTCTAATTGCACGTGGTAACTCTGACCACAGGTACTATGCGTTATATCCAAACGATCGATATGATGTAATAGCCTTTCTCAATAAATGAACTATCAAAAGGAAAAACGTCTTTTTCAATTTGAACCAAAATTTCCTGAGTTTAACGCGTTCACCCAAACAAACACTTCAACCTTAAAATATGACTACAAAACGTATAAATAATATGGAATAATATAGAACCAATGGACATACTTTTTTCATTATTTTGTTGTATGTATACTAGTTTTGAAATTGTTATTATGCTTTGTACTTGTTGAGTATCTCAGGGAACTCATAAAGTCGGCCTTAGTCAGCCTTACTTGTGACTTTCAACGGTCGTGTTAGATTGTCACCCCATCGAATTACGAAAGTAATTAAAAGTGCACCTGTATATCAATTTCTAATAAAACACACTTGTAATCTGTAGTTATTGTAAGTACGTGCAATAGTTCTCGAGTTCTATTTTTATTTGAGAAGAAAAAATGCATTTAAAGCATTTGCATTTTTTCAGTTAAGCTAGACTAAAGTGTAGCGTTCAGAATCTGCGGATATGAAGTATGAAAATCATGTAATTTTACTTGTTTCAGTGTAAGCATACCAGGGTACGCCGGGGGTCTTTCAGCGTCGTTACCAGGTGGAGGGAGTAGTGTAGCAGCGTGGGAGAGACTTGGAGCAGAACTGTTACTGTCTGGTCTGGTAGCAGCCGCATACTTCGCGGCCATGGAGAGAAGGTGGACTGGTGCCGCTCCAGTGCTAGTTGGTGCCGCGTATTGCGCGGCTAGTTTTGTTTCTGTAAGTAAAATGTAGAATTGCTTTTAGAAAATGTTTATTTTAATAATTATGTACTTGTTGTTTTAAAATAGTTAAAAACAACTGTAAGCCTTAAATAAAAAAAATAAAAAAAAATACAATTCTTTGGCCACGGGCAAAGTGTTTCTATCCGTTGTACAAGTTATAAAACGTGGGTTATTTTTGATAGATTCCACCTTATTTGAATTCTGTATATAAAAATAATATACATATCTATATATAGAAAGCCATTTTTATATAAAAATCAAATTGTCAACTTCTCAATTCGTTCCGCCGATATTCAATAACGTCGTTCAATCTAAAACATGAAATACGTATTTGTATCTGACAAGAGTCCCCGAGCTAGCGGACGAAGATAGAATGCTCAATGGCGTCCTACGATCACCATTCTTCGTCCACAATGCGTCCCGCCCGCGACACTACCTGCCTTTTGTGAGCGAATCCTTAACGGGCAGATGTTCTTTTTACGCATCTGTCGGCCTACAAAAACCTGAACAGTAGAGATACCTTCGCATGCTATTCAATTTTTGCCAAACTTAAACATTACATATACTTAAACTTCCGACAGAATCTCAAAAATAATATCGTACTCTTTAAAACTGATTTCGAGGATATTATTTTTAAATAATGCAAACATTTAAATGTAATTGCGCAGGGATACAAGTAAAAAAAGCGAAATGACCCATTTTTCTTTCCATTCCGTTATCGAATCTTGCGGTTGCTTGTTTTAACCGCAGATTCCCGTTCGTTCACAAAATTATATCTGTCCTAATTATAGCTAACAATCTCTGTCCAATGAAAAGAAGATCATTTTAATGGATACACCCGCAGGTAGGATGGCATTGTCCTAACTATAGAAGAAATAGCACAGGACCCATTCAATGGGGGCTGTTTTTTAAATCGCTCGCTCATTTCCTTTCGAAAATAAGAAAAAAATGTGCCAATTCTGGGACGAAAGTAAATAGTTTTCTTCATTTAAAATTTACTGCTATTGCGAATTGCATAGGGATGTGAATTGTTGCGAGCGAGCGCAGGTTGTAACGTTGAATGTAGTGCAATCACGAGCCTCTTGAATTCTTCACAATTGAAATTGGAAACGATGTCGTTGTCGAATGCTGCTCGTATTGTCAGCAATTATCTGCGATAGTTATATAGAAACTAATAGCTTAGTCAAAAATATTATTGATTATGAACCAATAATAATAATAATATAATAAGTATAACTCATACTTACTAAATACTGTCTAGTCTGTCTATCTTAGTATTTAAACTACGTACTATACCGTCCGATTATCTTAGTTGTATACATGGTTGTATCTCCAGTTAAACATAAATAACGATTGAGCCCAAACCATCTATTATTGCCTATCTCGTGCCAAGTGCACCTGTGGCCGTTTAGTGAGCTTCAATAGCACGGTTATAGGCCACATTTGGTGCTTATAAAACATTTTTATATTTTATTATAATATATAAATGTAGTTCTAATTTAAATTAAATTTATAAATATTATTATTCTAAATAAGTTTTACACCCATTTCGCTGCTCGTCGTTGTTAGTGATTAACAAAAAAGCTTATAGAATTATTATTTCATATCTTGGCTGTGGCATCACACCAGCTCAAAAGCCCGGCATTGAGTTCCGCCACTCACAGAGCCACTCACAGAGCTTTAATATCAACAAAAGGGACAATAAAGTAAATATTAAACATATAAACCAGTTATTTAAGCAAATTCTTTGATTTTTACATGTAAATTAGCAAAGGTAATGTAGTATCACTGTTTTAATATTAATCAAGCAAATTAGCAGTTATATTATTGTATATGTTTATATCACACCCAATAGTCATATAATACTGTGAATTATATAGTATTGGGTGGGATTTTTGTCTGAGGCAAATATTTAAGTCTGCAACTAAGCTTCCAGCTTGTCAAGCAAAGTGAGACGGTATGGTGCCTAAGTGTGAGTTACTCACTATAAAAGTGAACTTTGTGTAATTTAGTATGTTGTAAATATACAATATTAAAAGAAATACTCCCCGAGTTTCACAGAGAAGTCCTTCCGTTGGCACAATGACAGACGACAGGTCACGGCGGTTACACAGTCCAACGTTAGTAATCTTACAATTAGGAGTATTTATAACACTAATAACACGTATTTAGGTGATTTTAGAATATACACAGTGAATCATATGAATTAATATACATTAAATAATCCTTTTTAATAATTTAAATTACGGAGCTATTATGTTGGCATGTTGCCTTGGCCAGTGTTGCCCTGATTTCCAAAAATAGATTTTTAGTTATTTTATAGTTTTAATTATGTTCACATTATATTTTTCATTTAAGAAATATGATTTATTTGTTTATTTAACGTAATATATTTATTTAACGCATGTGCTATTAAAATTTATTGAAACTGTGACTGGCCGGAACGCGTTAAATGTTGTGTGAAATGCTCTCACTATACCGATAGTTTATACCGATAAAATAGCATTAATTTAGACAATTTAAATTTGCTTGTTATTTGTCCATATATAAATTCTTTAATATTATTTTCATATATATTTTATATGCACTCGCTTGCTTTCCACCTTTTTATGATATAAAAATGTCACGTTGAGTTTAGTCAGCTTTTAAAATATTATTAGCAAAAAGTTTCCAGTATAACATGCTTATAACATACCTACATATAAATAAATCAGCTTCACGCACGCTGCAGGGTAAGCGATGGAACCTAGTGTATATAAGACACTCCGTTCCCCACTTTCGGAGCTCAACGCCGCGCTTTTGCCTCGACACCAGAGCGAAGAAATGAAAGTATAAATTTAAATAAATATTTCATTTCCTCGAGTAGGAGATCTAACCCGCAACCAGTCGCTTTTATAGTCACACGTTGTGCGTCTGCGCCACGGCTGGCCTCTAAAACATAAAAACGGCATTTATATTTATTTCTAAGTGCTCGAGGTACCTCGGACCGCTGTTACAGTTGGTGGCATAGAGACGATTAACGAATTATTATATTTCCTATACCCTGTCACGATAAATGAACTATCCAGCACAAAAATATTTTTTTTATCCCGTCATCTGTTCCTGAGTTCGCGCGTTTAACCAAAAAATAAACTCTTCAGCTTGATATCAATATGTATTAGATTATTTAACTTTTTCCTTAATTTTAAATATAAAGTATAACGTAAATACATTGCCCTAAATTCATTGTAAGTAAAAAAATGTATATATCACTTTTAAAACTTAAAATTTTAAAAATCATAATTGTAAAAAATTTTTTTTTGACCGACGTATTGCATATAAATTGATTGCAAAAGCGGGTTTATGAAATTGGATATTTCGAATAGTTTACTTTAGTCGGTTATCACGGGTAGTTTCCTGTTATATATACATACATTTGAAAATTATTTTACTTAATGTCTCAATCAAAAAACAAAGACCTTACCAAAGTTCCATCTAATAATTTGTTTAATTTAATCACGTCTCTACATAACAATTCTTCATTTCAGATGCCGTCGCTTAACCCTGCTCGATCTCTAGGACCTTCCTTCGTACTATCTCGTTGGGATAGTCACTGGGTATGCTGGGTGGGTGGTATCGGCGGTGGCATCGCTTGTGCCTTACTTCACGAGTGGGGATCACGAAGACCACGAGCAAATTCTAACTCCCGCGCATCATCACCTCGGGACATGGATGATATGGACAAACCAGCGTTTCCCTCTCATCATTATAGACATGCCCCAACTTACTGTTCTGCTGCCGCTCCTCGACCTGATACTACGGAACCGCTGTATTCGGGGACTAAGTCCTTGTACTGCAGGTCGCCTCCGCCAGCTCGTCATACACTCCACAGGTCTGATGGACGCTCGTGTCAAATGTAATTATTATTTAATGTTAGGCACGGCATGGTTGAGTTAGGATTTTCTTTTGTCTTGAGATAATTTGGTTTGAACATAGCTACGAAAAGTAAGTGAATGTAGATTCTACCTTCATATGGAGTATGTAAGTTCTATATAGAGTTGTTTTATATGCTTCAAAACTTGATTTAAGTAGTTAAAGTTATATTATAGTAAAATATATATTATAGTATTGTTTTTTGACCAATTTACCTAATAATTTTACATGAATGTGTATCTTAAGCATGTTACAAAAACATAATCAAATTTAAAGGAGTATAAAGAAACTAAAATAGTCTCACTACGAATTCGTTAGTAACATGACAATCCATATTCTCTATTATCCTATTCTATTATATGGAATTCAATTTATTTTTATTTTAAAATTTAATTCGTTTGGCCTAAATTAAAACAATATAATTTTATGAAATTCCCCAATGCAGGCAAATAATATTATCAGGCATCACTAATTTCAATTCAATTAGTATATATACATTAAAACTTAAGCGTTTAACCATTTCATTAAATAAAATATAAAGTAAATCGTGCCATAGTTACCTATAGTGAATGAGTATAATATTTGAGTTTAAAAATATTTACTAGATATGCTTACAAAGTTCTTTGTAGTATATATCTTAAGATTCCAATTAATATTTGTCTACTGCATTACCTTCTCTCTTATTAAATTAGTACTAAAAGTGTTGTCTACCAAACAACTTTTATCACAAAATAATTAAAATTCCAGGTCACAATCAGTATATAGCAAGAGCAGCGGTACAGCAGCAAGTAGTCAAGCGGCTAATTCGCTGGTAGCCACACAGTCTCTCCTCCTCCGCCCTCCCACGCACACTGTCACTATGAACCAGAACGTGCATAACGCTCAGAGGGAGCCCGCGTATGGGACCACTACTGCAAATGGCATTAGGACTGGACCTGCTGGTGTGTATTTCTTATTTGTATATTTCTTTCTGCTTATGACAGTCGTAGGATGCTTGTGGGTTCAATCTCTACTCGGGGGTATGATTATACTTAAACTATTTTCATTTCTCCGCTTTGACAGACAAAACGCAGCATTGAGTTCCGCCAGTCAACATGCGATATCTCGGAAAAAATTTAAAACTGGTTTTGCGAAATAGATTGTCTTTTTTATTTGTGGTGCATCTAGATGTAATTAGAGGTTATGTGGTCTACCACATTATGGTATTTTTGTAAAGTACATTAATAAAATTAATTAAATCCATTTTGTCAAGATTGATCCCTTCAAATTTTTTTTAAGTAAAATAATTATAGGTACGGTCAGTAATGTGAGTGGGGAACGAAAATGACTTAATGGGAACAAAGTGTCTTAACACTAGGTTCCCAGGTCCCCCTGCCTATCCTGCGTTATTACGTACAGGATGCAGCGTGAAGCTAAAAAAAATATACAGTCATATACGCCAAATATGCATTTGGCACAATAGTCAAATTAAAATAAAATTAACATAAATAATTTAAACCATAGGCGCAGCAGTCCATGAACGCCGCGAGTCCGTATACGGCGGTAGTACAGCGAGCGCTCGTCGCGGCCCACTCTCCTCAGAGGATAGCGCGTACGGGAGCTACGCACCGCGCTACCGCCCCGAGCACTACTAGCGACGCGCCTCGCAGCACAATATTGCGCTGCTGTTTGATGTTTGAACTAATAGAACTGTTTAGTAAAGTTACTGGTGAACTTACTGATGAATTTATAAGTGAACCTGCTGGTGAAGTATATGGTGAACTTACTGGTGAAGTATTCCGGTGAACTGTTTGTGTTCATCGTTATTGTTTCCAAGTAAAAATTTGCTTATTCGTTTTTGAACTTGGTGAACTACTTATTAAGCATGTGTTCCTCATCGAGTCTATTCTAAGACCTGAAGGCATATGGTGGATTTTTCTTTATAAATAATAGTCAATAGTGTGTAAAGTTGTCTTATTTGAACTGTTTACTAAATTTATTCAGATTGTTTCAGTGTTAGAAATTCGAACAGGATTAGATTTTCATATTGCTGTGGGATTGTGAAATCAAGTTTAAAAAGATAATGTGACTTTAAACTAGTTTTTTAACTTTTTGTGAACTATAATAAGTTGATAACAAATGTTTACAATTAAAATAACTAACAATGTAACTAAAAAATTAACAATTCAAGTTTTAACTTGGCCCTGGAAGGGTACTATAACTTTTTTTTAAGGCAGCCCAATGTTAAGACACTTCCATTCCTCACTTTCAGCAGAATTCTAGAGGCATTGCTTGTTGAGTGGCCGAATTCAACGCCGCGCTTCGCCTCCTCCCCAGAGCAAAAATAAAAATTAAATATATTTCTTCGAGTGGGAATCGGAACCTGTGCGTTTACAATCACACACTTGTGCCCCTGCGTAACACTGACCTCTACTGCTACTTATAAGAAATCAAAAATACACTCATGCTTCTTTAGTATTGCTTAGCATGTAAAATTATAGAAAACTATTAAGACAGACATATAGATTTATAGATAGACAGATTTATAGATTTTACATATGCTACTACTGCAATTGAGTATTTATCAGTGAAATCTTTTATAATAAATAACCATTTAATTTTTAAAAATTATAAATAACTTTGAGGTTCTACTAGAATTGGTAATAAACATAGTTAAAAATACTTTTAAAGAAAAAACTTTTTCTAATGAAATGTTACAATATCCATTGAGACTGTCCCTGACAGATCTTTAAATATTTAAAATCTACTCGTGTAACTAAAAGATTGAGGGAAACTAAACATTATGAACATTCCGATAAAAATAAAACTCTAAAAATATGACAATTATTTAAAATCGTTTATGTTTTGGCTCGAAGGACCAAAAATATTGTTACGATAATTTAGGAACAACTACGAGAAGAACGACGTCAAAACTAATGTTTACAGATGCCGATTCACTGTTTTTGTTTTCTATCTTTTTTTAATTGAATCTATAGTAAGCTCTCAGACTTATTAATACTTCCAACTTTTTGATACACTTATAGAACTTACTTTTAAACAATTAAATATAATTAAAAAAATATTACTTGCCATATATAAGGTGCCAAAGTTAATAAAGTCTTTTGTTTTTTGTATATATTATATGTGTATATGCATACATACAAACATATCTTAGGTTATATTCTAAGACTGTTTAATTTATAATCTGGTACCATCGTCTACCACCTCTACGTCTGATATTTGCTTATTTTTATTGTATAATTGCACAAATTACAAATATTAATAGTATTAACTACCTAGTTAGAAAAACTACATACATAATTTTAGAAAATGTATAAAAAATTACCGTAGCGTCCAAGAAGCACTGTTTTGAGCCCCTTTATCTTTATAAGTTTCTTATATATATTTCTTACTTTAGTATCCCATATAAAACAATGTTAAAAACTACATACAGATTAAAAATAAATATCCGCGTTTCTTGGACCTGTAATTTAACATGAATTTAAATGCGCTGAATGTAAGGCGTTTAAATTTTAATATGAAAATTTAAAAAAAAATACCTAATAATCATGAAGATTCTACAGCTAAGCTAAGATACAATTTCAGTTTCAGATTCTACAGGTTTATATATTTCTTATATACCCAAACAATCTAGATTTTATATAAATACAATTAAGCGTCTTTAAGAATTGAATACTAATATAAGACTCGAATAGATAAGTTAATTTGTAAATAATGTCGCGAAACCAAAACAACACATGTAATTACATTGTAAAATTAATTTAAGTAACCTAATATAACTCTCTTAAATATGATTATTACTATTTATTATGTACATTTAATATGTTAATATGAATTTCTACAACGAATTAGATAGTGTGGTGAATTTAACTTTAATTATATCGCTCGTTTAATACTCGTATTCAAACTGTGGTTCCAGAATACTCTATTTCACTAAAATGTACTGCCAAATGCCCCTTAGTTTTTACTAAATAATCTGTCAAAAAAACCTTTTTTTTAGTAGCGAAAATATTAAAAAATATTGTTTTAGCTAAGTAAATTGTTTCTTTTTAAACGTGCGATATACTTAGTCTTAAATTTTATTTTAATCAGATAGATAAAATCAAGAACGAACAAATTAAATAATAATAGGTATATAATGTGCTAAAATCTATTAAATATACAAAAAACATTTGAATGTTCATATCTTATGATAAGAATATTTAGAAATAAAATTTGTGTGTATTCTTTGACACAACTGATATACTTACGTTGGTTACAAAAAAACATAAATAAATATTTCTCAAAATTATAATGTACAGAACTCCTGTAGCTTTTTAACAAAATCTTTTTCATTTTTTATAATTACTTATGTCGTAAAGGTAATCCAATCCAATTGCCAATATATGTGTATATGTAATGTAAAGTACGGAACAAAAAATTAGTTCTCCATTGAAAAATGTAAAATAATCTAAATTAAGACTGTTACCTCCTATATTTTACTTTAAGGCTTCCAAAATGTATTTAGGTTAAGATATTTTAGTACAAATATATGTATTGAACGTAGATTTGTCAAACTCACACGCAAAATTGTAAAGACTTAAAGCTCAAACATTTGAAATTTGTCATTCGTACTGTTACAATAAAATGGTCGTGTAAACTATGTTTATTATAAATAAATTTACCTTCAGTTAACACATTTGTATTGTCTGATCTCCCATACTGTTTTTTTATATTTTTACCTGGATCAATGATATCTTTTTTATTTCGCGATAAAAATAAATATAATTAAATAGTAATACAACAGTAGTAGCAATAGTATTAGAAGTTATAATAGACACAAATATATAACATTTTAAATGGTGATATATAAAAGTTATTATAATTTCGAGAATGATTTACTATTTTACCAATTTATGGATAATACATGTAGATCTGGGACAATCTAGTACTAGGACTATCTAGACAGCCTGATACCATTACAAAAAAATAAAAAGTTTCTATTTAATAAATAAAAGACAATATGTATTTAAAATGCTTTTATTATCCGGAACATTATGCTAATTCCAAATTACAGTAAAACAATGTTTCTATTGACGAAGCTGAAGCATTGCACATTGCGTCACAACTCACAACGCTCGCGCTCGTAGTCAACCCCTATAGTATTATTGCATATAAAACACTATAAAAACTTTTATATATCCGCTTATGCGAATACAATAACATGAAACACGTGTCTACTCGATATTAGCTAATGTAAAAGGAATATCTGGACTACAACGGCAGTGAGCTCGACTATCTTTAATAATGTATGTAGAAAGATTCTAATGTATTATGTACCAATACTCGCAACATCTCCAACGACCGTACGTCGACAAACTCGACACAACTAGCAAGTTAAAATACTAATTGTGCTTCCGATATATTACTATAGAAGATTAAATTCTTACGTTATTAGTCTTAGGTTTTAGCAGAGCGACGCCAGTGTCGAGCAAGCGATCGAATTCAAATAAATATTACAAACTATGTACAAATTCCAGATTTTCGCCATCGTCTTCGAGGGCGGGCCTGGGAAGCGACAGCATATACGGTACATTATGCAAGTTCAACACCCATTTTTAAATTTGCTTATTAGCTCTCCTATAAGATTTTATTGTAAATTTAAGTTACTATTCCACACCCAAGACCCTCTTCAGTCGTTTATTTCTATTCCTCAACTGTATACTGTCTGCGATTTTGCCTTGCGGTGTGAAATTTTTACGTCCCCATCTCGTGTCACAACGCTAGTTCTTAAATAATATTTAATACTAAAAAAAACACAATAGCTCAAAGTAGATTGATAAAGGCACGTAATTTTTAGGCAAAAATTATGATTGCAATATAAAACAATTTTAAAAAGTTAAATGGTTTAAAATCGTCAAAAACATTTGATAGACAATAAAATCACAGAACAGTACAAATTATAAGCTATTGCAAAATATCACAATCACTTACAATCGTTTTTGTATATATCGTATTCAATATTTTCACACCACATTGAAATTGTAAAATTAAACTACGCAGAACCATCTAAGAGACATTTATAGTAATGACAAAATTAAGCACATTTCAGTACATTCCTTTGACCTGTCGAAACCCATTCGCATATCACAAATTGAATTCTCGTTTCACACTAGTGTTGCCAGTCGCCCTTTTTTTAAAATACGCCTAAATATTCTAACGCTACAACAAGTACAGATAAATAAAGACAGAAAGAAGAAACTTTAAAACTGGTGAATACTCGTTTATAATTCTATAATAAGAAATTTCATGAATGCCGCATAATTAAGTATTTAATATTTCGATTCAACTATTCATTAACTCCGGTAATAAATAAAATCTAGCAACACTAGCCTATATAATAATGTTTTGTATGACGCCGGGCACGTAAGTATTCGTGAAGCAGTGCGGGGGGTGAGGAATGGGGGGCAAGGGCATGTAAAGAGGCGGTTGATATTATTCAGCATACGCATCCGCTCTCGTTGCCCTCCTGCTCGGAGCCCATTGGAGACTGAGTTTGGAGGTCCACGGCTGTTACTAGAGTTAAGGATGTTACTTCTGAATCGTTAAATAAAATGTATATAAATATTAAATGCCAATCAACTAAATTAATAATCTTAAAATTAAATTTAAAAACAAATCTTAAGTTATAAAGGTTTACTTTAACATAAATTCCACCTCACCTCACCTCTTATTTGGACTAGACTTTGACTGTACTCTCTCTTTATGCAAAAGTACATAATGATAGTGATTTTAATATAATTTTGAATATAAGGTAGTCAAACACCTTGACTTGTATATAAGTACTAAAATCAAAAAACCTTTTTTTATTGTAGTACTTACATACTCATAATTATTCAAGTTATTATTTAAATAACAGAAGAATTACAAAATATTATAAAGTAAAAAATAATCATTTACTAATTCTTAGACACTTCTAACTGTCAATCAATATAACAATTATAATTTTTTAGCGACACGCTGTATCTTGCACACAGCAGGGTAGGCAGAGGTAGTATTAAGATACTCCGTTCCCTATTTTCCGCCGAATTCTGAAAGCATTCTGCGTGTTGAGTGGCGAAACTCAAAGCCGCGGTTTGCCTCGACCCTCGACACTAAAGAGAATTTTTTCAATATTTAATTTCCTCGAGTGGGAATCGAACCCACAACCTGTCGGTGTTTGTAGTCACACTTTGAGCCCCTGCGCCGCGTAAATTCAATAAAACTGAAATGTCGTCAAAATTTTGTGGAACTAAATTGTAAGTTGGAATAAGAACATGGGTAGTATTTTAAGAATTTTATTCAAAATATCAGCGTGAGATACGGGTATTTACAAATAAAATTGACACTACAGTTTTGTCCACAGACAACAAATTCAATGCCATATTTGAGAGTCTAAATTACAGATTATAGATCCATAATATCGAATAAATATAGCATCGAATATGTTATGCACGTAAATTAAGCATTGTACCAAAAAAACTCGCGCTAAATACATTAAAGATATGACACTGTTTTCTAAAGGCACATTTTCAATGGATGATAAAAAAATGTCTGTAAATGTGCGTCCATATTGTTTTTTAAATTCATGGTTCAATGTTTAACGTACGTAACAATTTCATATGCCTTGAATGCACAAAAAATGGAAAAAATGTTATAATAATTAATATATTTTTTATTCAATAAAGTAAATTATAATATAATAATAAGAAAATAAAATTTAATTTAGTAGTATAAATCTCATTAATCAAAAAAATATCACCTAACATTATTGTATAAAAAATTGCAATTTAGATAATTATAATGTATATTAAAAGTTTTATTGCTGATTAAATTATTAAAATAATAATATTCTATAAGTAAGAAGTTGTTCAGGGACTGTGCCAAAATTTGACACAATTCAAACACTTTATTTCCAATAATTATATTCATAAGCTGGAATGGCAATTTTAAATACAGTACAAAAGTCATATAATCCCCATTAAGCTAGCAGTGATGACTCACTAACTACAAAATTTTGTTAAAATATAAGAATCATAAGATTTCATACTTAAGCACTAAAGTAAATAAATAATACTAATGTACATGGGCCGTGTCACTTCTGAAATTAAATTTAAAATTGCTCAACTAAGAAGTATAAGAAGTTTTATAGCATTAAGTACCAAATATTAATATGTATATTAGTAAATTAGTACAGAAATAGCAATTGTTACCAGAGCGAGAAGATTGAATACTTAATTTCCCGGAAAGTTTTGGTAGTTCACCTAGTTGTTTAGTTTTGCTGTGCCTCTATACCAAAACAATCTCTAATAATCATTATTAATATTATTACAAATATTATATGCCAGTTATTAAAATAAAAAAAAACCGTAAAGTGACAACGACCGTGTTATATACAGCCATAGAGTAGCCCCAACTAAATCACACGTTCAGCACATTCACTCTATCTGAACAGTTTCAAAACTGTACGCCCATCGTCGTTGATAAGGGACCATACATAAAATACGTCACACGTTAAGAGAAGGGAGGGGGGGTCTTAATTTTCGTCACATCTCATTTCAAAATATATTAAGCAAACATCATTTCGGAACTGCCATTTCAATTATCATTACAAAAAATTATGACGTAAAGAGAGGACGCGGTTCTTAGTCACAAACGTGACATCAAAAGATCATGAAGTTTGTGTGACGTAATTAATGGATGGCCCCTAAGCCACATGCATATTACATACGATTATGTCACTATGTACTTAATTCATATCAATATCGAGATAAAGGAACAAATTGAAATTAATTTTAAACAAAAAAATGGGTTTTCAATGTTTCAATAAAATAGATGTTATTTTAATATTAAATTTGACAGGGTAACATTGAATATCAAAATGATAGTGAAGTTGCCAATACTGAATGTTATATTTTAATAATCATTTAGTAAGTAAATTGAGTATATATTCCTTTACGAGATTACCCTGACAAATTCAAAATTAATATTCCATAATAATTCCATAGAGCTATGCCTCAGTCTTAAAGACTCATGATGAATTCGCAAGCAAACTCTGGTGCGTGCTTCTGTGTTTTAAGTTCAAATAAATTTCATTGTAAGATGCTATTTAGAGATTCTAGCTACCCGCTTTATATAAAGAAACTGTGTAAGCCTTGTTATTATTAAAAATAATAATTATGTTAATCGATAGCAAACTACATTTTCAAAATTCATGAAGTATTTAACATAAGGGAAGCATTAAAAATATATTATAAATATAGAAATTATATGGAATAAATGTCAATACTGAGTTTCATGAGAATATAATAAAAAGGTTGTAAAATTAAATAAAGTAGTCATATTAATAAATAAAGCAGGTATATCCAGAATATTTCACAATATTTATACTTTAAGCACAGTTGTGCAATCGAAGCTGAATGTTAACATTAAAATCTAATATCACACACACAAAAGCACAGCAGTATGTAGAATCTATGTGTCGCCGTGAATGATTGTATAAACAACTAAATTCTATTGAGCATTTTGGACGAAATAAATTGTTCTCTTTTTCTTTAGGATTTTTTAATATATTTAAATACAGAAAAAACTTCGTTTAACTTTTATCATTCAGGAAAAAATGTAAGGAAATATTAGTAAAGGATTGTTTCGTATTTCATTATAACGTTAAAATCGCGTCGAGTATTAATACAATAAAGTATTAAGTAAATATATCTTATATTCTTATATCATTCAAGGCGATACACAGATACAATGTTTGTTACTTTCACTGTTAATAAAGAACAGATTAAGGTTAGGGTTTTAATTTGTTAACGCATCATTTTGTTTTGAGAAAATATTATTTTTGCCTAGTTTTTATCATACCATGGGCTTACGAGTCAAAATAACAAACATCGCTAACTTAACATCGATGTATCCTCACAATATATTAATGTCACATTTAAAATACATCTGTCTGCATTTCACTGAGGTTGAGACGTATTCAACATTCAACGTTATTCCTTTATAAATTTTAAAGACATTTTAAAACTAATTTGAACAAGTTCTGCTAAAATGATAACGAAAACCCGCGATTATTTCCAATGTTATATTCAATATTTATAATTTCATCATACTTGTAAAATCGTTTTATTCTTAGGTAACCAACACAAACTTTTAGAAAAAGATGAACATTAAAAGAATTCCTATTTTACCCAGTAATAGCTTACAAATATAATTTTAAACGTGACGATAACATATTTACGAGATGTTTTAGACATTTTGTTTATGTTCAACAGGCGCAGCTGCTGTCGGGCTCCTTGCTGTCGCCGGGCGCCTGTCGCAGGATCACCTCGTGCACTGAACACGTTATTAAGGAAAATAACTAAAATAACTACGGGAAGGGTTTATTGTTTTCGTATAATGTCCGCATAATGTCTTTGTAATACAATATTTTTTTCTTATATAGCAGGATAGGCAGATAGAATCTAATATCAGGACATCATCCCGTTCTCCGTTTTCCTACCCAATTGCAGACATCTTATTGTGAAGTGGAACTCAACGCCAGGCCTTACCTTACCGAAGCGAGAAAAAAACCATTAATTTCAAATGCACCCAACTGTCCGCCACTCACACTCACACTCACTACCACTGCGACACAACAGCCACAATGTCATTTTCTATCCTCTATGTGCTTGGATTAAAAACTAGCCCTGAACTAGAAGCATGAAATTTGATCCCACAGTATTCGCGTTTAAAAGGCATCGATCGTGTTTTTAAACACAATAACATTTCTTTACAAGGAAATTTATTTACAAAGACATTATTGGGATACAGATAAAATATATCATTAAATAGAAATATATTTTTAGAAACACTATAATCTTGTATATACATATTAAGTTACGAGTATTTAAATAAAAAAAGTAATCCAGCTGTTCATATTTAGAAGCTAACAGATAAGATACAAGACACAGATTATAAAACAAAAATATCATGCAATCAATAAATATTTCTTAACGGTTAATTACATGGACGTTAAACAAAATCAAGCAATTTAATTGTTTTATGAAGACATGCAACATGCGAAGATTATAAATCAGAGTTAATGTAATGGTAGTTGTTATTTATTTTCTAATATCGAAATAAAAATAATATTTTATTAAATAATTTATTCTAAAATTATTTATTTAATTTAATTTTATTTAATAATAAAATTTTAATTCTATATTATTCATAATAGTAAATTATTAGAAAATTTTAGACATTTTTATATTTATTTTGGTTATATTTATATGTTGTACTTTATTGGTCATTTATATTGGTATTATAAATAATAATAAATATGATTTTATTATTTTGGCTAATCATATTCACAAACTCATATACCCCTAATAATTACTGAAAAAGCGAATAAATAATGATACTATCAAATCTACAAAAAGCATATAAGTGCAAATATAAAAATAAGCTTACATTACAAATACAATACATATTAGTAATGTTGAGTTACTTACAAAGGGTTAGCTTGTACCACCACCCAGGCGAGTCCGGGACACTACACTAGTATACCACCGTTAGAATGTGGCGAAACGTTTGGAAACATGTCTAATTTATTATTATATCGAGACAAATAGATAAAAATCATTATTTAGTTAACTTTTATTTTTTTTGTTAGGTATTTTGATTATAAGAGATTAATAAATACCTTAAAAAACGTTATAGGCACAGTGCCACACATTAATAATCTGTATTAACTTAAATTTTAAAATATGTATTATATTTATGTTAAAATTAAAATTTTGAATGAAAATGATATTTAAAATATATAATTTTCAATATAAATCCTTAGTTTAGTTAGTTCCACACAAACGTATTCACACCCAAATGAAAATCCAGTTAGAAATGTACATTCGAACTGCAATGCCGTAAACAAGCCGTTATACTTTTTAGCGAGATAAATCAAACATATCGTGGTTTTAACGTAAAAGTGACTGAACGATAATTAGAAGTATTTATAAAAATGTATGAAATGTATTGAAATGTGCATTTAGGTTAATTTCAGGTTTTAAATATACTAAGTTTTACAAACATTTTTAAATCATATATTTTATAATAAATCACTTATATTTTTTTATTTATTTATATTAGTTTAAATAAAAACATACATAAATACAGCAAAACATTGTTTTCTTTTTATGATAACAATGAGCTTTAAACAAAGTTTCAAGCATCGTTTAGTCACTTTATACTTTAAATGAAAATACATATATTTAAGAATAAAAAAACATTTTTAATGTAATCGTGTAGTGCGTGTATGGACTGCGTGACGTCATGACGTGTTTGTGTAACGAATACCCACATAATATATAATATACATATGTTTTATATAAAAATATCTGTAAAAATAAATATCTATTAGGAAAAAGGATACTGTCTTCCGGTGGCTTGCTCTCAGCCGAGTCCATGCCGGGCAGCGCGGCGGCTACTCGTCGGAATAACTGAAAATCAGTTAATAATTGATAAATTTATATATAGAACATAAAATGATTAAAATTCCAATCCAAAGTCGAACCTATGACTACTATAGCCGAACTTAACACCTTAATGGTGTTACGCCATTTCATTCATAACATCCTTTAATTATAAAGTGGAGAAGTGACCTTTGACTAAGTTCAATTAACTACGTGAGAATAGTATGCAAATAAGTTTATTTAACAGAGCATATTTTAATAAAAAACACAGTCGGCATTACCATAATTTGTTTGGAATTGTTGAAATAAAACATTATATACTTTTTATGTAAATTTCGTAAGGCATTGTCCTAGCATTTGCCTAGAACTAATGCAATTAACAACCCTGAGTAAAGGTATGGCCAATATGTGGTGCCTTGAAGTTAAGCTGTTTGAACTTTTGCGCATTGGAGTGAGGAAAATAATTAAAAGTAAGGAAAAAATCATTTCAAGCTAACATCAGGACGACCAAGATTCGTCGACCGTACTATAACGTCTATACAAATAAAAATCAATTAAAATATTCGTAGTACCCGCATTTAGAGTAAAAAGGCAAAATAACATTTTATTTTTAAAATTTTCCAAGTAATGCAACCTGTATCAAGTAAAACGTAGAGCTCAATAGGCCCTGAGGCAGCGTTTAGTATGTTGTCGCTAGAGTTCGACAAGAAAACGTTTTGAGATTACAATGTGTAATTCTTCCAAAAGTACCTACAGCTTTTTAATTATATTAGCATACGTTTTAAAATGAAAAATAACTTAATGAATATTATTTAAAATAAAATAAAAAAAACCGATCAAGTGCAAAACGGATTCACGGATTATAAAATACTAAAAGTCATTAACTTCAAAGAACAGAATTTCCTACAGAACTAAATTAACTAATAAAAACCCACCTGTTTCACATTATATCCAGCCTTAGCACTCGTCTCTATGAACATAACGTTGAGCTCCTTGGCCTTGCGGTCGCCGTCCTCGGTGGACACCTGCCGCTTGTCGGAGAGATCCGTCTTGTTGCCCACCAGCATGATGATGACGTCCGACCCGCGCTCGGTGCGCACGTCGTCGATCCATTTGGATGTTTGATGGAATGAATTGGCATCTGGAATATGATGGAATATTAATTTAGCTACTTTTTGCTAGTATATTTTAATTTTATAAACAAATTGAAGTATAGAAACTATTGGATACTGCTTCATGCCACATTGGGACAAAGCCAGCCTAAACGCTATGTTTCATGATGGGTTCGATCCTCGGAAGTATTTATTATCTTTTACTTTCTACGCTTAAGTAAATGAAGTGTGACAAAAAGAGAACGCGTAATTTAGCATCTTAGGTGTGGTATACCTAGTGTGAAGATGAAAAACAAATTAGCTACTATTCACAGACAAATATGAGAGTCGTTGAATTTTTTAACGACGTTATACATGTTTTTAAGAACTTTAACATGTGAAATCGAAATGAAACATACATTAATTAACGAAAATATAAAAGAGGTACTGAAAAGTTAAAAGTACCAATAACCGTACTATAGGATTTAAGAGGTAACGAATGACGAAGCACCTTTGCAAGTAAAATATTTAAGTAGAAGTAGGTACAAATAGGTATAGACTCATAGCGGCGTGCCATAAACATAAAACAAGCAAAGCTGAATTTATTCAGTCACTGAGCATTCCATCCCTCAATAGTCGGAGCTTATGAAGGACGTGAACTTGGAATGTCTTAGTTATTGATTACTTGAATTACATAAATACATCTGTACCTACAAATTTTCCAGAGATTTAAACATTGATAATTATAGAATAAAAATATAATTTATTATAAGAGCAAATCGATGAGACTCAAAGTTAGCTAAAAACCTTTCTCAATATACAAAAAACTCTGTTAAAACTTGCTGCCTTTTTGAGATTCACACTGTTTCCCGCACCCGCCCATAGCAGGGTAGGCAGAGTGATTATAGTGTTAAGACACTCCGTCCCCCGCACACATCCTAATTATCGGATTATATAAGAATAATACTGTACACACTTAAGACGTTATGTGACCCGTTTTTAGTAAAGAAATCGAATTTACAAATTCAATAATATGTACCAAGATAATTCGTTCGTAATCTGAAAAAAGTCCATATAAAATTCATGGGACTTAGTTCAATTCAGTAGTTTTACGAGCAATTAGCAAGGTTTATTATAGCTGTCCGAGACCGTAGTTAACGCGTTTACATCGCAGCCTGTTGGGCGATTCTGTCGAATATAAAATGCAGCAAATTACAAATTACTGACCCTTTACGAATTTATTGAAAAGTTGAATCGTTGTCACCTTTTTATTTGCACTAATTTTATTAAGTTGACCGCTAAAGAAAGTAGTAAGAGTATTCTTTTAACACATTTTTATAGCACTAAAGTTTAATACTATATAATTGATCTGCACCCTTTTTAGCTTATGATTATTTAGTTTCCTTAGCATTAATATGGAAAATATTATCTTTAATTACTTCAGTATATACAAAGGGCTTATAAAAAAGTGGGAAAAGTGGGGGCAAAGCATTCTAGATTTATATTTCACATAAATCGAATGAAACAGTAACTATTTGCTTTCGTACATATCATATTCAGGTTCAGAAACAAGACATGTACACTACAGGCCCGTCGAAGTTTTCTTTTAATTATTATAATTACGAATGTCTGTTAATACCTAAACTGTTTGACCTTAATCTACAAGATATTAATTTATATAAGGAAAAAAAATGTATTCCTTATTAAATTTTCTTCAGCATCCCAATTTCGACAGACTCACGATATCTTAAATGAATTTAATATAAATCATTCTAAATGAAGGCTCGTCGTAACTTCGTTTATCCCCTCGGCCCGCCCGAGCCGCGGGATTGCGCCTAACCTATATATCTTATTTGAAATAATGGGCCGAGGCACGCAGCCAAATGAAGATTCCATTTTTATAAAACAATAATGAGAAAAAAATATTACGTATATTAAGGTCATTCAATACTTATGTTTTGGTAGTTTATTGGATATTTATAGCCGAACTTAAGTGATATTGCGTGTTAAAAAATATTCGACAACACCAAAGCCTGTTACAACACTACACTAGCAAACGCCCGAGAGTCCTTTCGCCTGAACTATATATTCCATTTTCTAACCTCATGGTAATGTTATATAAATACACTTTATAATGAACCAAGCAAACTCTATTTTAAAGAGTCTCCCAGCATTACTTCTTTTAAATAACATTAAAAAAATATTTCTGTGGCAGCAACATTTAAAACTCTGGTTTAAAATAAACAGGTCTACTTGACACACCTGCTGAAGTAAAATGGGTAGAGTATGTTTACTTCTCGTATTAACTTGTATATTATATCTGTCCACAACTTTTTAAAATACATTTAAATTTATTGTGATAACAATTATTTACATTTATATCCATAGTTCTTTACTTTTGTTAAAAAAAGCAGTTTTTATTTTAATAAACAATTCAAAAAATAAAAATATGTATATTTTACTAATGACAGGGCCTCGTATATAACATAAGTCTTATATAAGAATGTTTCCGTACTTTTTACGGCCTTAACTTCTTTGAATTAGATTGTACCAATAAAGCCTTAGCCTGAGTTTAGGGTTGGTTACGGCCAAATATTTGAACTGGCGGGACGTCGAAGGCCGCCGCAAACAGACATAACGTTGTTTGTTAGTAGGCTATATTAAATACCAGAGACCCTGTTCTTTCACTAAAAAAGATTCACGAGAAAGTAAATTCATTTAATTGACCGACATAGCGGCGTTAAAACAATGTGAAATATTTTACATTTCAGAATTGGGTAACTAATGAATTTTGTATCATTTTATCCTTAGTTATAAGTAAAAAATCTGTGATAAAAACACATACACATAAAAATAAATAATAGGCTTGTTTTACTTTATATATTATATCGAAAAGTCGGTTCTTAATTTTCTCTGCATCAATCACAGTAAAGAACACGTAACTCATAAAGTCAAATGTACCAATAATCGTATTCTCGATCTTCTTCTTCTTGATTCTTCTTCTTCTACTTAAGTAAAAAAAAACGGGATTCGAACCCGCACATCATGATAACATAATTTATACTAATTATCAAAAACAGTAACACGTGCTCTAACCTTCTGTAGACGAGGCCACTGGCATACTTTCAGCGTTTCAGGCATGCAACCGATCCGCTGTAACCAGCCTTTGTTGTGAGATATTTTATTCAATACGGACAGACGGATTGCGCAAATATTGTAGATCTTTCTATCTATACCGACGCTTGTTCTTTGGATAAGGTTCGAGATAAGATGACACAGTTACCGCGAGATAAAATTTCTATTAAAAAAATATAGATATGTAATTTAATAATTAAGATAAAGACCAATTTAGGCCATCCGTGGTGCAATGGCACTAGCTTGTGACTGTAAACGAAACAAGTTTGTGGGTTCGATTCTCACTCGTGGGAATTATAATTTTTTTTCAAAATATTCTTTATTGAAATAGGCAAATATTATAAGCACTTTTGAATCGCCGAATGAACATATGAACAAAAAGCTACCACCGGTTCGGAAGGCAGTTCTGGATTCAGGAGAAGAGACGGCAAGAAACTCAACAGTTGCTCTTTTCAAAATCAATGGTACAATCTATTACATTAGCTGGCTAGCTTAATTATTTAATATTTTCGTTTCCTCGCTCTGGATCTACTACTCAACAGGGAACGTCTCGAAAATTCGCCAGAATGTGGACAAAGGAGTGGTAACACTGGGTTCCCTCTGCCCACTTTGCTATATGCGAGATACAGAGTGAAGTGAAAAAAAATCTTAAACTATGACTATATTATAAAACAAACACTACCACTGATGTGGCCATTGTAGGCAACGCGAAGCTCGCAATTTTTAAAACGCGCTCTAATTAAAATGATATAACATATGTGGACGTAAACAGTAAGTTATTTACATTTTAAATTAGTCACTGTATAATTTATCCAGCATAAATCATATTTCTACCGCGGATCCGTTCGCATGAATAAATAGACATTATGAAATGAGCGCACAAAATACGTTGCGGTGTACTTTTATGAAAAAAAATCTACTGATAGTGACGGTGTATATGTTATTCTTTTTATCGTAATTTATTTGCAGTTAAAATACTGTAAAAAATACACTAGCCCGATAATTTTTTCTACATAGTCAACCAAAGTAATATGTACCTATTTAGTATTTTTGTATTTGAAATATATTTAACAATGTCTCTATAAGATCACCCCAAGGCTGAACTTTGATCCGATTTATAAAAAGAAATAGGCTTTCAGAAAGGGAGGATCCAGCCGTAACGACCTGAGGTGGGTTATTCAAATGCACGTTTACTTTTTGCTTTAAAAATCCACGAATTTCAGTCGCATTTTTAAGCAGCAATACTGCAGCTTGGAAAAGAGAGATGGAACTTGAGATATAGTTATATAATATCTAATAGGAACTATTAAGAACTGCAATTCAAAACCAATTAAAGTAAGAAATCATCAAAATAATAGCTCAGAATCTAAAACAAATAGTCAAAATATTTCTTAAAAATTTTTTTTGTAAACTTATATTCAATTCAGTCATAATTTCTGTAATAGAATAAACGAAAAAGTTCAAAAACAAGGCCACCGAGGAATTATCTCAAAGAATTCTCAGATATAAAGTTTAAGCGACCGTAAAATAGAAAGCACAAAAGTAAATTAGTAGCTTTAACATACGTTCGAGTAAAGCAAGCATTATGTAATAACCAGAAGATTACGCTAGTTAAATTTCAACTCAAATTTTAATTGTAATAATATTGTGAACCTGCTTATATTTGATATTTAATCTTTAATCGCTAATATTTTGTACATTACTGTAATGTTTTTTTTCTTGCAAAATTGTATTGACGTAACATATTCGATGTTTAATCTATAATCAAAACATAGGCTTCTTCATCTAAAATATCCAAAAAGTGCAAAATGCGAATTAAAAAGTAAAAATGATATATTTCATAATTTTGTTACTTTTCTTGCGTTTAACTGTTATATAAAGACCGTTCGTTTATTTTTAGTAGTACCGAGTTTAAAAGAAGCAATTATTAAAGATTTCGCACGTTAAATTTGGTGTTAAATATCAAAGTCATTTTAAAAAGCGTGAATTCAGACATTCTTCTCTGTTGACTGTTGTTGGTACATTAAGAAATCGTGTTATTCGATTAGCTCAGTTGCATGCTACCTGCGCGTTACGTTTGTTGTATGATGTTAATACAGTTGTATGTTTTATTCAATTCATAGTAGGTACATACTAGTGTACAGAATTTTAGTGGACAAAGTCTATGTATTCTTTACCTTGGGCAGAAAAAATTGTGATCTATCATTAGATATCGCTTCCATTATGGAAATAGTAAATTTGACATAGCATAGGCAGGGAGAACTGGGGAGCCTTGTGTTAATACACTCCATACTCATTAAGACGGGCATTAAGCGTGGCACCAATATTAAATTTCAAAAACGAACTCATAACCTGTCGCGGTTATTTACAGTCTTCGTGATATGCCATGAAAACGATAAAGTATAATTAGAATGGGTTCTAATTACCTCGAGTAGAGCCTCACACGGCCTAATCCACGATGTAATTTACGTCATTACAACGTCAATGTATTTAATAATATAAAACGATTATTGTCAATGCATCACCGGCTGATAATGTAGAGATGCTAAACATAAATTTTCGAATAAAACTTTTACTACTGAGCGGGACTGCTATAAAAGTCATACTGTTATTTAAGGTGCATAAAAGGTAATGAAAACGGTTTTTCGCGTCCATTGGTATTTGTATTAAATATTTTATCTAATATTTATTATAAGTTTGCAATTTAGCCTGACTTCGACTGATCTTTTTAGATAAAAATCTTGATTTAACAAATTACCATAGAAAATTGACATTTGATATCGTTTAATTAATAAGTTCTAAGAGAATATTCATGCAATTCGGATTTGAATAAACAATCGTTTCGGTCATCACTTTTAGTCATTCTAACTGCATCACGACGGTCGATGACTACCAAGGTATAAAATATTTTTATATTTCTAATGTTAATACAATAAGTAGGAAAGTAACATTGGCTGTACGATACTCTTTTACGAGCGAAGCGAAATGATTTTGTAGGTAAAAGCACGATAAAAATGTGAAAAAAAAAACTGCTGTTTCCACGACAGACTGTATAAAAACTGGATGGAAAATCGATGAACATGTTCTCTATTTTCACTTTATCGCGCGATCACTTTAGAAAATGACAATAAATCATTATTCTACATCAGTTTAAGAAGCAATACTTATCTATTATTTGAATTCAAACGCCATTTACAAATTAAACCTACAATTATCATAACTGTGTCACTACACCATACCAACATGGCGAAACGAATAAAAAAATCAAGTTTAATGCTAATTTCGAATGGCAGCTAAAGAAACTATTTCAGAACATTCCTCCGGAAGTCCGTAGTTACTAGTTATTTAGTCTATGCACACTTGACATTCATAGCTGGAGGCTAAGCGAACGGCAACGTTACACCACCCACCTCACGTAATGTTACACCGAAACCGTGATGCGTGACTCATCTCTAGTGTGGACAGGTGGAACTGGTTTGACAATATTGTCGTCATTTTGTGATATAATATGCGTATATATATAAAAATTTATAACAGCATAAACTAGTTTAAGATTTTAATTAGATTTTGTGAGCTATCAAAGCAAAATAAACAAAATTACGTTATTAAAGTTTATTTTTCGTGAAATGGCAATGTAAAGAAACGGCTTCACGCTTTTTCCCGCATTCCCGATTAGGTAGACGGAACCTAGTTTAAGAAACTCTGTTCCCAACGCACCGCCCATGTTTAAAAATATTTCGTTTTGAAATGTGGCGCTTTGTCTACCGGAGAAGAATATGGCAAAACATTAAAATATACAAAACATGTGGTATATCGATATATATATAAAAAGAAAGTTCAAGAACAGTAGGTAATTATTATGGTCGTTTACTTATTATCAATTAGCTTCTATAATTGAGATCGTCTGTGTTTGAGTCTTCTCATAATTGGGTCTCGAGTTTAAAGGAGAATAATATGTTAACAGTCATTATTACAACTGATGAAAAAAATTAAATCAGATCATAGAAATGCAAATACAATTCCAAGTCATTTATTAAATTACTTTTACGAATGCTAAGCTGTAACTTATATATAACTCGTAAAATAAGAAGATTTACTCAAGTAACAGGGCTATAAAAACAAAAATCAGTAAAATATATAAAGTTTGAACCGTGTAGTAAGTTTATAGTAAGCTTTATAACTACTGCAGACAACGACGCCTTTATTTAACTTGAAATTATGCCTGCATGAAATGCCATAGTAACATTTCCTACAGCACCAATGAACCCTTTAATAGGTTGCGAGCGAGCAATTAACCCAATATCATATGCTTGTCTACCCTCACATTCAGTCGAGCACTCATATGAATTTTTAAATAGACAATTACAAATATTATATTTGTAATGTAATACCGTTTTACGGAATAATAACGCAACAAGAACGTCTTTAATTCAAACTGGGTCGTTCGTATTTATTAGGCAAACGTCCTAATTCCTTTATAAATGAAAACAATGAGTTATATGACATTGAAATCTTAATGTGTTATTGTGTTTTAGGAGTATCCTAGTGTTAGAAAATAGTTTTAGTAAGCTAGCACATGTCCTGCCTTTGTAACTGGATCCGAATTCCGATATATCAATGTAAACGCTAAGTGCTTAGGTTGCGGTCTGCGGTCAAACACTTATGATAATGTACGTAAAGCGATATTAATAATTCGACGTTATATTTGTATCCTTCGCAAATAATTATAACATACCACTTTTTTTTTCTATTTTACAGAAAAATAAGTAAAACACGCTGCCTCTGAATCCTGGTGATTTTGGCAAAAAAAACCGGGTCAATGGTATGAATAATAAATATTATTGTATTGTCATTGTATCCGAACATAAATTTAAGTTAACTTTCAGGCAAAATGGATCGTAGGAAGTGGGTTGAATTAACATTGTAAGATCTTTCACCGAAATAAAAAATATTTTTGACAATAAGTCAATGATGAAGAATAAATCATATAAAATCCTTTTTGATTATGTTAATTCTTATATGAATTTTATTTACATATTATCGTTTATTACGCTATAACAGCAAAATACTTTAAATACGTCGCGAAATATTCACAATTATTTCCGTATAAGACAAGGATTTGTAAGTTAAAAGAATTTACTGAAAAACAAAGAACAATACCACGACTATTAAAGAATTTTAAAATTCCATTTACGCTATGGTCAGTTGTTAAAGCTTTTATGTTTTAAAATCAAACATAGTATGAAAAAAAACTTTGTATCGCCTCTAGAACATAATCTGTGTGCTTCGGCATTCTATAGAGGCTTGATACAGCAATTAGCGAGTCGAGTGTTCAAGCCGCGGTGTTTGCGGTCAAGCACTGGCAGGTCTCGGGAATACAAATTATACGATTAACCATTGAAATTATATAAGGATTTAAATTTCATTTTAGATTATTGGTATGGTATCTACATTTTGATATTTTAAATGTACATACTCGTAATAATATAAATTACGAATAATCTGATTCATATCGATATTTACGGTTTCATGTTTCGGTAGATGAATAAAGCGTACAATAGAGCGGTAGTAATTTGAAAAAAATGTACAACTTTTGTGAAATGTATACCTTTCGTCATATTTCTTTTGCTGTTCGCAAATATGAAGAAATATCTGAAAAATCAAGTTGCATTGAAATGCAATCATAAAACTAAAAATGGATTCATTTGTACTAGTATTTATAAAAAAGCTATTTAACATGGTTTATTGTATTTGAAAATTCCAATAATGAAAAAATGTTATTATAAAAATAAATAATGAATAGCAATATTTATTTTAATTATAACATTTCATTCACAATATTTAACAATAACAATATTTCATTTAACAATATTTATTTAAAATAAAAGGCAGCATCTTTCTCCCATATAGCATCATGGGCATAGGGAACCCAGTGTTTAGACACATTCTCTGGTTTCCCCATAATTTTCAAGACACTGCATATTAAGTGGAGGAATTCAAATTTGATCTTTGTCTAGTAGAACATCAACCTCCAAATGAAGAATGAACTCACAACCATAACCATTTCAGTAATATTAAAAGAAAGACTCATAAAAATTCTACTTACTAGTTATATCATAAACAACAACAGCCACAGTGGAGTCTCTGATGTAAGAAGGGATAAGCGAGCGGAAACGCTCCTGTCCTGCCGTATCCCACAGCTGCAGTCTCACTGTACGGTCCTCTAAGTACATGGTCTTAGACAGAAAGTCTATACCAATTGTAGCCTGTATTTAATACATACAAATAAGATAATGTGACTTATTTAAAGAATTTTAAATTTTGGTTAATATCTACAATATATCATATTAATTGGAAAATACATGGAGGAGAATGTATAGTAAAAACACAATAAGCAATGCATGGTAATGTAACTGTACTTAAAAAAGTAGCAGAAGATAATAATATTTAGGTATTTAATAATAAAAAATATGATATTGTCTCCCATCAAGAAAACTATTTTTTATATACATATTTATATATTTTAATACCTTACAAAGATATTTTTATCATGTAATCAGTTATAATCTTGATGATAATAAAAGATAAGTCTTTGTATATTTATTTAAAAAGGACCTATTTTATCTACATTGTATGGTTAAAATAGATAGATTAAAATATAAACATTAATATGAACAATTAAATTAACATGTTTAAAATTAACTTGCAATACTACACAGTTATTCAGTTAAACATTAAACAATTTTGTACTTTGAAAATTAGGAACTAACGAAAATGTACATAGTTCGATTCTTGTTAAAATAATTGCTATGCCTGTGTTTATAAATCTCAATCTACCATAAAATAATTAAAACCTTTTAAAGATACAGTTGTTATCTCTCAATCAAATAATACATATAGTTTTGCTAATATTATTTGTTTTTTAAATTTAACTCACCTGGTAAGTGTTGTCAAAACTGTCATACATGAATCTAGTGATGAGCGACGTTTTTCCCACTGAAAAACATAAGTAGCAGGTCAATGCACCTTCTAATTATGTCGTGCCTATTCATCTCGAATATGCATTGGTAACGGGAACATAGAGATCAGAGAATAGCGTGAGAAGTTAAAGAGCGAAAGCCAAAAAAATATTAAGATTAATCTCTCTACTAACCTACATCCATTATACGGCGTAATGCATAGTACCGATACTTAACCGATCGATCATAGGCAATAGAAAGACCATGTTAATTCTTAGAAGGTCGATGGAGGTGAGTAATTTATTGAATCTAGACAAATGTACATACGTGTCGGAAATTTATAAATCAAGTATTAAAAATGTAAGAGTGCCTGGCCAATTTGTCTTCCACTTACCACTTTGTTCACCAAGGAACACAAGTTTAAACTTGCGTAAAGGATTACCGAATTCTCCCGACGTAGACATAGTGATTGTTATAATTAATTAATTCGCTAAACTATAATTTCACAGTAATTCTTATCACAGAAAACTACATGAACAATGACAGTTCGGGCCACTCCTGCGGCACACACGAGCGCAGCGCCGCCACGTTACGGCAGACTGACGGCGCTACGCAAAAGCCAACTCAGCAAAATGACATCATGCCAAAGGCGATTTATATTTTTTAGTTATTGTATAACGTTTTCAATATACATATTTGTTTGAAATAATAACAAAAATGCATTAATTCTAAAAATAAAATCGTTTGATTAAAATATTCTGTTCCTGAACGATATATACACTATCTCTTTCTAAATAACGATTACCTGGAACGATACATCGTTAGAATCGAGAGTGTAATCGATATTCGGATTTATTCCGTAAATATTCCGTTTTTATTTCCGTATTTTTTTATTATAAACATAATAATTATTTTATTGATTTATCGAACAAAAACGATAAGAACAATATATGAGTTTGACTTTGATTATCAACTTTTAGTAATTTCGCCCTTATATTTTGTTTTTATTAAAATATAAATGTATGATTTTGTATATTTTTAATTTAAAGACAACATAGATTACCTAAGATACGTATATTTGTATCAGTTCTTAATTTATGGCGTTTCAAGCGTAATTTGTATAAGAATTAATAATGTAGCTTAAATAATTAAGTATTAAAAATTAACAAATCAAGTATATTTTTTATTTATTTTATTTGTATAATATATTTACAAAATAATTTAAATTATCACAAAAGAAATGTTATTCTAAGTATGTACTATTTAGTCCTAACATTGGCTTCATGTAGTATGAACAACAAAATAAATTAGTACAACTAATATTACTTGAAAAGGCTTTGCCAACACACAACTTTTATTAAAAGAAAAAAAATATATAAACATTGAAATTTTTTTAAATAACAAATATTAGCTCAGTATTCGAAATTTGTACATATTTTTAAGAAGTTGTGCTAATATTACAGCACATTAAATTTTTTATAAGCATTTATACCACAACACCAAAGGTTTTTTAAATATTATAACATCAAGATCAAAATAATATTTTCTTTGGTTACACTTAAAAGTTATTAAAATTTTGAAATATTTAATGAATTGCCATTATCTTATTATAAGAATATTTTTTTCATATAATTCATATAAATCCCACAAAAACTCATGTAACGTAAGAATTATGCTAACTGCACTACTTTCATAAGTAACTTTTTTTTAAGTAACATCCATAAATTATGTCACACATTAAAGGGAATGAGAGGATTTTATAGACTAGTTAAAGGTGCTGACAAAAACACAATGTATAATATTTTACTTTACTTTGCCAAGGGGAGTCAAATTCTGTGAGACACTTTTTCAAATATTATATAAACACACAAATCTTGTAACTGCCATTTCAAAAATATAAGATGATGTGACTAATGGGGGTGTCACATATGTGATCAGCTGTAACTAGGAAGTTCCAAAAAGTCATGAAATGTGTGACGTAATTTATGGATGGCCCCTTACGATGTACATATTTCATATAAATGACACAAGTATACATTTTCAAAATACATAAGTACATGTGTATTTATTAATTTATTATATAAAATCTATATTTCAAAATACTAATAACAGTCAGCATAACAATTAATAAACACAATATTTTTGTGGAACGTGTTACAAGATCATTAATGTAAATTTAATAAAAAAAAATTAAGGAGCATTCCGTCTTGGAGGAAACATATTTTCTTCAACAACAATAACGCCACATAATAGATCATATCCAGTACGATTGTGACGGAAAACGAATAGCACAACACACAATGGGAATAAAAGGGATATAAGAAAATTTTTCAACACTGATCTGATTAAAGCTATTATGAAAGTTGGTGGTTTTCCAGGATATAGTAGAACTGTTTCTTTAGGCCTGCCCTCTACAGGTATGACAGCTGATGCAGTCACCACTCTTAGGCCTAGTAATGCTTTACCTGGTGTTGCTCCACCTGTCCGCCCAGTATTTGCACTTAAGCAAAATGCCTGAACACAAATAAAATATTAAAATTTTAAAAATCAAATCAGTTTCACACTGAAAAAATCAAATCAGTTTTATGAAAGAGTGAAGCACAGCTACAAACCTGTATTCATTATTATAATGCATTGACAATTCCACTTGTTTCAAAAAATATTCTGTTATATATCGAATTGAAGTGAACACTGAGATGACAATATGAGTAGGCTAATTGTTTGTTGTTGTTTTACTGAGCCCATACTTTATCAAGTAGGCCCTGTAGTATAAACAAATAAGTAAAGTATAGTACATTAAATTCATCAAAAAACATACCTCAAATATGCAGACAAGTACTCTATATATTATTTCTAACATAAGAATTTCTGACGTAAGCTCCATAGCAAATTTGTAGTCATCAAGGTTCTCAGCAAATTTATAGAAATCAAATTTTTCTAAATCTCTAAAAAAAGAAATAAAGTTTATAATACTATTAAGGTGCTGAAATATTGATCATTCTAGCTTTAATACTTACATCACTTCAAACATATCCACTGCAAAGAAAGTCACAATAAGTTTAAGAATGAATAAGAGAATAAAATCAATAAACTCAGCAAACAATCTCTTCAGTAATGAAGGTATTATATATTCAAAACCTCCATTTCTTGCTATTACTGAAATATAAATATTATATTACAAGTGATATAAAAATATACAGTATAAATTAATTATATTTGTTGGCTTCAGATATACAAGTTGTAATTTATTTTCATAATAGCAAAATACCTTCAGCTGGTGTCTGAGGTTCTCCAGCTGGTTGATTTTCGGCAGGAGCTCGTGGTGGAATAGGTACTTGAAAAGGAAATTGCTGTCCTTGAAACTGATAGTTGTTATTTAGCAAGGGAACATTAGTGGGATTATTTTGAAACCCTTGCAGGCTCATAATATAATAAGGAAAGCACGTAGAAAGGTTCTGATACAATTGCGCTTGCTGGATCCATAATCGAAGAGCCTGGAAATAAGCTTCACGTTCGGAGAGTACAGGTCGATTGGCTTCAGCGGCTGCTTCCTCTGTTCCTATTGATGGCCCATCACCACCTATTAGTCTTTCAGTATCTGACATTATTTAACTTTATTAAAACTACATGAAATTATAAATTTACAATGGTCAATTGCTAGAATAATAGCAGGTACACGTCAGTTTTGTTATTTTATTAAAATTCTGCATTATAATTGTCAACGTCATTTTGACAACTAAAAAATATAATAAGTTTAGTATTATGTAATATAAAAAGGGGCAACAACGGCAGAAATGTATTTTATATATTTTATTTAAGTGCCGTAATCTTATGTTATACAGGTTTGTTTTTAGTACTAGTATCGATTGGGATTTTATTATCATGTATTATTTTATATTGATTCTATTGATATGGCAATAATATTTTAATGTCAAATAGTACTTGTCATAAGTCTATAGAATGCGTGCGCAATATTCCCTTGAATTTGTGGAGTGCGGTGTGGACATTGTCGTAAAAGCCATGGGATTGTTCATTTAAACGCGTATTGTGTGTTTCGAAGTTATTTTTTATTTCTTTTATTCAGTATTCACTTAATCATACAATAAGAATATTTTCATATCAGTGCTTACTTTTTATAAAGTTCGTCGTATATGAGAAACAGTTGTGGCCGGATCAATCGGTAATTTACTGTATTTTTCGCCCAGTGCAATGCCAGTGATGTACCCGAAAGGTGACTGTTGATAATAAGTAGAAGTAAATTTATCTTCATTTCGCAGGTACCTTAGCGTAAGTATATTTACAATATATAACATTTGAAACTTTCGCACTTGGAAAGTTTTCTAATAGAATATTGTATATTTCGACTAAATTATATACCTAAACTCTTCACAGGTTGTTTGTAAAAAAGCTTTTTAATAAAAATCCTGATTCTGATATATCCTGATAGCCTTGGAATTACTTTTTGCTGGAATAGTTATTTATTTGGGTCACTGTACTCAACCACTGTGAGCTGTATGAGTACTTATCTTTTTCATTTATTTACTTACATAATGTAAATATTATATTCTCTACTCCTTATCATTTAAGATATTTCATTTGATAAAAGTGTAATCACATGGGTAGAATGTGCCTTGTTTATTTATACAATTTATTAAATGTTTACTTATTTTGAGCAAATTTATACATGTAATTGCCTGGTTTATTATATTCATAGAATTTTCTTTTATCTCATATTTTTTTCAAGGTATACAATACATAAATTGAACAAATATATTTCCTTATTGTTCTCACAACAATAAGCTAAACTTAAAATCTCATTAAGGTCAAATAAAATTTAGAATATTATTTTATATTTAATTACTTTATAAAATTAATAAAAATAAATAAATAAAACGTAATTAAGCAAACAATAAGCATAATCAATACTAAATTTTATAGTAAAGTAATTCTCAAATGACTTACAACATTTGATACACTTGTAAAAATAAAAATACATTAACTGGTATTGTTACATTAATACTACATTTATGTAGTACTTTTTGCTTTTTATTTTTTTATTTGTTTACTATTATTTTTTTTTAGTTTTATTTAGTTGCTAACAACTGTTATTAAGTACCAAAATTTTATGAAATTTTCTGATTCACAAATTTAAATTCAAATTTAAAATATTCTTTATTCAAATAAACTTATTATAAGCACTTTTGAATCGTCGAATGAACATATGAACAAAAAGCTACCACTGGTCGGAAGGCAGTTCTGCTGAGAAGAGCCGGCAAGAAACTCAACAGTTGCTCTTTTCAAAGTCAATGGTACAATTTATTACATTAGCTGGCAGCTAACATGCATTACATTACATTACATATTACACACAGTATATGATTTCCTAGTTTCAAACCACTAAAATACATAGATATCGAACATTTAATTTTACGTCAATATTTGGTCTAATGGAGACCTTATAAAGTGCAGTTCAAAGCGCTGGCGCCGATGTCCTAATTAATATTTACTGCGTATGCGGCGGGTCTGGGCCGCATTACGCGCCTCTTACTCATGGTCCGCTCGTGACGCGAATGATGAGTTACGATCGCCCTCTATCTTGTTATAATTCTAGCCCACTGGATTTTATAATATCGATAAATAAAAAATCTTTGATGTTTAATCGAGTTTTTATTGGCTATAAGAACTATAAAGAAATTTATGTTTATCTCATATAAAGTAAGTATGTCGTTCGCTGTGAAAGTTAACGAAAATTGTTGTTTTTTTTTTAGTATTTCGGCTACATTTTATTTAGCACCGAATCTCAATAAATGAATTATTATCGTCGTAAAACGTCAGTAATTTTCGTAGTTCTCGTCAATTTTATTTATTGCGAGATACGTGTGCATATAAACGTATTTGCAGACAGACGTCTGAGTTTGTCGAAAACAAAACTTCATTTAACTTTATGAAAATTTACAATTGGTGTTCTCAACAACTTTGTCTTCAAAAATGTTGTAGGTACTGAACTAAATATGTTACGATTTATATATTTTAAATGGTACAAGACAAATATAGTACACTGGGGTAAGACCGTAATGAACCAATTGCCGAATGGGTCTAACATAGCTTTTAATATTAGTCACGTTGAACACGACGCCATTTCATGACAACTTGGCGATCAGTGATCGTTAGAAGCTCACATTAGACCAGTAGGTATACCATAGGCTGATACAGGAAACATGATAACTTTTATAAATTAGGTGAGAAACATCGGACAGAACAGTTCATTGACTATTATTAAAGCGACAGAACCATTTTTTGTCAAGATATTAAAAAATATATTAAAAAAAATATATTAAATATCCTGACTTGAGAAAAGTCAAAAGCAAAAATCATTGCGCTTACACGTATTTAGTAAATTTAGAGCTATGTAGAGCCTTTCATTAACACCACATAACACTAATTTAGGGTAAATTGAAACTAAAAAAGTATATATTTTTTATACTGTTCTTAATTCTAACACATCAATAATCCACCCGGTATTACCGAAACGAACCCAAATTATTCCTGTATTATAAGGTTATAATAAAGGAATAATTTCTGAATTCCTGCACAGTTTCCCATTTCCATTTAGCTGTATAAGCATTTAGCAGCAGTACTACCGATTATATTACACCAAATGAGCGTGGGGTCGCGGTTGAAACGCAAGCATAGCGGGGGCGGGTCGCTAGTCATGCATAAAATAACTTTATATGGTATAAGTAGAACTGACCATTCGCATTTGATATTCGAAACATTGCTTCTCGGAAGATAACTATCGAATGCCGCTGAGTCACACCCGCACAAGGCACAAGGAGGCTTGTTATCTGATTAGTGACTCAATTCAGATAGAAATGAATAGCAATTTATTATGATTTCATCACTAATGCTGTTATATCCATCATAACAGCTATATGGCTTTTTTTTAAATACATAAACGTGAATGTTACTGAATATTTAATTTTTATATAAATAACAATTTACTTAACAAAAATCCTATGAGACCTCCCGTAATAAAAAATCTAAAATTAATTCATACAAAATTTGCCATTGTAATTAATATAAAGACTACATTTTTTTGCATGCCCGGCTTTTCAATCGATTTCTATAGCAAAGGGAAACAATTTATGTTACTGTCACATTTCACTATACTCTATACAAGTATTTATTATCTTTTTTTGGTTTGTTGGTTATTTTCAATAAGCTTTGAGTATACTTTTTTAATGAAGTCCTTACCTACTACTGTGAAATAGTGTACCTACTCAAAGTTTAGTTTAAAATAAATTATTTCATCATCAAAACTATTAGTTAATAATTGTATTGAAAATGTGCGTAGAACTGTAATTTATTGTTGTAATTGTAATTTGAAAAAAGTAAAAAATCAACGCGATAAATTTACGGAAAACTAAACATTACCATTCACCATCAATGTACATTCTATTTATTCCCTACGATTGTATCGGGGGTTAATAAATACTTTTATATTGTAAAAAAAATTATCATTTAATCTCGTACAATACGTAATTTTATTTGAAGCTTATCTAAGATCAAAGAGTCCATCTTGACCTTTGAATATTTGATATGGGCGCTTTAAAATGGTTTCCGCTTTAAAAGGCTTTTGAGTACTTTTAAACTTGTTTTAGGTGAGGCCGACGCTAAAATCTACTTCTGAGTAAAATCAACTTTTGAGCACTTTTAAAAGAATCTTATAATTAAGTTTGATATTAGTTCCAAGTTCTATAAAAGGGACTAAAAATGCGTCAATTAAACACCTCTACTGATGGACGTTGTAGGTGCCAATATTCTTAATTAAATGTACTAAGAGTGAGAGAGAGAGAGAGAGAATCGTTTCATTCGATAAGAGTTTCGTTTTCATCTCCTTTTGAGGAACGGAACCCTAAAAAATAGATATCATTGTTATAAGTTCTTTATTTTTATTTATATATCTTTTACTCAAGCTTATTTTTCATTTGGAACAATCTTTGCAAGTACAATTTAAATAATTTATTATTTATCATATAGGTACCGGCTTGAACCCTTTTCCATGTCACATCACACGATGCCACCCATTCACAAGCATATATAGGCTTTATTATAAATGAAATAAATATTATATTTGAACAAGAGGCGCTCCCCGTACCCCAATTGAAACATTAGCGACAAGTATAATCGGTTCCGCTTTATTTGTCAGCTGATAACCAGGTTACGTCGTGATCCGGCCATTGTACATTCAATCGTACGCGTCTTTGGTAATTTTGACATTTCGCATAAAGCTGTATCGTGGCTATGTCGAATTATTGTTTAATTTTACCATTCTTTACACCCCTTCTCTTACCTGTCTCCTCTGTTCCTCTCTTTCCTCTCTCTGTTTCCTCTTACCCTTCCCGTAAGAGGAAACAGTGTTATGTACACTGTCATACTTTCTACCTATTATTGTGAGTTACGTGCTGTAAATAACGTCATACGTTGTATATGAAACCAACATCACGTACACACTGCATTGATAAGTGAAAAGTGAATATAAAACACTAATTTGTGGTCGCCAGCAATTTAATTTGCATTGACTTTAGAATATTATTTAGAAGACGTAAAATGGAAAATCTCATTTTATCACGTTCTCATAGGAATTTCGATATATCCTCGCTTAGTGCCCTCCTACAGTAGTTTCGTCTTTGCGTTGTCGAAATAATAAAATTAGATTTTTTATATCGATATGTTTATTTTACACAAAGGTATTCGAATCCTTAATAATAATAAATTAATATCAATTGAGTTTTTAGTTGATATTACAAATATAAATATGTATAATATATAAAAAAATTACAAAATTATTAACGTAAATAACCTTTCTAAGAGAAGTTTAAAAGGTTTAATCAGTTAAAAAGGGTTTTTTATTTTATATACAAAAGAGCTTAATCGCGTCGCAAAGTTAGAATTCGCGATGCTTTTTATTGCAGCGTTAAGAAATTAACAACAGTTATTATAGAAATCAGAGTTCTATTTTTATTTATTTATTATATCAATCAGTTTCACGCTGTATCCCACAGGCAGCAGGGTAGGCAGAGAAACCTAGTGTTAAGACAGTCCGTTCCCCACTTTCTGCCGAATTCTGGAGGGTAATATGTTTATGAGTATATGTGTTCCTATGTAGCGTTATAGAGACCAAACTAAGAAGAAACGCCTTAGCTAATTTTTATTATCAATCCAGTTTGTATTGTGATTAAAATTACTTATGTGAAAATTTTAATAATCAAATATTTGGACACCGTCAGCTAATATGACAGAAGGAAGGAAGATGGATATACGATACATTTCAAAAATATGCAGTACAAATTCATGTTGCAAATTTAAATCCTATATATGGGATTAGGTATGTTATTTTCATGACGTGCGTAGTTTCCTTGATATTGTACTATCATTATCAACATCAGCCTCTATTCGTCTACTGCTGGACATACCTAGCCCACTTCAATATATCACTACATTTCCTAAGTTAATATAATAATGTGTTTTGGAATTGCAGAGTATATAGTACGTAAATAGTAGGTAATTATAGTTATTTTATTAGTAAAATTTGATGCCTCTTTCGAATAGTTATCATACTTTAATAATAAAAAACTTGTTATTGTAACGAGAAATACTAACTAACAGCCGTGACCCTATTGTTGTTTTACCCACGGATGATTATGTGCCTATTAAATATTCGATACAGTTATATCGACTCGCATCAAACGTGAGTTTACGTAATTTTATACAAGGTGTAGCCTGCGGTTAGCGTCCCCGCTCTTGCGTCTAGAGTTTCATTAAACCATACTTAATAATATATTAAGGTATCCGTATTATTTATATATTTTTTTCATTGGAGTACCAATAGAAAAGTCCAATTCATCAAAAAAAAAACCAGTTGATTTCCATGATACTTATTACAATATCTATCTATCTATACCTTTATTGAAAAGTAACTGTTTTTATAAATAGCAATTCTCAAAATGGTGCCACTTTTATTTACAAACCGATTGAAAGAAAACAAACACCCCAGCAGGTTCAGCCGTTTCTGAGATTACCGTGAAAAAACGCACAGACAGACAAAAAATACAAAATAATTGTTTTGGGTTCTATTATGTTATTATATTAAATCATGATTAGCACGTATATAAACAGAGAATCTAAGGATAAATTAATTATCTCCGCTTTGCTACCCAACATCGAAGTGGCATATTTTTTGAAATTTATTCTGTGCCCCGCATATACTCGTTTGTACGTACCAGGGTAGACAGAGGCAAATTAACATCATGACACTCCGTTCCCCACTCTCCCTCTAAACATCTTTCCAGACATTATATGTTGAGTGAGTGTTGGAACTCCACGCCGCGACTTGTCTTCTTGCCAGATCGATTAAAAAAAAGTTCATTAATAATGTAAAACACTTCCACATTTAATTTCCACGACATACCTTAACTAGGCGCTAATGTCTGCACCATCTGTGTGTATCGTTAATCGTGCACCAAATATTTGTCGAAGCTTAGATTATCTCCTATTTATTTTAGTTTGTTTACATCGCACATATTGAAGTAGCCACATATTGGGTACCTGCGCGAGATAAATTATCTTTGCGGATATGAGATGTAATTTGTATTATTATTATGGAAAAAAAAGGGAGGTGAAACCTAGTGTTATGAGACTCCATACTCTACGCGCTGCTGAACAAGCAGTGCAAGTGGAGGAGCTCAACTCCTCGCTTTGTCTTGTCCTACCTGAGCTAAATAAATAATAACAAATCATTTCCAACCGAACCCAGAACCATCGCGATTACAGTAAGACGGCCCCATCTCTACGGCATCGACAGGACTTTTGAGACGAAAAATATTAGATCATAACAAATTAATATATAAATTTTATTTATGTACCTAGTACTAACAGTCTCAATTTCTATTTGAAAATATCATCCTTTAAACTTTTTAAACGTTTGTTTTTAATTCCACTAGTGTTATCTTAACGTGGTGCCAGAGGCCGCTGGGAAATTCGAACGATTCATCAAGTAACGTAAACTGTGGAAAAATTGTCTGTTTTCTTTTAGTTGAATGATAAAATTCAGGATTGAGTTAAAGCAGTCTAATAATGATTAGGTACGATTTATAAAAAGCCTTTGATCTTCTTTTATCCACCGTATTGTTTGTTGGTGTGTTTTGTTTTTCTGTTTTCATTACGAGATTTTTATGTGTTTAAGCAATACAAGCGTTTGGCTAATGTTTTTGTACATCTAAATGTACCGAAAAAGACTTTTTGTACTTTGGAGCTTTTTAGGCTTATTTGAACGAATGTGGAATTCAAAATAGTTTTTTTTTATTAGCTTCTGAGTAGGAGTTGAACACCACCTGCCGCGTTTACACGCTTGGGACCCTAGCGCCACGACTGGTCTCAATTTCGTTTAGCAGATAAATTATGATAAAGAAATGTTATATTAAAATACATATTTTTCCGCAAAACAAGGAGGTCGCCCCAATGCTGACTGTAAAGCCGACGGTTATTGATCCGACTAACAATCGAGGGAATAATTTTATATTTAGTTTCATTTCTCCGTTCTGGTGGAAAGAGTTTGACATTGAGTTCCGGCTCTGAACACGGATATTGGGGATACCCACAGGTAAAAAGGTGGAGATGGATTGTCTTGATACTACATCTACCTACATTGCTATGTAGGAAAAAAACGTAAAACGGCTTTTTTCAATAATTTTCAAAATATAAAATAACAACAAGATTCTCAAATAATAGGTGGCATCAAGATGAAATTTCACAAGAATTGTTTATTTATGTTACCTTAAATCTATTCTAAATTCATGTAGGCGTTTTGATACAATTCATCCTAGCGAGATTGATGAGAACAACGATCCCGTGTCGGAAATAAGGCACGGTGGGGACCATCATGTTGTCAGTCATGGGTCATCAAGAATGCGTAAGCGATTACTTCCTTTGGGTCCTTGGGTCTAGTGTTTCTCATGTAAAATATTATTTACCTGTTGTAATAATAAGACAAATATTACAATATAAAATACTTACTATTTATTTTCGCCTACCTTTTCGGAAATTAACTTTCAATATGTGTTCTTCATTATTTTTATAACATAATTTATAAAAAAAAAACAACTTATATTAGGGAATTACGCCATTGTGAATTGGCGTCGGCCCTGCCACGCCTTCCTATATCTTCAGTTATTTAAAACTTCTTCCTTGTTATGACGTTTTCGTTCTGAAATCCCCGGTGCGTGGTTATGACATTATAATTATTGTTTAGCAACTCTTATTGTCTATATTTAGATTATTTTTATGGAAAAATATTGGTAATTGTAATAAAATAACAATAGTTAAGTTTAGAAATATTTTCCCTAAACATATATATTTTTTAAAAATCCTTTTAAGACGCATTGAGAAATCATAAAAATAATATATTTCATTAATAGAAATATTTACTAAAAAGTAATTTCTTACACATGTCGTATCGTAGCTAATACTTATTACTTTGCAAAGTCTTTTTACATTAAAGCATACTCTAAGAGACAGGACAGTAAAAGCATAATTGAAAGATTTAAAATTCAAGTATCAAACGGGCGTCTCTTCGTGTGGAACGGTCTGTAACGGCGGCGGCGTATAGTTCCAACCAACGTAAAGCACCGGACTATAAATATAGAATAGGGAGAAGTACTCAGTGGAATGCGCTTCCAACCGAAAACAGATAAGCGGTCCACGTGATCACATTCGTGGTGACGTCACTTGCCTTACGACACATGATAATGTTACCACAGATGATATTTAACCGACATCGAATATTTTATATTATGTTATCAAGTTATTTTAATGAATATTATGGAAAGGAATTGTGTTGGTTCCTATTTACTTAGTTATTGTTTGTGTGTTGGTTCTAGTTATGGGGATTACTTGTGTAATAAAGTAAATTACGTATTTGTATATTCATTCATTTATGTCTATATTACAGTTCTAAATTCGAAGATGAGAGTCCCAGTATATAAGAGTGAGAGATTTTGTTTCCAAACAACTTTGACTAACTATTCAGTCGAAGTTGTAGTTTAACTTTATTTGGGAAATTTGTGTATTGGTGCGGGTTAAGGACAAAGTGGATCGAAAAATGAATTAAGGTGCCCAAAATTCCCAAAGAAATTTTATTTATAGGTAGATTCAGTACAATAATGGGGACTTTATCAAAAATATCTCTCGAATCACAGAGCGGATGCTGATTTGATATTTTTATATCGGAATTCCCTGGAATCTTGAGTCTCTCACGTCATTAACCAAAGAAATTTTTATTCGTTACAGTAACCGACGAATATTTCTACGAATCTTCGTAGTACAATGTGTCAATTGGGACCCACTTCCTTGGAAACCTTTTTTTATATACCATTGACAAATTCTTTGAATGTATGTAGTTCTACTATTCTATGACATTCCTACTTCGTTTATGTCATTTATGAAAGAATATAAATGTTAAATAGCTGTTGTTAGTCTAATTCATTCATTTTTTATCAAGTTGGACATTTGTACGAACCTTACAATACATTTACTGTGGATATACAACACACTACGATTCATACTCGTATATTCTACGTACTAAAAGGAGAGAAAGAGAAAATAAACACAAAAAATATAGTAAATCGCCTCAAAAGTTATATACTTATCGTATTACGTTAATTATTACCAGTAATAGCTATGTATAGCTAATGTGTGTTTTGAATTTAATTGAATGCAAACATGAGTTTGTTCATTACATTTTGATTGATGAAGAATTTAATCCAATTATACATATTTACATATATCGACAAAATTTAGCACGCATGACATACTTGTTAATTCTGATCCATCACGTAGGTGTGGAGCCTATATAAAAAAACCTATCAATAAAATGAAAGCAAAACTAAAAGATTTTATATGACTTGGGACTAAAATGTTAAATGAAGTTTAGTAAAATATACCGTAAAGACGTAAGAAACATAGGTAGGTACTACTAGATCTAAACACTCTACAAGCAATATTTGTAGGTTCAAATCCCTTATCAACGCTTATCGCGTTATTTTCAAAACAACATGGCAATTTTATGTTCGTCTGATTAAGCCCAAGAGAAGATTCGGATAAGGTAAGCACTTAATATTACTCAGCTCGCTATTTTCACTTAGTTTAGACGAACGGTAGAAGGCAAAAATCATTTTATAAAAATTTACTTTTAATTTCAAACGTTAATTTCTGGTTAAAATAATGATTATAACACTAATAACCTAATTATAATAATTGGCATTAAAAACGCATTCATGAACTTTAATTGTGCTACCATATTGTATAATTGTTTTTCTCAATAAATTTATCTCTAATTTAAGAGCTTTTAAAAAATATATTAATTAAGAACCTGCGTCAATGGCGGTTAACCTTTTTCCCTAACGGAAATGTGGCCACATTATAAACAGATAATTGCTGCTGCATATAATTAAAAATGAACTCATCACATATTTTTGTTATATATCGTTTCTGTTACTCCTTACCTGTTACCTAATTACTTATATTTAGTAACTAGTGAGCCGCCCTCGGTTTCGTCCGCTTAAACAACACAATTATTTATTTTATCATTTGAAATATAATATCCCGAAAGTAATAGGTCAATTCAATAAAACACATATTGTAACAATATCGTCGTATGCTTATAATGACATAACTTTTTTTATTTATAACCCGATAAAAAAAAGACAAAAAATAAATGTTAAAGAAACATTATTAATTATATTATGTATTCATTTAAAATAATATGTAACTTTAGTGGCTTTTGCAAACTTGTTTGTCTTCTTACGGTCCAGTTTAATTCAGCTTAAATATTATTTCCCATCTATTTATTAAAGAAGAGTCTCTTTAAAGTTACAACCTAATATCATATCGAAAATATTTCTTATTCTTTTCTTACGCGGAAAATTTCTGGCAGTTCTTAATTAAATATTTGTGTGAAGCCCGCGATGACGATAATTAATTTTATTTTGAAAACAAAGCAAAAGAATCAAGGTGGTAGGAATATTTAGAAGCAATAAATCATGCCCACGTACTTGCTGCTGGTGATGGAAAAGATGGAAGCGCGGAGATGGATTGAGTTTGTGTAACCAACCCCGTTTATTTTTGTTTCGCTCGTGACTCGTGACCTACAGTGGTTAAAGTGTCGTTTGACGTTTTAATTACTTTCTCTCAACTTGGAAATTAGTGGGAACCCAGCTGGTTTCTTTAGTGTTATTGTTATTTTTATGTGTATATTTGGCAGTAACTTGATTGTTTCTTATCTAACAGAAAGCTTTCGATACTTACACGGAAACGAGACTATTTGTCCATTTAAATAAAGTTTTTATATAGAAGAAGTTTTGATGCAAAACTTCCCCATTCAGTTTTTACGTTTATTACTACGTAACCAATAGTTACTGGAGCGTAGCATTTGGAATTTTTATATGAATGCCACTTATATTTTTTTTTGGGTATTTTTTACGTATTCGAGGTTCGAGACGAATTCGTATGGGTATAGGCTACGAAATTTCAACAAGTAATGAATTGTGTAATATAGCGTGCTCAGTTATTTCATTGTATAATTATTGTTTTTTATACAATCAATTTACTATATGCGTATGTATAACCTACATTTTAATAGATATTTTCTTCACAATAAAAGCGTGCAAACGAAAAAACGTTATGTATATTGTGTAAAGTTGTTATACATACATTGCTATTTCATATTAAGGCATTTAATTTACTCGTAGATAGCATGGCCGACAATTTGTATTTACTCGTATGATAGGATACTTCTACCAACCTACTAGAGTTCTAGGCTCACGTGTTGCCGTGTTACCTTCCAACTAACGAGGTTACGAGACGACGTCGAACTTTAAACACTACACGCTATAACGCTATAAGTTTATGCTGTTAAAGTTTATCCACTTTGTTGAAGATACGTGTTATATGAGGCCGTCGTAGCGCGGGGACGTAAGCGGGCCAATGTAAACGCGATGCTTGTGGGTTCTATTCCCACTTGGGGTAATTAAAAATGGTATAATTTCCATTTCCCTTGCTTTGGTTACAAGCAGCAGCAAACCATTCAACAATGGAATGAAAGTGTCTGTTAAGATATTTCCGTTCCAATCCATTAGGAAAACGGATTGTGATGATACACACTACATACATATATAGCTTCACGCTTTATCCCTTGCGGGTTGTCAGAGGGAACGGAGCGCCAAACGCTACGGTCTCTGCATACCTCTTTCGCCTCGTCCACTGTCATCAACCTCTTCATACATGCCCTTCGGGAGGTTTTAAGGTTTTACATGACCTTCCTCCAGTATCCTTGATACTGCGTTATCGAAGATCAACCGAGGTCTCCCCCTACATCTCTTACCACTCTTACCTTTACCTTTGACAAATGCAAATTTATAAGAACATTAAATTATTTATTCAAATGTCAGCGTTAATACAGAGTGATACAGCATAAGGCATCTAAACAACTCGTGCGCATGCAACGGTCATCAAACGCCGCGTCCGTATCACGATTAACGATGGACGCGAACGTTTATTACTTGGCGCCGTTTCGGTGTTTACGGCGCAATATAATCAGCGCGTTCAATAGACTTGGATCCGCATCTGTTTCACGCCCGCGGACTGCTTGTTAGCCAACGTTGAGTTTCTCTTCAGTCAAGCTTGACTTGTAGACTAGAAGAGTAATGGGTCATGAATGTAAACGTGGTAGTGAGTTAGGTCTCTGCTCGGAGGAGTGACTATTTCAATTATTAAAATTTTTCGCTTTTGAATACAAAACTGGGCGTTGAATTCCGCCACTTAACATGCATTGCCTCGAGAATTCCGAAAACAGAAGTCCAGGTTCTCTATGCCTACCATGCTATATGCGGGATATAACGTGAAGCTAAGACAAAACACGGCTTTGCTCAAAATATTGGGCGAAAAGTAACGAACGTCTCCAAGGTGAAAAATGGATTTTAACCCGCACCTTTTCAATACCTCAGTAAAATTTCATGAGATCTACTTAAATTAATTTAGGTTATATGTCAAAGCTATGCTTAAGTTTATGATAGATAGTTTAAAGAAAGTATGTCTTGGATAATTTGGTCCTTCTACAAAGTTATATCCTCAAAGCCGACGTTTAGAGATTTTCGTCAGATACCTTATCAGGAATAAATTATAAGCAATAAAACATTTTTAGAAAAAGCTTTTATTTAAACGCTCTAAAAAGGAGAAAATAAAATTTGTCTTTTAAATTTTAACTATCAACTCATAACCTCATTGTACACAATTTATATGATCATAAAAGCTTGTCGCGCATTTTACTTGTGTTAATAAATTAGGACTAATTTAATTATGTAAAATCTGCAAAGTTAACATTTATAAAGTTTTAATTTAACTAAATATTCATTAAAGCGACAAGCTTTTATGATCATATAAATTGTGTACAATAAGTTATGTGTTAGGTTATGAGTTGATAGTTAAAATTTAAAAGACAAATTTTATTTTCTCCTTTTTAGAGCGTTTAAATAAAAGCTTTTTCTAAAAATGTTTTTTTGCTTATAATTTATTTTTTACTTTTTAGTTACCACTGGCTAGGTTTCTCACACTAGATGTCACATTATTTTTTTAATTATTCTCGGCAAACCCTTTCATTTGATATCCGTATTGCAGATGTGCATAAATAATAACTATTCCGCCATATTGGACTTAGAAAATCGTCACATTATTTTTCGAGTTACTCTCAACAAGCTCTTTTAATAGATAGATATCCATATTGTAGAAGTAGGCTAAAAATAAGTATTCGGCTATCTTGGATGGTTCGCCATATTGGATTTAGAATGACATCACATTATTTTTTGAGTTGCTCTTAATGAGCCCTTTTATTTGATACCCATATTGTAGAAGTACATTAAAAATAACTATTTCGCCATCTTGTATGGTACGCCATATTAGATTCAGAATGACGTCACATATTTTATCGTGCATTTTTATCCAAACTAAACGTGTATACAAAATTTCAGCTCAATCGGTTGAAGATATCTACTTCAAAATTGAGCTCAAAGATTTCACCCGAACCCACATACATACATTGCAAGTTAAAGCTTTAAAATAGCCTTATATTCTTAAAATTGAAAAGTTGTGTGCGTCAATCCTTTCAAGTAAAACTAAAATATGAGAAACATAACACATTATCGACCGGAAAGTAGAGAACAGGATGACTTTACTTCCAATTTTCTATTCCTACCTCACAAAATACTTTTAAACCTTGAAATCTTAGAACTCATACCTAAGTACATATATTATTTCACATTGAGTATTTGCGAACTATATTAATATATTCCAACGACAATGTTTACGTTTTTTACGCCGAAGAATTCCCGCAAAACGACGAAGGAATCCTTTACAGCTCTTCGAATAAGCCATCAAGGCAGAAAACTATTCTAACAAAAAAGTGAATATAGTAAACGGAAAACTCGATTCAATTGTTGTTTTTATATCTTATCTGAATGAATTACGAGTTATCTCCTTTCGTCATCTATTGGTACTTATCACTCTGTCGTCAGTGACGTTTGTAAGCAAAAAAAGGTAACGTTTTACTTGTTTTATTGTCGATGACAAGTTTCATTGGAACTCCTTATAAGGCAATCACTTTTCAACATAAGATAGTTTTATTGTAATTAAAAATGCCACTGGTTGTGATGAGACGATGTATGTAACATAACTTTTTTTTTGTGGCTTCGACCCCCATTCGGCGGAATTAATTGAAATTGAAAATGATAATTAATTTTCTCTCTCTGACAAAAGAAAGCGCAGCGTTGAGTTCCGCTACTCGCAAGGTTGAAAATTCAGTAAAAAACAACTGTTGAAATGTGGATAATAACCATATACTCATAGATTTACTATGTCTACAAATAATTTTATTATAAAACTAGCTCAATTTTAATATACCTACCTACCTAATAAGCAAAACTTTTTTTTTTGTTTTTTTTTTGCTGATTTTTCTATAGGTATATTGGTGCGCGTGCCATTCGCGTTATGATTGACCTCAAAAAAATATTATCTATTTAAAAACATTTTTTCTTGTTTACCTATAAATTATAATACTTTGTTTATAGCCAATATACTCGTATGATCATCATCTATGACATCAAATGTTGATTTAGTTGCAGCCTTAAACGTTTTAGCTACATTTGTTCTAAATAAAATACAATACTCATGTCACTACTTATCTTGCTGTATATAAAAGAAAATTTGAAAAAAAAAATCTTTTAAATATTAATCTTTTAAAAAAAATATTTTAACAAAAGTGGGTAGGTAGTTAGTAGGTGCGCATTGTACGGCAGAAGTATGTGGGCACACACTAATGTATTAGTCAACTTCTAAAAGAAAAACCTTACGTCTCCTGGCTCATATAACCATTTCGGTTTATTTTCCACCTCTTCATAACTCTCTATATTTATATAGATATTATTATATTTGTGAATTCCTCCCACTCAAATATTTTAATTTTAATTGATCAGGTAAGACGGCTTTATTTAGGCGGACAATGAAGAGAGTAGTGACAAAACACTGTTTTCTCTACCTTTTTCTTTATTCGCTGCCTTGTCGGCATGTAGGCAAATAATACGCATACATGTAAACTCCCACGTTTGAATTAATAAAATAATATGTAAATGTAACTAAACAAAATCAGAATTGCGTGCTATTGAAACGTTTGTACTCCTATAGTATCTAAAGTAGGTGATACACATTAAGTATCTGAAGCGTAAAATAGGTACACAGATATCGTGTAATACGTCGTGTATCGTATTTATGGGATCGACCACAAAATACGTTACCGGCGGCTCTCAGCTAATTAGATTATAGCTAGTAGCTACGCGTTCACTATGATCGGCAGGTACATGTGTAAGAATACATACATACTCTCGTATATATAAGCTTGTCTCTAATTGATAATAGATGATAAATCATTGAAATTAATAATACATATTTTATCTGATATATTATTAATTTAAATTCGTCCACGATTTATCGTCGACTGTATTTTTTAATATCATTATTCATCACTTTCTGTGTATATCTTCAATATGATATAAATAAGCTATATTCATATTAATATTTTTGATGACATTAATTACTATTTTACATTTTGGTAAAAAATATATATAATTACAAACAGTTATTTATTCTATAATACAGTTGTTTAATTGATCTGGCTAGCTAATCATCATCTTGCTTTGTGCCAGCATTATGTGAAATAATAAATTCTTTTCATAGTTATTATGTCAACGGTATTATTTTTAATGTATGACTATTTATACAATATTTAAATGTTATATCAATAAACAGATATATCACAAGTATTATTAGCATTTTGTGCGTTACATACAAATGGAATATATTTAAATGAATCTCAAAAGATTATGTTAATTCTTATTCACAACAGACTCGTCCGGCACATTTGCGTATACAGAATTGTTTTAAAGTTAGGTTTCTTGCTTTCATAAATATTCATGTCGTTTTATGTCTGAACATTATTTGTGCAAAAACATACTTAAAATATGACAACACTACCATTATTTTACGGTTCATCCATATAATTTGAGTTATGAAAATACAATTTTAAAAGTAAGCAACGAAAAATAAGAAATAGTGAATAGATTTTAATATATACTTATACGTATAAATAATTAAAATATACCTAAGTATTTTTATAACCTTACTATGTTTTATGTTGATATCAAAACATTAACAAATACATCGATGATAAATAAGTTATTTCACTTTAACACTGCAGTAAATGTTAGTGATAATATTAATGAAACTGCCGTGTAGAGTCGACGTATAACATTCTAACTCGCACCGTTTATGAATTATGAATTAGATCGACACTCGCCTTCGCTACACTTGTATAGTGGACACTGGACACTGAAATTACTAGAATATTTTATTTTAACCTTTAAGCCGCCACGGCCGTATTAGACTTACATATTTTATCCGTCTCGAGTCTAGAGTCGAGCTATTATCATTTCAATTGAACACGACAGCGGCTTAGAATATATCTTCTATGCTATTTAAGTTTCAAAGTATAAGATTTCAATTCTAAATGTTGTTAGCCTAATAAAAACTGTGTGGGTATATATCTTCGTAAGTGCGACACCCACTTGTAGCGGCAAGAGTATCTTTTTCTGAGATACGCATGGCAGCTGAAAGGTTAAAATGGTAATGCTCTAGATTATTTTTTTTTAACTATTAACGGTGACGTGATCGCGGTATGTTTGTCTTAGATCTAAACGGTGGTAATGGGTTCCAATTTCAAATAATACTCATTTACATTTATATAATTGTAAAAGGGTGAACTGCGCAACGTCGTTCCATAAAACCGTTGTCACGTTACGTCATTATAATTGTAACTAACATGGTGTCCTACTTATGGTCACGATTACATTAAAAAGTGTTAGCTTTGGTTAAACAAATATTTTCAATGTCTATCTCACGGATAGAGTTAATTGTGTAGCAACAGAATAGCCTTGGACTATACGCAACGGTTGTGGGTTCAAATTAAAATTCACATTGTTCGTCGGAGTGTTTTAACACTAGGTTCCCTCTGTCTGCCTTACTATATGCGGAATACAGTAAGAAGCTACATAAAATCTGTTTTAACTTTCAGGCATGCGCTGCAATGTGCACAATCACTTTGTGTGCTAGTAAAGTATAATAAAAAAATAAAAAAATAATATAAAATACATTGGCATCGACATATTCTACGATCAAAGTTCCCAACTAAATTGTTATAATAATAAAAAAAAATCAATTTCACATTAATAGCAGACGAGCGACATTTCCTCCAGAGTGATATTGACATTGAGAATGAGCAGCGAGTTATAATTCTAACTGAATAATGTATTAGGTACGAAGGACGCCGTCCACTGCTCAGCGGCTCATATAATTGACCAACTATACCGTACTACGTTTATAATATAACTAGGTAAGGGTAGGGTAACTTATGGTAGATTTTTTTTTAATTCGATTAATTACCCTGGCATACAGAATATAAATATACTAATTAAGTGCCGTATTAAGAGTGGCATTTATATGCAACTTGTTCTGTATGGCATTTCTGCAAAAAACTGACTGTTTTTATGAAGTTTTTAATTTTTTTGTGTACATTACTGCTTCTCTTATTGATTTCCACAATGTCTTATTTTGTCAGTACCGGGTAACAAGCTTTAAGTATAATGACATCGTAATTTCGATAAAGTTTTAAAGGAAATATTTTATGAATGATAGAATTAATTAATTAATCCTTTATTAATTAAAACGTCGTTGTTATATAATAATAATAATTAAAGTAACATTGGGAAATGTTTGTAACAATTATGCATATTGTGTACTTAATAACTCTCACTCTCAAGAGATCTAGTCTTCATGTTTAAAAAAGTTTACAAGTAAATATAATTAAAAGATATCAGCTATTTACTAGAAATATACAAGCTCTTCTACTAATAAGTACAATAAAATTTGGTTCTTAATATAGGCAAGAAGAATACAATATATAATAGTGTACATATTCCATCCAACCAGGATTGGCAAATTTCCATCATCCTTGTTTGAAAGCTTTCTTACCTTAATTCCATTGATTGTTACAATGATTATCCAACAACAATAGCAGTTTAAATAAATATTAGGTACTAATTTAACTGTAGACATGACGGCTGTAAGTTCGACTCCCACTCGTGGTAATAAAATATTTAATATTTAATTTCCTTGCTCTAGTAACGAAGCTCGGCGGAAGCTTAGGAAAAGATTGTCTTAACACTAGGTTCCCAGGTTCCTGCCCGTTCTGCTATTTGGTCGATAGTGTGTGGTATTGTGAAGCTAGTAATTTAAATATTATTTATTTATTGTTATTTATATTTGTTATTTAAATATTTGAATAATAGATAATGTATTAACAATGTCTCATAACTTCTAATATAATAAACTCTCTTCGTTTATTTATATTTAGTTGAACGTTATATCTAAATGGCGAGGAAAAAGAATGTAGGTTAAACAATTTATTTCTTGGCTACTATTATAATTAATGCGCTTTATTCTTTGTTCTTGAGAGTCCTGAACTTAACTACAACATGGCGCTGAAGAATATAAACTTAAATTTTGCTTGTTATTCAACTTTCCATCTGATACTGAGAATGCAACGTAATATCACGTTTTTTTTTCAATTAAGAAATGGCTTAAATTTGACTGAACTTGTGTATAAATAGTAGAATTCATAAATATTTATTAGTTAATCATATTTTAAATAAACTGATATATTTTTTACATTAATCTTTGAACTTGAGACTGTTGACGCACATCCTTTGTCATGTCCAAAATCGTTGTAGGAAACATATATAGCATGAAAATCTATAACGGAAGGGACTCGACAAAAACTGGCAACCATTTTTGTCTTAAAATTTGACAGAAGACAATAGACAGAATGTTTATTATTTCACAGGTTATACTTGGTAACACAACTGATGGAATATAACACCTCACGTGGCAAATGAAATTTTATAAATTTATTTTCATTTTCAGCTTTATGATGTATCCTGCACAAGCAGGAAACCTAGGATCCTAGTGTAACTTCGTTTCCACTAATACAACTCAATAAAATGATTAAATATTTCATTTTTTCGAGTGGGAATCGGACCCACAATCAGTCGCACGCTTGTGCTCCTGCACCACCACTGGTCTCTAGACAATTTTTATTTCCAGCTCTAATATTATATTGAATTTATCTTAATGGAAGAAACATAAAATGTTTATTGATTAAAAGTAGGTAAAAAGTTACAGACATACTGACGCCATTATACAACTAATTATTAATTACCCTTGTGTACAAGTACACGTATAGTTTTTCCTTTATTAAAAACATTATAATAATATCATATTACTTAGGCATAAGTCGTCGCTTCTCCCTTTGCGAGAGTCAAAGGACTCGTTTATGTATTCCAACGTCACCTGCAATGACGTCAGGGTGCACGAGGTCGAATGCATTTGCACTTGCATTAGGTGTAGGAGCAAGTTGCGGTGTGAAATATTTATAAATAGCACTTTCTTATGAGGTATCTATGTATGTATTTCTATGATCGACAACCGTGTATGTTGATATATTGATTTTATTTTAAATAAATGCAAATAAAAAATATTTTTTATAGTTATAAAAATAACTATAATATATATCTTTGCAAGTATAAGTACATACATGTATTCTACTTATCGCTCTACGACGATTAAGCCCAGAACTACGCAGTGGGTAGAGCACTTCAGACAATTCTGAACTGAGTTTTACTAACATCTTCGTCATTACTCAATTAAATACTTCAGAAATCCAATTAAATTTAGCAAAAGAAAAGTATTCTATTGTTTGAACCATTTGAAATTATACCCACTCAAGTAATATTTTAAACGTTCAAAGGTCAATAAAATTAGAGCTTGATTTTAATGTCGATCGCTAATAGAGGCAGTTCTAATTTCAAATATAATGGAAATCAATTCCCGGGTGTCGGATGCCGTACAATTTTAATTAAATGTAAATAAAATAAACTTCTCGGAACGCCATAATAGAAAGAACAGAACAGAACAGTAAAATTAACTTAGTCTTTTGATCGTGATCGTGCTTGAGAAATTGCCATGCTTGTGGGTGACATGCTTCATAGCACTTATAATTTCTATGCGAATATATCTACTTATGCACCAGTAGAAGTGTTATGCACTTTGTGATGTATGACTAAAATTGTATTTAGTATGGGCTTAATGTAAGAAAATAATGTTTTGTAATGTTTTCACTCATTACAACAGCATAAAACAACATTCCATTCCGTGGCGTAACTCAACGCTGCATTTTTGCGACTATAGAAATGAAAAAAAAACACAATGTCTTCTCGAATAGAAATTAAACTATATAATATTTAGAATAATGGTAAAAGTAAAATAAAAATAAAACTTAATCTATAAAGTTTTCTAAACGTTCGCGTAAGAGACGTTTGATGCTAGCTAGATAAAGCAATAAAATAGTAATAAATAAATTGTTTAGCGTCTGCCTTTGTGTATTTAAGTCTTTAGGACTAATAAATGAAATATCTTCTTCTGAGATAACAAGTTTTGTGTGAGTAATGTTCAACAACAACTAGCAATAAATTATTTTTTAACAAAAAGAAAAACCGACTTCTAACAACGAACTCAAAAATGAAAAATAATTATACAAAGATTTTATAATTTTGAAGTCGGTGCCAAGTAAAACAAACAGGCTTAGTAATTAGATATTGTAGTAAAGGTGTTGTAGCATATTAGCTTGACACCGACTTCAAAAGTATAAAATCTTTGTAAAATTATTTTTCACTTTTTAGTTCATTGTTAGAAGTCGGTTTGTCTTTTTGTTAAAAAATTATTTATTTTACCGATTTTAAGTGATGGGTAGATCTTAAAATGATGCTTCTTAAACGAGTGGTGATAGTGGTGGTATTGGTTGTCAACGAGTGGTTGTGGTTGTCCTATGTAAAACTTCATTTAATTAGGTTTTATTTTTGTGCAAAGTAACATTTTGGTATATTGACAAGAACATACTAAAAAATATTCGAGCAAATTGAGACTCTCCCTTTTTTGAAGTTGGTTGAAAATGAGAACATCCTCTTTTTTGAGGTTGGTTGAAAAGCAGCGATCAGGAATCTCATTTCTGATATCAATTTAAAAAGTTTTTGCTTGTAACTATTTCAATATAATCAATTTTTCACCAAAAAAAAAGAAACTTTCTCAATTTTGACCGGAATCCATAATCGGAACCTAACCAAACTTTCACCAAAATATCCTTGAAGTGTATCCTTTCAAATAAAAAAAGAATCATCAAAATCGCTTGGCGCGCCATTGAGTTATTTGTCTATTTGTAGGGCACATACCTAATGCTAATTTAAGACTTATGTGATATTCTCATGGATACCATTGTCAGAGATGGACCAAAAAAAATGGGACCATTCGGGAAGCTTCACCGTTCAAATAAAAAAATAATATCAAAATCGGTTTACCCAGTCAAAAGTTATGAGGGAACAAACATAAAAAAAAACAGTCGAATTGATAACCTCCTTTTCTTACAGAAGTCGGTTAAAAATATGTTTTAATTGTACCTCTCTATTTTATACTTGTATACTTATATATTTTTTTGTTATATTATTTGTAGACCGTTTCATTAGTTTTATAGGGACTTAAAAGTGAAGATTTGACTGACAGCATAGCGTGTGGGATGTCTAAATAGTATGGAGGTTTTTTTGATTGGTATGCCCAATCCTTTATGAGATAAAGTGATAAAGTGTTCGGAGAAAAGTTTACCTACTTCCGATTCAAGACATTGTGGCATCAGACATTTTCCCTCTATGGCTTCAAATATCTGAATTCCTTATTCGTAAAGATAATAACACCTTACGATGTTAACCGTTTCACGTAGAGCGTGACATATTTATGATATTGCTTATTGGTTTTTCTTAAAAGCCTCCCGTATTGATGCGGAGGAAACCTAATTACGGGGAGACAGGGAGGCGGCCGGTACGCCGTCGCTCTTACTATCGTCTAGCACGAACGTCGACTCTAATAAAATTGACTACATTTGCGTACGTAACTAAATTATGTGGGTAGAAGTAGGAGAGGTAATGAAGTTCACGTCGGAGGAAAGAGTTCATCTTTTAAATATTTTTCCAACAAAATACCGAAACTGTTGATAATGAATGAAAGGGGTTCTTTTATTAAATTATATATATATATATTCATCGTCGGCGTCAGTGCAAAAAGAACACTGTAGAAATTGCCTTAAAGATGATGTGACTACTTGAAAAACTAGATTTTACCGTTTAATTGAACCAGTTAAAATATCATTCATTGCACAACTTCAAGTTATCATTTTCGCCAACAGAGAATTTAGTTTGTTAGCTTACTAGAAATATATAATATATATCTTGATACGAGATGTTAAGATAATTGAAGAATATCATTATACAATTAAAGAGGTTTTAGATGAAGATATCAGTCACAGAGCTATTTTTATATTAATATTTACAGTAATACAAATTGAAAGAAATACTCTGAGAAATAAATCATGTCTTATTAACGTTTTCCGAATGATAAAATGAAAATATTTTTTACCCTGGAGTGGAAATCTAACCGTCGCGTTTACAGTCACACGCTTGCACCCTGCGCAATGACCACCTCTTTAATATATTGTGCTTTTATTATTTCATATATTTTTTTATATTTTAATTTACTTACGTAAAACAAATACTTATTGCTCATGTTACCCTAATTTAGACTGGCAGTATACCATCTTCAACGGAAGGGGTCGCCAGAGGTTATTGAATTGAGTTTGTATTTACACTAAATGTGAGTGGGTAGGACTCGTATGACGTGTTCATATCCTCTTTTATACATATATACTTTATTATAATCACAATCGAAGTGCCTCTTTAATAGCTTTTTTATTATGTATTTTAAACAGTTCTCCAGTCATAGGAAGAGTTACGACTCATTCGTCCCGGCTATGAAATGCTTATTTACTTTGTAAATATTTAATCAATGGCATACAGCCAACTCCTATGTTAGATTGATAGTTCGAAAAAAGATCTATTTCGTTTGTCATTATTTATAGCAAAACTAAAATATTGTATAAAATTTTATTTAACGCGCTTGTGATGTGTTAGTCGGGGTTAAGGAGCTTAATGTATATAGGAAGCAATGATCATATAATATTCAGCCAGGGGAAGTCGAATCGACTTTTCTTGAACTTGAATATATAATTCAAGTGTTTACTAATGATATTTAAATTATGTATTTTTAAAAGCTCAAAAAGCCTTACTGGTCTACACAAGGTCTTTAAAGGTGAAATGTGAATAATTAATGAAATGAAAAAACAATTAATTAAATGTTAATAATTTGCATTGAAAATTAGAATAAGCACTTAGTGTACAAAACGAGCACTCTTGATTGAGCAATCTTCTTTTATATTATTAAATTCCTGTTTGACATTATTTAAATGTATTCATATACGTTGTTAGTTAAGTACTTATGAATATAATTGAAAGGGACAGAACAGATTTCATAGTTATTCCATTCCGTTTATCCCCCATGTTGATCATCGTGGTTGTTAAAACGAGATAGATAATAAAGCAATTAACAAATAAATATGAAAATTAGAGAAAACCTTATTTAAACTGTTAAATTGTAATTTAGGCGACAAAAGTTACAACTGGCAAGGTTGTATTAATAATAATAGTAACAAAGTTTCCTAATTACGTATATTGAATTTATAGTCAAACATTGACGTTACTTAATGAATAGACTCAACTAATATAAGATTTTCCCGAACATTTCGAAAACAACTATTTGCTATAGAATTTGACACAGATAAATAATAGACATTTGTTCTTAATTAAATGCTTTAATTAGCCGCTAGAATTTTCAGACAAATTAATGTTATATTAGGTCATGCTACAGTTTATACATTTTACATACTGGGAAATTATTATCTCATATGCTTCAGTGGACTTTAATGGTTTTATGTGCAGACATGTTCCCTCTACTGGTTTATTAAATTGATAGGTTTAGGCGTAGTCGGTAATCCATTAATAGCTGAAACGTCGTTTGACATCGAAGCAAATGGTAATAGTTTTATCTTTGCTATTTTACCTTATGCCTTCGTTTAAAACAGTACTTCGTGGATTTAACGTGCAAATTGTTTGGTAAAGTTAATGTAGAGGGAAACGATAAAAAATAATAGCTATATTAAATACAAAGCACTAAAAAATACATAAAAAACATTTATCTTACTTATATTCTAGATTTTTTCCTCAATTCCATCTATTCTCTGATTTTTGCTAGACTGACAGAAAGAAAATGACTGCTGTACTGATGTTCCGCCCATATACCCTAAGATGTGTATCATATATGACATAGAATCGATTAAGGTGATGTAATATCACCTATAGTTGTTATCGATAAATAGACTACACAAACGCACGCTTCCACTAAGTATTTTTATTTAGTAATTTTGATTTCAAGCACTAGTTCTTGAGATATTCATTCTTTTGCCTTATAATATAAGTATATAATATAGATGATACACTATCATCCAAAGTGTCATTATATTTATTGAAAACAACGATGCCTATATTGTGACAGGTACACTCGTGGCGCTCTCAGTCAATAATTAATGTTCTCTGAAAACCAATTCAATTCGATGAAATTTAATAAGCTTAAAACATCAATAAATGTTATTGTGTGATTGTTGATTTAAACGTTTTGTGAAACAAGGAAATCAAAATATATTTAAATAAATATATTTATTGAAACAGGCGCCCCGGCCGCCTGGCGTGGCGCTACGCCTTCCGTAGACGTTGAACCTGCGACAAGGTCGTAAGATCCTCACTGGCGTCGTTCCGTGAACCGACGTATGCGGTATTACAAAAAACAGGCGGTTTGTTTATGACGAACTATTCTCGCAACAAACTTTATATAAACCGCCGAGCAGCGAATTGTAAACAGACTTAGAACGATATTTCAAGGAATTTTAAACCGTCAAGTAATTGCGCGGTCACTGAGATTTATTTTTATAAAAGAATTGCTTTAAAGCGGTATATATATGTATTTACTGTGACTTTTGTCACTTTGCTATGAGTTGAACTTTTTTAATTTAATATTCGTTAAGTATTGTGTATGTGACGTTTGGATAAAATAGAGTAACTTTTATTGTTTTAAGAGTCAAGTTTGTCCTTCTAATATTATAAATGTAAAAGTTTTGTGTTGATATATTTTTTGTGCCAAAAAAATGTTATCTGAAAAATGTATGCAATATTTTCTTTAATAATATAATTGTTATTCAGTAAGTTCATTGTGAAGTGGTAACGCTATTACTGAATCATGTAGAACCGCAATCCTGAATCAAGTAGCTTTATTCATAAATATAATTTGTTATTTCCTTATTAGTTTTCTTACTTATTTTAAAGTCTTAGTTATAAAAAAGACGTAGCTTTACATATTTTTCACATATAGCAGAGTAAGTAGAGGGAACTTAGTGTTAAGACACTCCGTTTTACACTTACCCCCCTAAGTACAAATTATTTAACCAATTTTTCATATAAATATACTCCCGAGTGAAGATAAAACGTGATGGTTGTACGTTTAATCTTCACTCGTTCATAGTCATAGGCGCTAGATGGTCTTATACAAACATATTTTCAAAATTTCATAAAATATTAACATATTTTTCAAATCTTAAACCTTAAATCCTTAAACTACTGACCTTACCTAAAATTACTGAATATTATCAATGAACAATTACAATTGTGAAACTCACAATGTATGGAATATCTGTATAATTACAATCAAATTGTATGAAGCCTCTATGTACTTTGATTGTAGTCTATCTTTATTCAAATGAAATGTCCTTTGTAATTTCGAATGACTTTAAGTTGACATAACTATACTAAATATTCATATGTTTATTTCTTTCTTTTATTTTAGATTGAAATTATTAAATAGACGAAAACAAAAAAATATTGGTAATTTTGTATTAAATATTTTTATAAGCAGTTTTAAAGTTGTTATATATTTTTGCTCCTGTTTTTTCTTTTTCACAACTTCAAATAATTCAGTTATGAGAATAAATAATTCTCAGTAACATAATACAATATTAATTCTGTTACAAATGTGTATTTTCTCTCGAGATTGTTTTTCTCAGAAAGTTATTTTCTTTGTAAAATAATTCATAAATTCTTCGAACTTCAATGTCATAGAATTATCTTACAAATATACGGCCAAGAGTGTAAAATACAATAATAAAAAAAAATCTCCAGAATTCACCGGAAATCGTAGAGACTTAACACTAGGTTCCCGCTGCCTCCCTCTGCTTAGTGAGCAGGATACAGCGTGAAGCTGTTAAATATATATTACAATTTTTTAAAATTTTCATCTACTCATAGTATGAAATGCAATTTATCCCGCCTATATGCGTTACATATTCGATATCAAACATACGTGTATTACATAACATTCAATCCGGCCTTAATATTTTTACGCTCAGTCACGCGGGAAATACGGTGGTTATGTTGATAGATATGTAATATGTACGCGAAATAATGGGGTGCGGGAGATGAGCCGTGGCTTGCACGAGAGTAGTGCCTTACTTACAATCTCCCTAAGTACCTTCTCATTAGACTAACGATTAACATTATATCTTATTCATAATGTATACATCAGAATATACATTATAGTAAAAGCTTATTAAATATATGTAAATCTAGACTTCTTTTAGCAATGTGCTTTGGTGGCAAGGAAATGTCTTAGGCTTTATGCGTCTATGGGATCAGTTTTCCGTTACTCGCTTTTCGCCGGAATTCACGTGTTGAGTATCAGTACTCAACGCCGTACCTACTTTACCTACTTTATCTCGTCAGATTGTAGAAAAGAAAGGAAATCGCTCCCTCAAGAGATCGCAGCCAATAGCTATCACATGTTCATCCTACCTCTGACCTATTATGCTACCATGACCTTAAAGAAAATGCAGAAATGTAATGTGAAATAGATCTAAAGATAAAGTATAAGTCAGTATAAGTAAATAGACTACAGACTGTATATAGCCTTGTCATCCACATTGAGTTAACTCAATTATCGGTTTCGTGCCGTTCCGTGTAGTATTATTTTAAGTAAATATTAACCTTGTTTAATTTGTCACCTTTTTTTAAATTATCTTTCACAAATACGTTAATTTATTTTATATTTACTTATTTGCATAGGTAATCTAGTGGTAATATAATCTGTTCCCAACTTTCCGCCCTAATTTTCAAGGCATTGCGTCTTTGAGTAATGGAACTCAACGCCGCGCATCGTCTACCAGAGCGTGGAAATAAAAATATATTTTATATACTCCTAATATAATTAGCCATTACCCCTGAACGCGACGATTGTGAATTAGATCCCCACTATCGAACTCAGAATCGTCGTTTACAGGCATACACTGTACTACAACGGCATCTAAATCCATTTAAATATAACATATGGTTTTTGTTACAGGTATGCCAGAGTCCCGCGCAGAGCTCAACAAACCGCGCCGCCTAGCCGCCTGATATATTGTAAGCTTTTTATTCTGTCCACTTCAAAGTGCATAACTTAGTTAAATGTCCATTTATCTTCCCATTATATAGAATACACTCATAATTATAGTAAATGATGGATGGCTTTTATACTTTGTTTTAAGTGCGTTTGTGACCGCTTTACCGTGAATAAGTATATATTATAAAAAACGTGAAAAATGAGATGCGGGAAAGTTTCCCGATTTACAAGTGCTACTCTAACATTATATAAATATTTAAACTTAAATTTATCTTAAAAAAAATATAATTTAAATATAACCTAGAACGTAAAATATTTTCAAGGAGCAAGAAAGGCATGAATAGAGTGACCTATCAGAAATCGGAAATTGAATAAAAATATCTCAAAGTATATAATATATTTACATAAATATTTATTCCAGCGTAGGTACTCTAAGGAATAAATTTGCTTTTGCCATGTTTGCTCAACCTCGTGTCATAGCGGTGTGAATCTGCCGGGTACCTCATCCATCACGTGTGACGCTTCTTACTTATTCTGGAGTATTCACCGTACCCGTATGTACACACCCTCTAAGTATAGAAATATGGATGACTTGCACCACTCCATATATAATTAAAGCATCACGATGTATGTGAGGACTTCCGGGCTATAGGTATTAGTTATCGTGTACATATTTATATCTATTGTTTTTGGGTATTCAAGGAAAACAATTTAGCAACTTTATATGAAGAAATCTTGATTTTAATAAATACATTTTATCAACAATCAAAATATAAATGTTATAGGCAATACTTTAGGAATACAATACAGAAGTTAAACAAGTATGAGCATATACTCGTATGTATGACATCTTATTACGAAGTTTCAATACTTATGTACGTGCGTCCTTGGAAACGAATGCGAAGGAAGGCTGTCTCCCCATTTCCACCGGGACCAACTTTTGTCGATAATCTCAGAACTTTACTCTCCTCCAAGTTTGCTTAACCGCTACAGCCCTCAATTTGCGGTAGCTATACATTATGTATCAATCGAGGATCGGTCAGATAATTATCTTAGCGATCCGAACATCTTCCTATCCTTTAATGTTTTGTTTAAATGATTTTGCCAATTGGAAAACGTAATTAATATATGTAATTGAAATAATACACATAAAGTTTTCAATTTTAATTAATGATTGACACTAAAACGTGTTAATAAATATTTCATAAATAAATAAATTTGACTAAAATATTTTACCTATGTAAATATTCTAATAAATATATACTAAATTTCAAACGCCGCTTTACTTAGATATTTTCGAATTTAATTAGCTATTTTCTACATCAGTTTGCCGACATCTAATTAATTGGAATTATTATTTTCATATCCAATTTTAGACATGAGAGGCCTTCGTGGCGCAGCAGCATAAGGGTGTGACTGTAACAGGTTTGATTCCCACTCGAGGAAGTGAAATATTTATTTACGTTTATATTTCCATTTCTTCGCTCTGGTGTCGACGCAAGCGCGGCGTTGAATTCTGCCAGAATTCGGCAAAATGTGGGGAATGAAGTGTCTTAACACTAGGTTCCACTGCCCACCCAGCTGTTTGCGGGATGTAGCGTGACTATTTATATCCAATATATTAAGTTGTAAACCACAGAACATCATCGTGGAGTTTTCAATCGTGGGTAATTTATATCGAAGCCCCTACGCCTGGGTTCCCGTTTTCATTCCGTCGTGTTGCGGCCGTATATTTGTGTGCTCAACACAAAAACAAACGTCTGAAAAGGCTTTAGCCTAGCAGTGAGCACTTCACCGGCTTATGAAAACAATTATATGTACGGTGCCGTAATGACTAATTTTGTGAATGAATACCTACCATTTTTTTTACTCTTTAATTATAATTGCTTATACATTACTTTTAATGTTATATTTAAATTTAAACGTATGTTTTCAGTGTTATAATGTTAGTACTACAAAAAATATGTATAGAAAGTCATAAACTACAATTGCTATTGTTATCAATTGAATTGTTAGAAATTGAATCCACGACCTCTCTCGTATCGTAACATTTAGAAATATAAATGAGGTTTCAGGATCGATCACTTTGAATAAAATATAATATACTGAATATTCCCGTCGAATGATTTATTTAAGTAGACCGGGACTAAAATAAAAGCGTTGAGTTTTTCAATTAGGATAATACAAATTCTTTCCACCATTTATATTCTTTTTTTGTCTGAATTTTTAATCATATTTTTATTTTGGACCTTTGATTATATTTATAACAATATAGCTTAATAGTAGTTCTTTATATTGAATATGAAATGGAAACATGCATGTAACATGTTGATTACCAGACCTTTGATTTACTTTAGTATATATTTAGAACTATGTACATCAAACCTCCAAAGATATATAATCCCTTTGTGGATTAAAGATGTATTTGATATTTATAACACATTATTATTTATTATTTATATACACTTTAATTCTCATTCTATTGGGTGTTGCGCGGAGAGCACTCGGAATGTCTCAATATTACGTTCCTTCTACCAACACTGTTACGCGGAAAAACGTGAAACTTATTTGAGTAGCAAAAGCACGTATTGATGCTATCACGTCAGCAAATCACAATTATTGAGTCAGTAAATAATAATAATCTATCCAAACTTACAAAAAGAAAATAACGAGTTGCTTCATTTACGTCATTCATTTGTCGAGTACATCGTTATTTTATAGAAAATAGGACGCACTTTCTAGTTCGTTTTAGCCCTGCTATTGAGTCACGAGACATTTCTTAAGGTAAAAATAATTTTATTGTTTACTAGAGACCCGCTCGCTTGAAATGCATAATTATTAATTCACTATTAATAGTATTAAATGCGTTTTCTTATAACAATATCATTTTAGAAATAATATCTCTACCTATATTGAAAAGTGAAGTTTAAGCCAATTATATAAATCAGTTACTTGTAGCAATTTGGTCGAGCGATATTCTTTAAAATGGTGCAACTATGTTTGTTTATAAACCGACTGAAATACAACAAACATTAAATGTTAAAGAAAGGAAATATAGGAGGAACTTAGTATTAAGATACTCCGTTCCCCATTTTCCGCCCAACCATTGCTTGTTTCGTGACGGAACTCAACGCCGCTTCTTCCACCAAACCTAGGAAAGCTAAATACCTTCCATAGTTAAATTATTTCATACTGTAATTTAATTCCGTCTTTTTTATATACGTTATTTCATTCATTCGTTAATTTTGTAGGGTTGTTTTATACTCTGATATAATTGATTACAAGTTTTTCAGTACTATATATTTTATTATTCGTCATTAATCACCAAACGGAAGTAATGAAACCTTAATGGCATTTAATCTTTTATTTAAATATATTTTATTAGCAATTATTTTTATTATCGTTACACGCACCGCCGTACCAGCGCAGTTAAAGCGAGCTTGACTAGTGTCTATAAAATATTATACCTTTTTTTAAAATATACACTTTTTGTTATACCATCTTCTCTCTGCGACGAAATATAAATACAATTTTAACAATTTTAATTATCTTTATAATTACTTTTTCAAATACATAAGTTCCAATGTAATTTTGACAAAATTGCGACATAATTCCTTCTATATACTCTTCTTAAGTAATTAAGTAAGTAATTAGAAGTTAAAAGCAAAGAGTAGATAATAATGAAAGTTAAATGAAGATCAAACTGTCTAAACAGTTGAAGTAAATAATCAAAGTCGAGAAGGATATTAAACGAGTCGCGCGATTACGAAATCTCATTACGGCGCGTTGTAATCTATCTATCTATCGTGATTTACGAGCGTGTAAACAGAACCAGCTGTTGGGAATTTGAATAAGCTACTGCTGCGTACATCATCCGTTTTTTTAATGTTTTCTAGAGTTTTTTATATGATTTGAGAGCTTCGTGGGATTGATGGGTGTGGGTTCGATTGCGATTCCAGGAGATGAATTATTTCAATTTTTTAAGTAGATAAAAATAATACTTTTTTTATAATAAAGCGTGAAGCTAAGTTTTAACTTATTATAGTTATAATGTTTGACAGTTATTTATACAATCTATATGCATATATTTAAAAAAAAAACTAGTAGATGCTTGCAATTAATTAAAGAATTATTAAACTATGACAAAATATACTTCATTTACATGAAATGGTAGTAAAATAATTATGGCATGTTAAATAATAGCAAGTCAACAATAAAGCGACTACAATATGCTCATTATCATCTTCATGTCATTGCTATCTGATAATATTGTACATAATTTGTATGGAGCATAGAAAATAGTAACAATTGAATTTCCTGTAAGGAGGCGTGGGCGGCGCGGCCTTACAGCGGGTAAATCGTTTTGCTGAATCGAATAATTAGCAACGGCGGGTGGCGGGCGGAGGGCAGCGGGCGGCGGGCGGGGCGGCATATACAGGCTTTGTTACTTTATTTATATTATACATTGCTTATACATTTTATATTTCAATATGTTTATTATACTCCTTTTTTATTCATAGTTGTAGGGAACCATCTTCGTATTATCAAATGAAAAATATTGATGTATAAAAATGTACAATGTTAGATAGGTGTATCCCTTGCCTGTAGATACCTACAATGTCTAAATAACGTAGGTATATTTTAATCCTTTAAATTTATAAGACGAGCTTTTAAGAAGACGTAGCTTTCATTATATACTAAATGAACTTAACATTTCAAATTGTTCATATTCATATTTATATAGATGTGGCTACATATACATAAGTATGTATATGGAAGATGGCTGCGTGTAAATGTCAATATAAAAATACAGTTGCTATCGTTATTTATGTTTTTTTCCGTTTATCTCACACTTGTGCGGTGAAGCTTGTTTCAATTGTCGTCTGTTGTGCAGATAACAGTAGACATTCAAATGTGAAGATATTTGATAAGTTTTTTAATAGTTTTTTTACGTTTCTTGCATGCAGTTGTGTAGGTAAAGAAAGTAGTGTCACGAGATTCCAAATTCAGGTGGAAAGCTAAGAACTTTCTAAAAAAATTCCGCCCTGAACCCATATTCATAGCGTTGATAGTCAAAATTGCTAAGTGCTAAGCTAAGTCACGACGCTACGATATTTTAAAATTATTTAGTGATTTTTATTATCTAGGTAGGATTAGTGATATATTCAACACATAAAATATGTAAATACTTAAGTAGCCTCAAACATATGTTTTTATTATATTTTAAGCTATTAATAAATATTAATATTATAGACAAAAAAAAACTAGTTAGAGAGTTATTACGAAACCCTGCTCATTCATGGAAACTTTTAATGAGATGAAGGTATATACAGTTCTGACAATATAAGCTAACATGAATACAGAGTGGAGTATATAAACTTTTTACATTATTATATTCAGTACAAGGAATGTATTAGAATTGATTGAATGTTATCAAAATCGCGTATGTTATATTTACAAATGTTTTCTTGTGTACGAGTATAATCGAGAAGCCCCGTATTTGTAAATCGCTCTTAAGTCTGAGATCGTTCTCGAGCTTCCGTTTTCATTCATAATTGAAGGTCTCGAGCTGTTTCTGAAAATGAAGCTTAGCTTAGTCAGAGCCCTTTTTTCTGATACCTCACCTCCTCACTTGAACTAGCGGCTTTAGTACTAAATTTTACCTCCCTTTTAAGGATATTATTTTTTAGAATTTAACCACAAATGTATAGTTTTCAGATTGTTTCCTGAACTAGTACTTCCCGTAGCTTCTAGCTGCCAAATTTCATAATTCTAGATCAACCGGAAGCACCCTATTAATTTTGATTGCTTTTATAGTATCGAAATAGACTTTTTTTGCGATATAAAAAAAGGCTTTATCTTTTTATAAGTAAATGTAGAAATCAAGAGTTTTTCAAGAAATCAAGGAAACTGAGTAAATGATTTGAATTTCAACCCGATATCTCAAAGCGTTCTCGACAGACAGACAAACAGACGGACAATAAAGTGTTCTTATAAGGGTTCCTTATTCCCTTAAAAGATACGGAACCCTAAAAATAATAAAAATAACTTGGTAATTTATTTTCATTATCTCATCTTACGGCAAGAGTCATTATTCTCAATTAGGGTTAACTCCGAGAAATAAAACTATGTTGTAATATCAACTGTATATATGATATACTTTCTATAGATATTAAATAACTCTTTGGCGCTAACTTTTCATTTTAGTTATTTATAGTTTTAAACAAAAAACCTTTGTAGGAGCTTTTCCTTTTGTAATAATCTTGAAACATAATAATAATATGTTTCTAGATTCGAGCGAGATCCCTGAAGTAATTTTAGATGTCAAATCGTATTGTCGGCCCGTTAACGTCGACGTGAAATTTAATAACAAAAGTAATTCTACGACGACGCCGCCAATTGGCCTTTCTTTTAATGTTTCAGCTTTGTGCCGAACCAATTCAATTATAAAAAATCTCATTAAGTACACCTGATATTTTCCTAAATATATTTTTTTATAAATATAATATATAAAGAATATTCCATTTTTACCTACAAATTGCATGCCTTCCAAACATTAAGACATGCTATTCTTATAACACAACGGCTGAATCTTTCTTATACAACCGAGTTTCGAACAATTTGTATGGATTCTTTTTCTAATATTATAACAAAAGAAAAAACGTCACGGCGGAGATTGAGTCACCAAATAAAGTAAGAAAGTGCAGCACATTCGAACTTTTAATTTCTTTTTATTGATAACAAGCCTCTATTTACGGCTTTGACACTGTACTCACTTCTATATAAATCAATTTTACAACATTAAAAAAAATCTAGACGAACCTACAGTTCCCGACACTAGCGCTTTCAATCAAATAAACTCTTCAGCTTTATAATATTTTTGACTTTAGTTGATATAAAAATATATAGTAGTGACTGTAATATATATTTTATGCAGCTATTTATTATGTATTCACATTTAAAAAAAAACAAATTAATTGAGTTCTCCTTAAACCGTCTTTCTCGAGTTCTTCATATTTTGACTAAGAGACTGAATGAGACTTAAATTGTACAATAAGTTTCTAATTAAACCATTTAATATTAAATTGAGATTTTAGATAAAGATTAATAATATTAATTATACGGTAAGTTGTTCAGCCGCGCCTACAACATAATTTGGCCAATTCTTCTCAGAATTGACGCTCTGTTCGAAATATTAACTTTTGCGTATAATAGAACTGGATATTGCTATAACATTTTTATATTAAAGAAAAAAATATGGATCGCTATTGTCGTGGTGTTGAGGTTTTAAATATTAGTAGATATGTTATATCGTATTTTAATGATTTTATAGTAATTTGTCGTTGCACTAAAACATCGACGTTTTCTAGAAATGAAATCTAGCTAGATCGATTTTCTGCCCCTGAAATAGAAGAATAGCTATTTCTTACTCGACTTAAGCGTAGAGTTTTCTTAGAAATATCTCAGAATTGAATTTCAGTTTCATAATTTAAAAGATCTGTATTTTCTAGTGTTGAAATACAAATACTTACAAATGGGAGACACGTAGTCGAAGCCCTCTTCGAGGCGTTGAAAGCCTCGGTTCTTTGATATGTCATTAAGTTCACTCTATCAAGTGTATACCTTTCAGAAAGTTGCTAGACTTGGGTAATCTATTAAAGTGTCTGTTTCTAATAACTTTTGGGTCCAACTGAGGATCTACTGTTGTTTGAAAAAACATACGTAATTGAAAAATAATATTTCTTTTAAATCCGGCCATGTAAAAGCGACTGGTTGTGAGTTCGATTCCCACTCGAGAAAATGAAATATTACTTAAATTTAATTTTCATTTCTTCGCTCTGGTACCGAGACAAAGCGCGATGTTGACACCCGCCAACACGCAATGCCCCTGCCTACCCTGCTGTGAGCGGGATACAGCGTGAATGATTGACAGCTGATTTCGTTTTTTATTTTAATAAAAATTAAATGGTCTCTAAAGTACATTGAATTAATTGCCCCACGAGCACAACGGCGCCGTCCCTCCACAGGATTTCTATTATAATATTATTATCACAAGGCGCAAGGTATGTGATCGTCCATTCGATATCGACAACATAACATATTGCATAAATAATAAGACATTGTTATAAGCTACTTACGTATTCTTGAATGTATTCTGCTTAGTATTATTTATAATATTGAAGAATTATTATTTATTATGCAGATATATGCATATCTATATATATATATCTGTATACGTACAGATGAACGAATATCAATATATTAAGAGTATTTTTGGTAATATATTTAATTTGTATGTTTCGATTACAGCACACTTTTTCTAATGTCTCATGCAGCGTCACTAGAAATAACACATTTGCAGTTTTACAGTACTCTATATCTAGTGACCGACATGATGTAGTGCACTAAAAATATTGTTATACAATCGCCGCTGTAGTAATAGTACATACCTATGTCATAATCTTTCAGTCGGTCCGTTTTCGTAAAGTGAATCTTATAATATTTTTAGTAAACTTTCTCTTCGAAGTGGATTGAACCGACAACTATCGTGGTCGTCAGACAATGTGTCATTGTGCCGTTACGTGTAAAAATGTTGTTCACTTATTTAAAGTAATATTTCGGCACCACGGTAAAAAAATGCCGGTAAGCTTAGTTTATAAATTTATTTAAGTAAACATTGTTTAATATCCATCCTCCCAAGCTTTGAATATAAAGTATTTGCCGCTTTAATTTTCTTACTTAAAATTCTATGAATAAAATAAAATAAGCAATTGGATTTTTATCAGATATCAAAGAATAGAGAAGATTGTTTTATAATAAAAATATTATATAAAATTACATTTTTTTTTGCATCACACTGTATCCTGCACTCAGAGCAGGCAGAGTGAACCTAGTCTTAAGACACATCGTTTCCCACTTTCTGCAGAATTCCGGAATAATTGTATGTTGAGTGGCGGTACTCAACGCCGCGCTTTGCCTCCAAACCAGGGCGAAGAAATGAAAATATGAAATATTTTATTTACCCGAGAGGAAATCGAAATCCACGACTGGCCTCTTAAAGAAATATAAAATAATATTATCTTGTTGCTTGTAAACATTGTTGTTTACTATAAAGATTGGTTACAAAAAATAATAAATACATCAGTGAAATTGTACAATTCGTTCTCAATAGCACTCACGTTTTACATACCCTTGTTGCGTTTCAAAACCGATTGAAATTTTCAGTTATTGAACTCTTTTTTTGTGCTTGCAATTTAAGCTGAATCAGAATGGTGAACCTTTTTGTAACGAGGAAATATGAAATACACCTGAAATCTACCTAGCTGTTGACATCGACTACCTTTATACACTTAAATTTTCAATTATTTCTATAGCTTTTATTTTCACAAACATAATGTCTCCGGAAATATCAGCAAATGAGGGACGTGAAAGAAACTTTGTGATGTTCGTATTTAACGCCAGTTCTCTAACTTCTCTTAACAACCGAACGAGGCATAGAAAATAAATAGTTATCAAGCGTTTTTTCTAACTTTTAACGTAATGTTATATAGAAAAAGTTACACTAGTTAATCTGTTGCAAAATTAACTATAATAATTTCCCCCAAACATATTTTTGCTAGATGTACGACTATGACTTTATTATATTTTGACACGATTTTATGGGCGCCATAACAATATTATATGATGTCATAAGAGAATAGGGGGCCACCCTGAAGCTATTCCCGCGGGTTTGGGGTTAAGCTCGTGACAAAAAAAGCAAGCAATAAGCCCTTTGACTGGCCGGTTAAGCTGAGCCCAGATGAAGCCCGTAAAACGCAGTGTAATTGGGTTAGGTATATCGATGAGGCTTTTGAATCTGTTCTACGTAGATTTCCTATTTAATAGACAAGATACTTTATTGTTATAACAACTAGTTATTGTTGTGACTAATAATTTTGTATAGTGAATGTATTTTAATAATTAATAATGACATTTATTGCTATTGGTTTTATTAATAGAAGAGGGAACCTAGTGTTAAGACACTGCATTCTCCATTTTCCGCCCTATTCTGCTGTGGCCTGTTGAGTGGCTGAATTTATCGCCGAATTCTTGAACTCGACAACAGAGTTCAAAAATAAGCGAAAACAACAGTGCGAAGAAAATAAAATATTAAATATTTTATTTCCTCCAGTGGGATTCAAACCCGAACGGAACAGAATTAAGAGCTAACCCATTTTAAAAGTTTTCCTTATAAAAGTTGCACATTTGGGTGAGCATCTGGTATGCATTCCACTGCTATAGAAGTGCAGTAATATGTAGCCATCGTCTTAATAAGTTCAAAGATTGTATGTAACCCTGGCGTTGAAAGTACACTGAGCTGAGCGCTTAATGCCAGCAATAAATAGCGGGGCGTTCTCAATCTTCTATGAACCTTGACCGCACTATAACCGCCGTATATAGACCTAATACGTTGTGCATAGCTTTAATACGCGACATAAAGTGTGGACCGCACGCCTCGCCCCGGGATCTGTGATGGATATTTTTTTATAACAGTTTTACTATTATGATAGTAATTATGCCTTAAGACTTATAAAAATATAGTTATTACTAATAACTTCTATGTTAGTGTGTATATATGTGTTTTGTTGTGCTTTCTTTTGTGTGTACAATATTTGTTTTTATTAATTTAATTAAAATTATTTATCCTTTGATAATAATAAATATTTTTTGGTAATAAATTGAATAAATAACAGCTATTTCGCTATCATAGAACTCGTTACATTTAAACATATAAAAAACTGTTACAATAATATTCGTCCATTTCGTTTTCCAGCTCTCACGTATTTCTGACAAAGGTAAATTCTCATAACGAAAAATTAGAAACGACACATATTTGGGTGTAAGCTTTTCGTGGCTAAAAGCTTTGCTCTATTATTAAGTAATAGAGGAAAACATTATAATATATTTTATTTAATAGCAATGCCTAAGAGAATACCTTTGTAGTAAACCGTTCTTCTATCATCATATATATATGCAGGGCCATATATGATCAAAAATGTATAAAATATTTTTATTTTAATCAAAACTTATCAGTACAGTAAAATAAAATACGATAGTTGTTTACGGTTTGATCGCTCGGAGAGGAATTATATTTGTTTTTGCGCTATAGTAAGATGGGAATATTGAGATCGCAGGGGCAGAAGCGTGTATCTGTGGATTCGATTCCTATTTGGGGGAATGAAATATTTTAATATTATTACAAATTATAATATAAAATGTCTCATAACGTATGCGAAGTACGCAAAAGCAAATAACGCAAAGTTATTTCAGAGTCCATTACGAGATGCAACTACATTCTCCCGCCCAGTCTCTGCCGTCTGACGTGACTAATGCATACGGGACGATGCCGGGCCATGCATTTTACCGCATTTCAGTTTACGAGTGACACTTACAGGCTTGCGTTTATTATTTTTTTTACCCCCTGTAGCTAACGAGGGGTGTGATAAGTTTATCGTGCGTATCTGTTCCTATGTTTGTGGCAACGTATAAAGAAGAAAAAAAAACTGAGTTGAGCTTTTTCAATCATTTAATTCTAAGAAATGAAAAATATTGATATTTTTACTTTGGATTTTTTTTTTTAATTTTTCGTGTTAACTAAGGAAGTGTAATTGTTTTGTATTGTAATATACTAATGAAGTATATTTAAGTGAAATTAAAATGTTGGTTAATATTTTATATCCGCTTTTAACCCTTTTAATGTTCGTTTCCATTAATATCCATCCAAACCTTTTAACTCGTGTTGTTTTAGTCTATCAGCGAACATAATGTTTTATTACTGTAAATTCTAATATTAGAGTGTTATGGATTAATATTGATTGGCGAGTGAATACTGAATCGACCAACATCCGTATTTACCTAATTGCGGCGTTGGGTCCCGCTACACTAAACATATACACATATTACTTACGATTGTGTACATTTAATACCTTTATTATTTCTTCTTGCACAACTCGCAGGTATCACATAGTAAACAAACTATGAAACACTTGCATTGTAAAGATAGAACAAGAGGAATAATAGCAGGCCTCTCCCTAACGTCCGCCAATATGTCGCCGCGCCATTGTAGCACCGCCGGCTCATCGGTGCACTGCATTGTTAGAGTCCTCGATATCGGGAATAGTAATACTCATAGTTTATGCACAGTCGTATACAGTGCTTATTAAGTGATGGATTTATGGTGAAAACATCCATTTGTGTAATGTTATTTAAGGGAAATAATAAAAACTGGACCAAAAATAGAGAAAGGAGTCACTAACTGGTTGATTAAATATGTTTACATTTTATGTCAATTGCATTGTTGTGTAATAATGACTTTTCTCACAGCAACCCAAAATATCACTTTAAAAAGTGGTAAGTGTAATTGCAAATATAATAATATCTATATTACTTTTTTTATTTATCTTACAAAAAACTTGTTTTTCCGTACACCGAAAAGGCTTCAACTAGTAAATATGTCTAGAACATAAACCGGCAATAGTGCGCCCTCGTGCACCTTTCTCAATCACTGGAGTGTCCATTATCCCTCAACGTACTCGTTAACGCCCCTCCAATCCTCCTCTTTCCTTAGCCCTCTCTGGATCTAACAACACTAGCTTTGTAGAGCTTTGTGCAATGCACTCTAGATTACTTTAAAGCTTAAAACATTTACAAGATAATTTGGCATTGAACCTGGCATGGCTTTATTATTTTGAGCTAATCGTGATATAAAAATATTTTTTTTGAAAACTGAGAAGGCGTTTGTTTATTTTTACTTACATCTGCCACTCCAGAAAACCTTCAATTCGACTGATTCATAATTATATTCTATGTATATATAAAATGTAAGATTGCACCTACCACCTTTGCTATTATTGTTTACCTTCCTATGATAATAGAATATGACTATGACTATGTGGATACCTATTATATACTTTCATAATGATAATATCAGAGGTTACCCTAAAGCCACCCTCTTTTTAGTACAGAGGGTGTTAGCTTCGGATGATTAAAAACAGATCTCACCCTCGTATACTATACGGCAATACTTTTAAATTGCCTTTTTCTAAGTATTTTATTTGATTGAGTTTTGACAGTCAGCCATTTTATTATTATAATCTGAAACTAAAATAGTACTTTTTAGCCTGTACTTAGCAGGGAGGAGGGAGTGGAAACTTGGGAATCTAGTGTTAAAGATGCTCTGTTCCCATTAAGGCATTATTTCCGTTCCCCATTCTCCGTCGAATTGAACCCAAAACCGTCGCATACAATTGCACTTTTCTGCGCCACGACTGGCACTGCCGATAATAATACATATCTGTATACTACAGATAATCTGAATAAATGTATTTTACGATTAACTCTAAGCTTTTAAGTAATTTTCCAGTTGTATAAATCATCGTAACCAGTACAATAATATAAATAATGATTACCGTCCAACTAATTTATAACGCAGTTAATTAACAATCCTATGTTACTACTACAAAATATTAGCTACAACTGATTTAATTAATTCAATGACAGCAAGTGTACGTAGGTAATGATGGAAATAACTGTTTTTCCATGTTAATTTACTAATTGAATAATTTTGAAATGATCATTCGAATTTCTAAAATTTTTTATTTTGTGACCCACTCGCGGCTTCGCTCGCTAGAACTACTGAACAAAAATAATTGAATTTTCCAAATAGTCAAAATAAAAGAACAATCAACGCTTTTAATTGTTTTATTTGATAACTTTTTCTATGTTATTATATTTAATATTTAGAGCTTACATCTCTACATCTAAATTATTGCTTAAGTTGAAATATTAAGTATAATTAGGTTATATATATGATTTTAATTTAAAATAAACTTTTGATACAAAAATAACATATCCAAGGCTTTATACACATTTTTTGTATCAATTTACAATGAAGCGAAAAAAATAACAAATGTTATAAATTATGCTTATCATATGTGTTTTTTTTGACACAACATCCTGCCTAATCGCGTATACTAACTATTATATATGAAATATTATACAATTGATTGATCGAGCGCGGCCACTTGAATTCTGTGGTCTGTAGAGGATAATACGTTGAAACGTAAACAATTCTACATTAAACAATATAGGAAGTATATTCTATTTATTAGTATAATACAGGGAAAGGTTTAGAACTAGGAATATAGAATTATTCCGTTGTTATGCGTAAGTATTGATTGGCATATTAGTAAGCACTGATCCGTAGTAGTTTTGCTCTCCGAGGCGCATTATCAACATGGGTATATTTACGTCATGGGTATAGGTACTTGTGTATATTTGTGTTTGGCGCAGAGGTGAGCGACTGTAAACGCGACGGTTGTAAGTTCGAGTCCCACACGGGGGAAAGTAATGTGTAGGTAATATTTTCAATTCTTTTCTCCGGTAGCTAGGCAAAGTGCGGTGTTAACTTCCGCCATTCAACGCGCAATGCCTCGAAAAATGGAGAATCGAAATTTCTTAATAAGAAAGGAGTGTCTTAGCACCAGGTTCACTCGGCTTACACAGCTTTGCGCGGGATACAGCGTGAAGCCTAAATAAATATGTATATTTTATTAGTTTTTCTCTTTCCACTGCCTTTTAAAGACATTAATTTGCCTGAAGTATCTTAGCAATGAAACAAAAACCATTATATACAGTCGTATACTTCGCAACTCTGCCTCAGACATCATGTGTATGAAATATGAATATTATTATTAATGAAAATTTACATATCACTTACAGGAATTATATTATACATGTTTTTTATAAAGAAAATAGGCAGTTAAATTGTCAATTAATATAAAAGAACGAATGAACAACGAGGCCAAAAACACATGCACATTCCTTGTGATTGAAACACAAAATGCAAAATTAATAATTATAAATATTTTCTGTTCTGTTCGTAATTATCTACTAGAAGGACAACAAACTCATTAATAAAACAAGTAAATACAACGGTTCTAGTTTTTTTTTGTTTCACGTACGGAACCTTCAAAAGTCTTTGATCCCATTATTTTCTCACCTTTCGGTGGCATTCAACATAAACTCCAATCTAGGAAGGGCCAATGACAACGGATGTTCAGTAAGCAGGAATGGGATATAAATGGAAAAGTAAACAACTCGCTCATGTTGGCACGGCGCGGCGGCGCGCGGCCGAGCGGTGGCCAGGCTTCTATCTTATCAGCGGATTAAATGAGCTTTTGTAGTTATATTTGCGTTAATTTTATTTTAACGTGTAACTTTGCTTATCAGTTTATAAAACTGTTGTTTTTATTCTTTATTTTGTGCATGTATTTTATTTTATTTGCTATAACGAGAACGTGTTATTTATATTATTTAAATAATAGTTACTGAGTCGTTAAACTTTTACGTAATGAAATGAGTGATTTTTTGGTTTTCTCCTATTTTCTAAAGATATTATTACTTTCTTTATTACGATATTGTTCTTGCAAATAAAAAAACAGTCGTATAAAATGAATATTTAGTTACTGTAATAAAAAAATATGTCAAACACAATGCAGTTATTTTTGGTCACGCGTTATTATGCTTACCCTATCCATTTGTGTCGGCCGGTGAACTGATTATCTCGTCCTCTGTCGCCCACTACGGGTGAAGTGGATGTTGGTAATGATTGGGTGTCGAAATCTATCAACTTGATACCTCCCATACTTCGTCGCTTTGTCGTTCTAACTTTTAACTTTAGCTTGTTTTTGCTAATATATATTAACGTTTATTTTTTTTATGTTAAATATTATACTCTATTATATTTAAAAGTACTAACATTATTTTTTTTATTGTTTCAGGGCGGCGCGGCGTAGCGTGAGGTGTTAAAGCGCACCCTGGAGCCGCATCGAGGAATTTGTAAGTATATAAACTATTTCGCTTAAATATATTATATTTTTATAAGCAATAAATTTTTAACTTAAGTTTACCAATTAGGTTACCAGCTCTCTATCATAAGTTGAAAAGGCAGTTCTCTCTATTTGCAATTCAAACCATACAAATGTCACTAAAATAATACGCGCTGCCATTACGGGTAGCAGATGTTTACTTCGAAATTTTGAAAGTCATAAAATTAAAAGCTTTTAGAAATATTCCACAATAATATCAACTATACACTCTTAGGTGGGTACTGACGGCAAAAGTTTCAAGTAAGAACTTCCAAGAAAAACTATTCTAGAAATATTTTATTGCAAAATGGAAAACTACGGAAGGGTATTATGCATTCTAAGTTTACTTAACGTGATATAGAGCCGGCTTTTTCACAGCTTACGTAGTCTTGTTGCTGCAAGTTGTTTATAAAGAAATTAATATTGTAGTTCTAGAATTGTGAGAATATTTGTATCATAAAATAAATTGTATTATAACATTGATATCTCGTTATCGAGCATGTTTGGCTTGGGTGAAATTATCTCTATTAATTGTTGATTTCCTTTTATATAAAAGAAATCCATATGGATTTATGCCTAAGTACGTCAATATTTCTTTATTTGACTGGGTTTTTATTATTAACAAATTATTATAGCATGAATTTCACAAAATATTTATTTATTTATATTTTCCTCAAAAAGAAATATTAAATTAAGAGGCGCAGCGGCTCAGTGTCTGACAGTAAACACGGAGGTTGTAGGTATGGTTTCCACCCGGGGAAATGAAAAATTTCTTACTCTGGAAACAATTCAAAGCAAGGCGTTGCGTACCGAAATTTGGATGGAGGGTGGAGAAGGAGTGTCCTTCCCTGTTATGTACGGGATACAGCGTAAACAAAAAGAAACATCGAAAAGGAACAATTTAATTTTCAAATTATTAGCGACTAATAGTAAGTACTTAAGTTACTATAAAATTTACAATTGCCGTCACAAAATCATGGAAGCTATTCATACTTTCCATTAACTACATGTGTTTACGTTATAAAGAAGGCGTCGTTCAGTCTTCATTGCTTTGGTTAGTTTTCGTCATTACATTCCAGTGGAGGCGATAATATTAATAATTATATTTTTCATATTTATATTATTAAGTATGTTTTTTATTAACCAGTAGGTATGTTTTTACCTTGTTATGTATTTTGTAATATAATGTTTCGTTCTCCACTTTTTTCATATATTATAGAGACATTGTACATATTGTACCTATTTTACATAAAATCACAGATTACCACCAATATTATAAATATATTTTTCTTATTGGAAATGATAGACTTTAAGGGTAGTTTGATGAGAGGTGGGTTAGGTTAGTTTCACCTGGATCCCGTAATCACATTACGGGATCCAGGTGAAACCGTTTTTTTTTTAAATTAAAGTTCCATCATATAAATGGTTATAAATTTCACGATCCTTTTAATGAGCTCCGGTGGTTGTTTACCTTATACACTTGTGCCAACAGACGGGCTGTGTATCTCTTAATTTCCTGGTGTTGCCAGTACGGAGAATATTATTCACCGCAACGTCATATGGGCCGGCACGTCCTACGTCGTTACAACCATCATACGCTTAACAACTAGTATTTATTACTCAATCCTTCCCATTTACCTTTAGTTGTGTATTAACTACTGTCCGAATAACTATATACGTTTTATTAATAATTAATTAAATTGTAGACAATTAAATTTAAACAGATATTAATTGCAATGTACAGTTAATGTCTGATTGTTTTTGTTTCAATCGTATGTGTACAGTGTTGGTTGGGAAAACATAGAATTTTGTACATGGATAGAGTTTTATGTGTTATTTTTGAACAAGATGGGTGTTATTAAAAAGCAGGTGTGTATTTTATATAAATCAGAATTTTATGAACAAGTTATAGTTAGTACTACGTTATGGATAGTGAGGATTTAGTCAGGTGCTAACATAACAAACGAGTAATCTCATGATAAGGCTTGTTTGTTATGATGAGGATATTGAGAATATATTATATAAATAATTACACACACTATTGTAAATAATGTATGTTTATTAAAATTGTTATTAAAAATTGCATTGCAACAATGCATCCAAAATTTGGCCTCCCTATGCCTATCTTCCGAGTGCGGGATACAGCGTGAATCTGATTTGATTTTATTTGAATTTTTTTAATGGATTTTATATTTTTGACTGTATTAAACACCGCTATAAAACAATCTAAAAATATTTTTCCCAACCCGTGGCCAAAAGACGAGATCGATTAAATTGCTACACCTCTCGTTGGGCACGCCTTTGTCCTTCAATAAGACTTACCCGCCGTCATTGTCACTGTCGACTTAAATACAAGTTATATTTCGTAATTCTGCGAACTTTGGGAATCTCTCAAAGTTCGCAGGCATATTTTGCTCGGACATTTTGTGGAGGTATTGATTAGATTTGGATCTCCTTTCCACTGAAACGAATAAAAATATATAAAATTTACTTAGTCTTTATATTGTATTAAAATTTTATTTCATTGTATTTTCAAGTAAAGTACGTACTATATATTATTTAACAAAACAAATTTATGCTTCATCGATGTTAGTGTACAGAATGTTAACACAATATTATTTGAATTCGAAGTTTCAATTTTTATTACGCGCTACAAAATTAATAAAAGTAATTAATTTATGACATATTTCGTATAATATTTATTGCGATATGAAGAGTTTTTTGTAGGAAGAGGGAACCTGGGAACCTGGGAAGGTTCAAAAAAACACTATTTATTTATTCGAGTGGGAATCGACTCACAAACCTGTCGCGTTTACAGTTGCACGCTTCTGCCCCTGCCTCTCTTATTTCAGTTATCAATTAGTATCAGTTATCATTTTTATTGTATCGTTTATATAATTATACGTTATTTGTCGCAGTGGTGCGGTGGGCGCGGCGCCACAATGGACGACGGAGGCAGCAACAAGCAACGCCAAGCAACGCGGGTGTTCAAGAAGAGCTCGCCAAATGGCAAGGCAAGAAAAAGTTATCATATCAAAAAAATTGGTCTTCATAAATTAGTTCATAAGTTCTTTTCTTCATACATATTATAAAAGTTTGTGTACTTTCTGCACTTTATATAGTAACTGGCTCTTAATTTCATCTACGCTTCCGTGGTACAATGAAAATAATTAAGAATTCTGAAGGTGTGACCTGCAGTTCCTAAGATTAGCACGTTCAGTCAACATATTCAGTGTTATAGTATTAGTATAGAATGGTATGCCAAGTATGCGTATTATGCATGAGATATGAGAGAAGTTTATTAACATAAGATAGATTCACAAAGTCCTCCGCTCGCTGTACATTTAGCAAACTTTAATATTGTATGGTGAAAGCAAATATCGCACTCTGTTTAACTAGACTAGATGGAAATCTGTATTTAAACATAAATCTCAAGAGAGTCTACGCGTATTGTGAACTTTAAAATTGTTTTCACTCGAAGGCTTTATTTATAAACTGATAAATACATATACCTAGGCGCGGTCTTGGCGTAAGCGAGCAACTGTAAATTTAAAGGTTGTGGATTCTATTTCCACTCGGGAGAATGAAATATTTAACATTTCCTCGCTGTGGTAACAAGACATTGCGTGGCATTGAATTTCAACACTTATGGCGCAATGCCTGTAGAATTCAGTGACACGTAGGGAACCAGAGGGTCTTAATAGGAACGAGTCTGTTAACACTAGGTTCCAAAGCTCTATCTGTCTATCTTGCTTTGTGTAATACAGCGTGATGCTATAGATAGTTTAATATCTTATTTCAATAAAAAGATTATTAACTTATACTACGCTTACCTATTAACTTTTACAAACAATTAGCGAGTGTTGTTGATTTATGTTAACATGTTCGAGCCTTTGTAAACAGCACTATATTCATTGTAATTAAAAATGACTTCGTGAATCCGACAACTAAAATCCCGTTTACCTCTTCTAAGTTCTTAAAGATAAAGCCTTAAAAGCTTAGTGTAGCCGTTGATACTATCAGATCGTTGTTACCGACAGGAGATTAGTCACTTCAACTTAAAGCGCTTCAATTTTCTTACAAAAATCGCTGCTTTTATTTTTATGTNTAATATATATATATATATATATATATATATATATATTATTATTCAAAAGTTTTGTTTAAACAGTATTAATACTTTTATTTTTAAAGTCTCCTTCTAGATATAAGAAAGAGAAATATTTATTTTTTCATCAGCAGGGTCAATTTCCGCTGTTCAATTTTTTATACGTTTTCTAAAAAAGTAGTAATATAAATTGTTTTGTTACAGATAACAGTGTATTTAGGGAAAAGAGACTTTGTAGACCATATCACACATGTAGACCCGATTGGTAAGTGTGCTTTATACTATAAGGTAATTAATATAATATTTTTTTTTGCTTTAAAAAAATAGAGGCCGTCCAGGCGCAGAAGCACAGCAGCCAGTAAATGCAGCGGTTCTGCTTCTGGGTTCGATTAAGTACGGCCTTGAGTTCCGCTTATTAACGCTTAATACCTCTAAAATGGGGTGGAAATCGGAAAAGGGAGTGTTTTAACTCTTGATTCTCCCCAACAACAGCTGGGCTGGGGCTAGACACTACCTTTCATATATGAATAATAAAGTGTAAAGCTAAAAAATACGCAAACATTTAGACATTTCAAAATTCATAAGTATTATAAAATAGTTGATGATAGTTATTAGCTGTATATATAATATAAGATAAATTATATTACCATTTAAAATGACATAATTTATTCTTATACGCCAAGGCCCTCCGTTACTTAGAAACTCTTATATTATAGTAAAAGTTAAAGAAACAAGTAACTAAAGTATCATCTTTACAGACGGGGTTGTGCTGATCGACCCGGAGTACGTAAAGGATAGGAAGGTGTTTGGGCACGTGCTCGCCGCTTTCCGATATGGGCGCGAAGATTTGGACGTCCTCGGCCTGACGTTCAGAAAGGACCTGTATTTAGCTGCTGAACAGGTAATTCTAGATAGATATTATATGGAAAGACGTAAGTAATGTAAATAAATGTAAGAAAATAACAACTATTAAAATAAAACTATATACAATTGAAAATATAATACATAAAAGTTTAATGGACAGTATAAGTCATCAAGTTTATCGATTTAGCTTTTCATCAGTTAATATGAAACTAGCTATGCAGATAGTGTACAGAATGTACTAAAATATTCAATCAATCACAATTGTAAAACACGACTGGTGCATATGAATCGAGAGTTGAATTGAATTTTCTTCATCCAGCAAGTATATAATAATGCAGCTTCAATATTTTTCTTTGTGGAAGGTGACACCTAGTGATAAATCACTTGTTTCTTTTATCTGTATCCAAAAAGGCGGTATTAGAAGTCAATTTTTTTTTTAAACATTTTGTAAAAATATATATAATATATGTAATTTTGAAGCTACGCTTGTTTAAATAAATAATTAAAACGGCCAGGCAGTTGGTATGACATTTGCACGGCAAACTCATAATAATTTACCATAGTTTATATCTGAATAAAACATAGCGAAATTCAACACCAGCTCCTATGTAGGAATGCGTTATGTGGGCGATGATGTTAATAAACAGTTTTTTTTTATTTACTCGCAAGCATCGTTATGAACTAGTTTAAATTAAAATGTATTATAAAGTACGACGTAGTTCACTCGCTGCAAGGTTATCGCGTTTGTTGTGGACATTAAGAATTGACATGCCTTTTTTTTATATTTATTAGTTTTAATAAGGATTACTGCCATAAATCAGGTATATAGATTATGGACTTAATTCCTTCCCACTCGAGGAAATAAATCGTTTATTTTCAATTTTCGCTCTTGTAACAAGCGGTTCTTGTGTTTCTTATCTTATCACGCTGTCTTAAAAATTTAGGGGAAAGGGGGAGTCATATATATTAGTGTCGTACACTAAGTTCCCTCTGCGTACCCTGCTATATGCAGGATAAAAGGATATGTAAAGCTAAAAATATATAGAAAAAAAAACAAATAAAAAAAATAATATTGTCATTCTAGTTTTTTTTATTTAACAAAAAAACATCAGTATTATATGTTAAGTGCCAGCTGTTACAAAGCTCTTTACTGTCCAATAGCTATAAAATGTCATTCCGTGCTACAACTGATAGCGAAATGTACCACGCAAGCTTCATTCCTGTAGGTACTTAAAATGTTTTACACTTATTATGTGCTTTAGTATGAAGTATTATAATGAGGCCCTCGTAGAAATCTCTACTTCGCTATAAGTCGTCGTTCGTCTCTGATACTATGTTTATAGGTTCAAATACTGATAGGAGAAATTATTGTGTTTATTAATTTAGCCATGCCCTATGTCTATCATATATATAAATACTTTCATTCAAATCCAAACTTTTGTGGAAAAAGCGGAAAGTTAAGAAATGGTTGATGCATATATTATAGTAAATAAACCCATACAACACAATATTACACTGTTAATATGTGACCTGGAATTTATCTTTGTAGCTTTTAAAGATAATTATAGTTAGCAATCGATTAAAATCAAAGTAATTGCTATGATTACTGTCCTTGTCACGGAATTACGCTATTATATTAGTTTTTTTATGAATCTATGAGTACTGGCAAAGGAAAGTTTTGTATGTTTTTTTTTCTATTATGAATCCAAAAGCCATTCCATTTTTTATTAGCCTTATTTGTGTTCGGATTTTTTGATTTGTTTTCTATCCCTTATTTCAGATATACCCAGCAACAGGTACCCCAAAGCGGCCGCTAACGCGACTCCAAGAGCGTTTGGTCCGCAAGCTCGGGCCCGCCGCCCATCCGTTTTACTTCGAACTGCCACCGCACTGTCCCGCCTCAGTGACTCTACAACCGGCCCCCGGTGACACAGGAAAACCTTGTGGCGTTGATTACGAATTGAAGGCTTTTGTTGCTGATTCTCAAGATGATAAGCCACATAAGAGGTGAGGGTTTTTGTATGTAACGGTTATTTTTGTAGCTTCACTCTTTTTGCCGCATTTTAGAGAATGCAGACAGAATCTAGAGTGAAGACACTTTGTCTACAGTGGATATTTGCGCTTACATTTAATAGTATTAAAATAAGTGTTGAATTTAGAAGATATTTGCGTTCTATTTCATATAAAATCAAAAATGACGACGGAAATCAATTGTTGTATTTATTTATGCATCCATACTTATTTCATAAGTGAAGATACATCACCATAACGACTTGTCAAAAATATCATTTTTTAGTTCGCTACATGGTTTGCACTTCTGTTATTGAATAAAACAGCTCTGTTCTTGCTTTTCAGCCCTAACAAAAACCTTCCATATAATATTTAAAAACTAATATTTATACATTTTGTAGAAATTCAGTCCGGCTCGCTATCAGGAAGATTATGTACGCACCGAGCAAGCAAGGAGAGCAGCCATCCGTCGAAGTGTCCAAAGAGTTTATGATGAGCCCGAACAAACTGTACCTGGAAGCCTCTTTAGACAAGGTATCTCAAAGTTTGATAACATCTTATGCTAACTTCAGGTTCTGAAGCTGTTCCGTTTAAAAAACATTTTTTTTGGCTATATATTTTTTTGATACTTTAAGATTTAATGCGTCACATGAAATTTAATGTATCAAAATTACAGTGCATGATAAAATCTAAACTTTTGACATGTGTTTTACTAAGCTAAAAATTTTTTGTTTGCTTAATTTTTTTTTCAATTTTTTCCAGGAACTATACCACCACGGCGAAAACATAGCAGTGAATGTGCACATAGCAAATAATTCCAACAGATCAGTAAAACGCATCAAGGTGTCGGTGCGTCAGTTCGCGGATATATGCCTCTTCTCCACCGCACAGTACAAATGCACTGTAGCTGAGGCGGAGAGCGAGTGAGTGTTTTGGTATTAATTATTGCTTTAGTAATCGATTATAGGGTTTTTGTATCGATTTTTATTCGGTACAATTTGGAATATCGGTTTTGTTACTATTTTATAAATTAGCGGTATTGCTTAAAGGTAAACGTTCTAAAATTAAAAGATTTGACAACAATACAATAATAGGTGGTTAATTAAATAATTTAATTTAAGTAATATGAAATTTCGAATACACAATTAGTTTTCTGCATGAAAGTATTTAGTACTAAATTACAGTATATGTAGTGTCGTTAACTTCCTTCTCAATATCTTGTTTAAAATATAAATACCCCATGAAATAAAGTGTAGTATACCGGTAGAATATACTATGTCAGACACACTGAACAAAAATTCCTTTGACAAAATTTTATAGTAAATATTTGTAACGCGTGCGGCCCGCGCTCTCTTAAATATTTTCCTCCGCCTTATTGAACTACATTTATCTAAAAATATTTTTTTTATTTTTCGAAAAAAACATACTTAATAACCGACCTGTGACAGGGGTCACCACGGACTACTGTAAAGTGTTCAAAAAGTAAATTTTCTAATATTTATTTCTGAATATTCAAATATACGGAATTTATTAGGTTTAAAAAATATATTAAAAATAAAAGTCTCGAGTTATATAACGAGACAAATCTTTATTCTGTTAATATAAATGTGTTCTGTTATTTTGCCGGACTAACTGCGTACTACCAAAAATAAAGACCGTTTTCAGTACCATCTTTTGTTAATCATGTTTTTGTCAACAACAACAAACACAACACACTTACAAAACAAAAACAAAAACAATACACTTAACACAAATATATATTTTCACTAAAATTTTTCCGAATTCTTTATCAATAAATATTTAAAATACAAAAATTATTCCTATTTCCTTCGTAAAACCTTTGTAAATCTCATCAAGTTACTATCGTCCCGCAGGACAAATGACAATATGACCGGACGTTACAAAGCCGTATTCATGTGTCACTCATTCATGTACGTTTGAAAGTTGCCCGATCTCGGAAATGTGAAGCTGACATATGAAGTCTTCTTTTTTCGTTACGCATTTAAAAAGAATTTTGTCGTTTTGACGATTTTAAATATTAAAAAACTTATTTAATATAATTTAATGAACTATTAATGTCTTATTTATTACATTTTAATTACTAACTGGACTATTTTCGATGAGTTAGTCCACAATGACTGAAATAACAAATATTTACAATAATAGATGTATTGAGATACGAATTTAGAATTTTTTTAGGAAATTACAAGATTTTCTTAATAACTTATACGTCAATTACTTTGGTACAATTATTATTATTTAGAACCTGTTTATTGTAATAATATGTATAACTTAAATAGTAGTTCGACTATAGAGATAGCAAAATGCCAAATCAAATGATGACCTTAGACTTTTTTATTCAGGGAGGAGACTGTATGGAGCATTAATAAAGTTCCCCTGATCGGATTATTCAGTAAGAAATTAATAAAATCCGTGTAAGTGCCCAACGCGTGATTCCATTACGCATGTATGATATATGCCAAAGTTTTATATTTATTCCAAATTTTGTTTACTAATCGTATGGGGTTGGCTGTAGTTTATTGAAAAAAATATTTTTCTTGGCTTATTTTTAAAGGGTGATATTTTTGGTTTGTTTTTGAATAAAAATACATAGAATCCCCTGTACATTAACATCATTTATATTTATGATCACCACATGATCAATTGCAATTGTTTATTAATCTTAATTAATAAAGTTATTTATTTCTTTGCTCTGGTGTTAACGCAAATCGCGGTATCGTGTTGCCGCCACTAAACAAGTAATTTCTCTAGAATTTGGCGGAAAATGGGGAACGAAGTGTCTTGACACTCGGTTGCCTCGGCCTACCTTGCTGGGATACAGCATGAAGCTAATTTTTTTAAATGAATTTAACTAAACCATTTGTTTTTGTGGTACATCAAATTAAATACAATTTTCAAAGTACCGTATTTAATACGAATGAATTATTTAACTCACTGAACCTAAAAGACTTAAAGCTAATTTGAATACTTTGTGTATTATGTGAATATATGAAAAGAGATGGCTTACATCTTTACTTTTAATAGTAATAATATCCACAATGATTGCCCAGCACACAGTAATTCTTTACTTAACTTCAAAGAAACGAAAGCTTTACACTATAAAACAAACAAAAAAACTATATTAAATCACCTCTAAAGGGCACATGCATAATTTTAAAATATCACTCTCCTTATAAACACCAAATATGATAATATTAATTTATCTTTATTTAATAACTCCTTGACTATATACTCAGATTATTTTTTTGTAGGTTTATATGCTTATTCTAGAACATTGTTTGCAGGGAAGGTTGTCCGGTGGGTCCTGGCTTCACTTTGAGCAAAGTGTTCACTCTGACACCTCTACTGGCGAATAATAAGGACAAATGGGGACTGGCGCTGGACGGGCAGCTTAAACATGAGGATACTAACCTAGCGTCTAGTACTCTGTGAGTTACATTGTTAATTATTTCTTGGGAAATAATAATTTAATTACTATAATGAAATAAAAAATAATATATATAAATTATCTATTATATTGAAAGTGTGAATACCAAGATTTTTATTATTTCCTTGGTTCTTGCCGCCTAATTCGCAATATCTTTAAAATAAGCCTAAAATAAAGAATGGATTCACTAATTATACAAATTATAAAAAAAAAATGTGTTTTCAGTATTGCAGATCCATCGCAACGTGAAAATTTAGGAATCATAGTACAATATAAAGTGAAGGTTAAGTTGTGCCTCGGACCTCTTGGCGGGTAAGTTGTATAATATATATTTCAATTTATAATATAATTATATATAGATGGATGTTCAGAGAAATATTTAGAGTATGTAACCATAGTAAAATAATTTTAATTTTCTATTTCTTTTATCCTGTAGTGAACTGAGCGCGGAGCTGCCCTTCATCCTGATGCATCCCAAGCCGGAGGAGGAGGCCCCGCGGCCGGCACCCGAGCCCGCGCCGCAAGACCACGACCTCATACAGCTGGATCCCCATCCGTACGTGTTATCTATATATATAATAATAATGTAACTTTTCACTGTCTGTACATGGAGCTTCTATAATTACCTTTTTTTTTTTGTTAAATGAATCCACTTAATTTTTCATATATAATTCAAACATCTTCGTTCCTACAGAGACGAGAATGGCCAAGAGCAAGACGACGATATCATATTCGAGGACTTCGCCCGACTGCGGCTGAAGGGCGCCGACGCTGACGCTTGAACACACGCGCACAAACCACACATAAACACACACATGTACAAAAACATACATATATGTAATAGATGGTTGTATATAATATACAGTGTAAACTCTATATAACGTTTCTGAGACGACTACGCATTTTATGGTGTTATTGTTGTGAAATGGAGAGAGAAAAAAATATTAAAATGGATTAAAAATGGATGTAATGCTACATCGAGTTTATCACTATATGCAAATCAAACTTAACCAACCAGAGTCACGTGATTTCGATGCTTGAGTTCGTTGTTAAATCAACTGACGTTATATAAAGTTTAAACTATATATGTATCTATGATACTACACTAGCGAGGAAACACTAAGTACTGCTTAGTAGGAAGTTAAAGTAAAGACAGTGCCCAGTCACTCTGTACAGTGTATATGACGATTTACAACTTAAATATAATATCGATTAATTAATACTTTGAATAAATTGACTCTTCGATACAACTTGTGGAGATTTTTCTATTTAATAACTAATTGAAAGTAAATTAGTCCTAAGTGGACGTGGCGTTCAAAAACAAAATGGTCGCCACATTTAAAAGTACCTATCGAGAGCGTGGAGCGTCTTAATGTAATGAAAATTTTATATAATTATTATTGGTGTATATTATTAATTAAATATATGTGGAAAAATTATTTTTAATAGGATTATTGATCAAATATGCAGTACAAGTTTAGGTTTTACTTCTTTATGTTAATATATAAATAAAATAAAAAAATAATCATTGTCCATCGAGTTGGTTTGTTAGCGAATTATAGTACAATATGTTTGTTAACGTGCATTTATAGAATACGTGTTTTGTACCTTAATGTTACTTTCTTTGGGTAGCGATGTCAGATAATGGAATAAGAGAGCTATGGTTCAATGTTATATATATATAAAGGACATAATAAAATATCAATGTATGTTCCTCATATTAATTTAGATTTTTGATATTTAAAGATTTTCTTTCAATTATTTTCTTCCATTTTTACCAATTCGAAATACAATTCTAAAATGTAATTAAACAATATATGATTTTTTTATTTATTAAATGTCAATCGTGAACTATGAAATAATTGAAACGGCTCAATACCGCTAAAGTACGGAACACATCGTCTTACGAAGACTATTTAATCATTGACTATGTACATTTGTTTTCTGTACAGTATATAGATGTAAATTATGTGGCATGTTTACTTGTAGATTAAGCTTTGTAATGCACAAAATATTTTACTATTAATGTTTTATCTGTATAAGAAACAAGTATTTTAATATTATCTATTACATTATGTCTATGTCTTCATTCTGCCGCCTGTAAACAATAATTGGTTTTTCATTATTTTGCTCAATTTAAGAAGTTGTAAAGAAAATCCTATATTTCGTTATACAACATGGATATGCCTTTATTAAAATATTTTTTCCTCTTTATATCCAATCAAATATTTTGTCATGTCCATGTAATATATTACCAAATAATTCATTAGATAATTTTATTATTTGTCATAATGCAGCTATTTTAATTTTAAAATCAATTAACAATTGCATTTTTTAAAGTACATTGTATATATTATTATATGTGAATACATTTTAAATCTGTTGGCATTCCGATAATTCGTGTTTGAATTTTATGAAATTACATAACAATGGGAAATGTTACTACTATTATTATTATATTATGTTGAATTGTATTTGTATTATTAATTTTTTTTTGTTTTTAGAACATGTAGTGATGATGTAAACGGAAATAGAACAAAGTAAAGGACCTGCACTTAAATAGCCTAACTATAACATGCTTGAGTACAGTGAAAGATGCAAAATTATTGAAAATGTAATATTATTTTAAGGTTTACCTGATGATGAACATATTTTGTCTTAGTTCATTTATTTATGTAATAGAATGTCGTAAATTTATAACAAGTAGACAATGATTGGTGTCCATAGAGTAAGCAGAGAATGAAAATGTTGTAAACATGAAATGCGCAAAACTACACACATTTTTTTAATTTTACATCGAAAACTTTTTTGATGTATACTTTTTCAATAAATATGTAACCAATAATTGTGGGGTTTTATTATATTATGAATATAGTTTAATAATGATACAGTATCATTGACATTTATTATTTTGTCCAAAGTTACTTACAATAATTTATCCTATTATTATCTTTATAATGGTCTTAAAAATATAATCTTGCCTTCATTATTTTTAAAAATCTATACAAAATTCATGTGTACCAATAGTAAAATGAAAGTAGTATCATACTTTACGCTTTTTTAATTACAGTCGTGTTTGAAGGAAGGCGGTACCTGAAACTAATTACAAAACTTTAAAAAAAATTTGAAAGTCTTAAGTCTTTTTTAAAGTTCTTGAAAAAAAAGTTATAATGGAGGCCGTCATAATGCAAGAACATGAGCGTGCGATTGTAAAAGCGACGGTTGTGGGTTCGATTCCCACTCGGGAGGACTGACTATTTATTATATTTGTTTCCTCGGTTCCTTTGGTAGTGAAGCACACCGCGTGAGTTGAGTGGCGGAACTCTATGCCTCAAGAATTCGGTGAAGAGTGGGCAATGTAGTTCACACTTCACACATCATCCGAATCTCAACACTATCACTGATCTTTAGTAGTATTACTAACAGTAAATGAACGTTCATTATATTATTATTATAATTATTTCATGTACGAACGAATATAGTTATATATATATATATATTAATTTAAAAAACAGTTCATGGCGATTCATGATAATAGAGTTTGATATTTTCTTATATCATATGAAAATTAAATATGGCAAAAGGATATCAAAATTTATAAGCGTTTTGAATCTTTTTTTAATTAAAATGTTATGCTGTTGGCCCAGCTGTCCTATTATGTTACAGGGTAGAAAAAAAGATGATAAATAGTTATCGATACTAAGTTGGCGGAATTTAAGTATCGATATTAATTCGATTCCGGTATCGATGTACAATTCAAACTCGGATTTTGGCGTCACTGTTTCATGTTTGACATATTGTTTTTGTAATCTATGTTTACGCAGATTTGCAGGTTATAATTCTCTGTTATTCTGCAGAATAATATAAAATAATCAAATTAAATACTGTGAGATATTACGACAACAAAATGATTTAAACTATTTTTTTTATGTAGTTTTATTTATGAGAATCTGGTAACTGAACTCAGAATATTGTAAAAATCTATTGGCATTTATAAGTGAAATATAAATGAATTCTTATTTTCATACTTTACAACCGTATACAAAATGAGTTCTCGAAATTTATCTAAAAGAGAACTCGAAGAATTACGTAAAAAAGAGGAAGAAGAAGCAGCTGCTCATGTAAGACTATCTTTATAATTACTTCATACAGTGATTTGGTCTATTGGATTTGCTTTGATAAATAAATGCATTACATAAAATAAATATGTTGTATTTATTTTTATTTAGTTGTTAAATGTAGTACTAACAACAAATTATAAACAGTTTTGATCTACCTCTAAGGTTCTATGGTGGATGAACTTATTCATAACTTTATATTTTCATTAATAAATTCCTACAAATATAAATACTTAAAATGCACAAAATTATAATCTAAGGGGGATATATTTAACTTTAACATTTCTTTTTCTAGGTATTTAAAGAGTTTGTGGAAACATTCCAAGAAGTACCTAGTACTACATCTAAAGTTTGGGTGAAGGCTGGTACATATGATGCTGGCGCTAGGAGTAAGTAATTTTTAGTGATATAAACAAATATTAAGCATGTCATAATAAAAAGAACAGAACAGACCAAATATTAAGCATTTGAAAGTATAATTAAATTATAAATTTCTATAATATACATAGATATGAATGTAAAACTTGTTTAAAAAAAACTCACTCTCTGGTACGAAGGCAAAATGTTTCAACACATTCAGCATTGAAAATGTTGCAAAAGGTGGGATATGGAGTGCTTATCAACAGTAGGTACTCATAGCATACCCTGCTATATGTGGGATAGAGCATAAAATTAAAAAAGCCTGTTTTATGTATAATGTAAATAAAAATAGCTATAATTATAGATCAATGAATTTTAATATATTTATATCTTATTCATATTAATAATGTTTGATTTATATCACAAAATAGAATTTAAAATTGGAAAATATTTTCAAATATGTATACATATAAACATTTTTATTGCCAGAGGAAGATACATCAGAGCGTGGCAAATTATACAAGCCTATCTCACGATTGGAAGAGAAGCGCACAACTACGGAAGCTGATGTAGTCAGAAGTCTTGCACTAAGATCAGAGCCTGTGGGAAGAAATATAGGCAGAAACAAGAAAACAGGAGACAAAAAGAAAAGTAATTTGGAACTTTTTAAGGAAGAACTAAGACAGTAAGTCATTTTGATATCTGGTTAAAATAAGCAGGACATTGTGATACAGGTGTTTGTGGTTGCAATTTTCACTCATGGGAATGAATTCCAATTTCCATTTCACCTATCTGTTAAGACTGAGTATTGTGTTGAGTTCTTACACCCAATACATAATGGAGTTCGAAAGACTTGACATTTTTTAAGAGTTCTACTTTTAAAACATCCTGGTGGTAAAAGGTTCCTACTGTTTCTTATTGAAAGTAGAATATGTTTGTAATACAGAATGTTTAGTCATAAATATAAGCAAAAATCCAATTTATGACTTTAATATTTTTTGATTATTTCATTTTAGAATCCAAGAAGAAAGATCAGAGCGTCACAAATTCAAGAATGTACTGCGTGACCGTGGGGTCGTGGGCACAGAGCCCCCAATTGATACAATACCAGATGTGGGCTCTTATGATACCGGAGATCCTAACACTACTAATTTGTACCTTGGGAATTTGAATCCAAAAGTAAGATGTAACTATTATATGTACAAAATTTGACTCTCTCAAGTAAATGAAATAATTAATATTTTTGTTTCCTCGCTCTGAAAGCGAGGCGATGTGTGGGGTTAGGTTCCATCACTCAACTTACACTGCCTTGAGAATTTGGCGGCCAGAAAACTGCTTACGCCTGTTTATTTGATTATTTTCAGAGATAGAATATGTTTGTACAGCACTCATCTATAAACCTAACAGAGAAGTCAGCCTTGAAATTTTTAGTCGAAATATTATTATTAATCCAGCAAGTTTAGTTTGATCATACTTACGTTTGTACTGTCTAAAGTTTTACTCTTTTAGACAATGTATATAAAATTGGAACGTAATAAGAAAATTGTATGTAAAATTGGACAAACAAACATACATAGCTCGATTGCATAGGCATAGTTTGATGGGAGCGTGCAGCTTAGTAGTTACATCGCTTCAACGATTTCTAGGAGGCACTGATTCAAATCCTGCTATGTTAAAATTTTAATATTTTCTAAAAAGTGTCACTCTTTACTAATATTCGAATAATATTTAAAAATATTATAAGTAACTTAACTTTTATTTTGGTATTATGTTAAGATAACAGAACAACAACTAATGGAGATATTCGGTCGTCATGGACCTCTGGCCAGTATCAAGATAATGTGGCCGCGTTCGGACGAGGAGAAGGCGAGAGGAAGAAACTGTGGTTTTGTAGCTTTCATGTCGAGGAAAGACGGTGAGAGGGCGTTGAGGTGTATTAATGGTGAGTATTTAACTTAATTTTGTTTCGCCACAACAAATCAGATTGATAGATGTATGTATATTGTTATAATTTTTTTTATTGTCATTTATAAAACAGTCTTGATTCATAATGATCAATAATTTCAATTCAAGTTTACTTCGAATGAGGCAATATTAGGATCATTTCGAATTTGGTTGAGTAGAAAGAGTCCAGACAGTGGAGGTGAGTGTTAATGCGCTACACGATGCTATTCAAGTCTTAGGCACTGTTCTGATCTTCTTGTCCTGATCGAGACTTACTCATATGTACGATAAATCCATAGAATGCTTAGTAGTTTCTGATCACAGTTATTCAATTTAAATCATAGGCAAAGAAATAATGAGCTACGAGATGAAGCTCGGGTGGGGTAAAGCGGTGGTAATACCACCTATACCTATCTATATCCCGCCTTCCCTACAGCAGCCTTGTAAGCCACCACCGCCTTCCGGACTGCCATTTAATGCTCAACCACCCAAACATTTAGTCGGAAAGGTATATACTTTATATTTTTTGTAGTTTATAAATGTATTATGTCATCAAATAGACTACGAGATGAAGCTGGTGTAAAGTGGTGGCGATGAATGAAGCAACCCTTTAAACCATCACTCAACCACCTAAAAATGTAGTTGGAAGGTTTAGTTCCTTACCCTTAGGATTGAAAGCATAACCATTCAATAAGGCGCTGTCCCAAAGCGTCACAATGGCCTGTAATTAATAACGATGAGATTCATAACATAAAGGGAACAACTTATTTATAATTTTTGTCCATTTTAGATACCAAGAGTGCGGCCAGGGGATCATTATCCAAACGACCCGGACGAACGTCAGCACTATGAACAGGTTATATCTTCTACACATAAATTGTACAAATAAAATAATCAAATATTCTTGTTATATGTAGTATATTTCAAGTCTTCTTTATTTCTATGCATTTCCAGATTTTATCACAATCTATTGTAAAAGTAGTCATACCTACGGAAAGGTAAGTCCTATTTGAAATTGACATATAATTTTAGCCAATATTTAAATTTATTAAGCAAAATTCTAAAAATAACCATCTTTCTATGTTATTTTAGAAACATCCTAATGTTAATACATCGTATGGTGGAATTTGTGATTCGCGAAGGTCCAATGTTCGAAGCCATCATTATGAATAAGGAAATGAGCAATCCATACTTTCGATTTCTTTTCGAAAATCAGTCCCCTGCCCATATATACTACAGGTGGAAATTATTTTCAATGTTGCAAGGAGATACGCCTAAGCAGTGGAATTTGGAAGATTTTAGGATGTTTAAAGGTTATATAGAAACAAGATTTTGTAAACTTCCACTTAAAATAACATTTATTAGGAACAAAAATAGAAGTAATATAATGACACTGATTGGGAATTTGGCAATTAAGTTATAAAAGTCAAATTATTGTTCCAAACATACAAAAAAACATAACAGATATTTACAGTAATTGTAAATGTTGCATTAAAACTATCTGGGCCTCAATAAAAGTCTATATTTGAAAGAACGTAGAATGTTAATAAGATATCAATGTTATATCTTAAACAGTTTTTGTTTTGGGAAAAATGTACCTAATTAAAATTTTATAAAATTTACTGTCTATAATATTTAAGTCTATCTATTTATTGGACCTTAAATCAGGTGGATCAGTATGGCGTCCGCCGGTAATGAACCTGTATACCGCTGGCATGCCTGACGAATTGGTAGAGGAGGAAGACGCCAAAGAAAACATTAGAGGCACATTGTCTAATAAGTAAGTTTTATTGTAGTATTAAAAAAATCATATTTAATATCAACAAAAAAGTAACAGTAAACTTGTCTGTTTTTTTCTTAAATAGTATATTGGTTGTTTAATCCTTAATTGAGAAAATGAGTTATGTAATTTTTTTCTACTCTGGTAGAGAATACAGTATTTAATCGGTGTTAAGACACTGTATCCTTTGCATTCGGAGATAGACAGTACTTATTGTTTACCACTACCTGTCCTTTAAAATATTGAATGTGAAATTGAAAAAATATTCCTACTTAATATTACTGATTTTTAATACTGACAAACATGTTTCCTTCCAGCCAACGAGATCGCCTAGAAGAAATAATACGCGCATTAACTCCTGCCCGCCGAAGTATAGGTGAGGCCATGGCGTGGTGCCTCGAGCACGCGGAGGCCGCGGGAGAGGTCGCCGCCTGCCTAGCCGAGTCCCTCGCGCAACCACGCACACCACCTCCTCGACGAGTGGCACGCTTATATCTAGTGTCCGATATACTGCACAATGCACAGGCGAAGTTGACGAATGCCAGTGCTTATAGGGCAGCGTGAGTGTCGACTTATTTCTAAATAGTTAGTCAGAATTTTCAGAGAAGAATAAAAGCCGAATTAGTTTTGACTTTTTGTATCTGTAAGAACTATGTAGAAAAGAAAAATTAAAATTATAGAGCTGCGTGAATATTGAGTGTTGAGTTTATATATAGGCTATGTAATGCGTCTGCATACATGATTTTATAGACACTATAGTATCACCTACCGCGAAATATGCAGTATCTAGTTTCTATTTTCCAGATAGGAAATACTAAATGTGTTTATTCAATGTAAGATTAATAGACGTCATAAAACTTCTATAGTATAAATTAGTAATGAAATAAAACAATATCCAATAACTTGCTAAGGCAATCGCGGCTTAATGGAGAACACAGTTTCTGTCTGTGTCGAGCAGGTTCCAGGTGCGGCTGCTGGACATGATGCGGTCGTGCCACTTGGCGTGGGCGCGCACGTCGTCGCGCATGCAGCAGGAGGGATTCCGTGCGCGCGTCACGCGTATCTTGCAGGCGTGGGCCGATTGGGCAGTGTACCCCACTGACCTGCTGGTTGCCGCCAACGACGCCTTCCTAGGGCAAACGCCTACGCTCGTGGGGGTGCGGGAATTCTGTTTTATACTAAAAAATAAATTACATGTTTCATCTTTTGAACGCCAAATAAATTTGTTTACGGTTTACTTAAGTTAATATCTCATACTCTAGAAAGACCGACAGAAATATGTCAGGGTTTTTTTTCTCAATTACTATGTATGGTGTATTCGAAAATTAAGTGAATTTTAAATTTTCTCAAAAAAAATCATCGATTATTCGATGTCAATATAATAAACTTGTGCCAGTGTTTCTTTCAATGCTGATATACAGTTTTCGAAATGTCCCTAAGCTCCCTCAACGATTAGGTTTTTATCTCCTCATAAGGAAAAAAATATCTAAAATCGTACACGTACGCTACACGGCGTACAAGTAATATCGAAATTTATAATTTTTGAACACACCTTGTATGTATTTGCCCTAATTGAATATATTTTACCCATTTATGCCCCAGTCATTTTATATTATTTTATATATTGTATTTTAATAATTTAACATACACAGGAAGACGAATCCCGTCCAGATAACGAGAACACAGACAGTCAACTTGATGGTACGGTTTCCCCCTCGGGGTCGACAGCGTCAGGAGGTTCAGCCGGTTCAGGAGGTTCCGGAGGCTCTGGTCCCCTAGATGGTGCAGCCCTACGGCGACTTGCGGAACAGAGGCCTGTGCAAGCCACTGTACATGCCGATATTAGTGATATTGATGGCATACCTGGTGAGTACCAACTCAATAAATTGACTCACTAATACCGTGATTTGTATGAACTCCAACTTAATTCAACTACGACTCTGAGCCATATCAATTCTTAGATTTGTGTATGGTCTCCACAGTCACTGTAGTCTTTGATACTTATGATGCTGATAGGATTTGATATGTTGATGATTATTATTGTCTTTTTCTTTTTTATTAAATTGAATATAGCAGTTTTGGCATGACACACATCATCATGTAGTAGTTTATTTTCAAATATCGTAAGTCAGTCGCAATAAAAATACATTGAGTCTATATTTTCTTATTTTTATATATTTTGTTCCACCAGTCGACGAAGACATAGATGGTATACCACTCGACCCAGACGCGGACGACGGTGATGCAGAGGAGCGCAGCGTGGCTGGATTCGTGCCCTCGCGCTGGGAGAGTGTCGAACCCGCTGCCGAGTCCACGATCGTCGAGGATTATGTTGAGAGGTAGGGGGAGTGTTAGTTGAACCTTGCAGTTTTAGTTGCTTATATTTATGTAAGATGTATTTTTATATATTCATTAGATAAGAAGATAAAGCGCGTTTCTGTTCTCTTTTTTTCGGCCTCACGTCTATTAGCCAGAAAGAACGGAGTGTCAAACGTCGCTGTCACCACACCACTGTCGCTGTTGCCTGTCACACATGCTCTCGACGTTCCAAAAACATCTAATTACTTTGACACGTTGTGACGTTCTTGCCACGTCACAATGTTAATAAAGATGAATATCTGCATATCCTACGAAAAGAAGGCATCTCCACAGCATACATTTTTTTTCCATATTTCTGCTGTAATATCCACGTTTCTCTGTCACATAACAGCATCGGTACCAGGGTTCTTGTCCTCCTCCGTCTTTGCTAAAGACCTTTTCGTTTATATTGTAGGTATAACGTCACACTTTAACAACCTGCCTACACTTCTTGTACTGATAGCAGCGTCACATATTTAAGTTTTAATATTTTATTTTTGTTTTCAATTTAGTAAAAGTGTAAGATAAATTTGCCACTATCACTGTACGAAAATAAAAATGCATGTGACCAAACAGTAAAAAAAGAAAAACATATCAAAAGACAACATTGCTCTTGATAATTTATCGGTAACAACCATTTATACGACACATGATTACAACTCAATTGTATGTTAGTTAGTATTGAAATTTAACTATTTATGTTACCGTACAATGTCTTTGTTTCAAAGTACAAAACTACATAGAGTAGTTGCTATACTTGATAACAGATGGCGCTGTTCAATTTATCGTGCGTGCTGAATCGCGCTGGCAAGATTATCTAGCGAAACATGACGACCCAAAATAACCGTGCGTATAGCATACTTACCTGGCGTAGGGGACACCGTGATCACAAAGGCGGTTCCCCCAGAGCGAGGCCCCTCCATTGCACTGCGGTGGGGTTGACCTCTGCGATTATCCCTAATGCGGATAACTCGGACGCGTAATTTTTGGTAGTGGGGACTGCGTACGCGCCGTCCCCCTCATTAATCTTAAACATATTATGTAAGATTTTGACATGTCAAATGTTATCTCGATGGCAGCACAGAACATGAAGACAACTACATTTTAGCTTACCGTTTTTACCGATTTTCTCACGTACATACAGACATATACACAATTTTTCAAGAATTGTCGAAGTACACTCGGAAAACAGGAAGAGGCAGCGCTTCTTTAACTGAAACTGCATATAGTTTTAAATATTTCAAACCCGGAGCTAAAAAAATTAATCAAGATGCCTCAACAGTTTGGACGTAGGATTTTTACGAAACTACGATAACTATGAACTACGATAACTATGTAAGTACCTATACTTACATTTAACATTAATTTTACATCGTCATGATTATGACGATACGATAGTTCAATATCATTTTGTGTGTTAAAAATTTTGAATATAATTTTATGGGTGGTTCAATAACCATACATTATTTCTAAATAATTTAATAATAAAGGTGATATGATAAATTGACTTAAAGTAGGATATTATTAAACAATTTTAATAAGAGCTTTGAACGTTATTTAGTTTTATTATAATAAATAGGTAATTGCGTGAAAAAGAACGCGAGATATCGTTCTTTCTCGTTCGGTTATGTTTTGACGAATGAAAAGTAGAAGTTTGGCAACGCTTAGTAGTATTTTTGTAGTAGTATGTGTATGTGTGCGTCACACGAAATACAGGTATGGAGAAAAATCGTGAAATGAAAAAAAAATCCTACGTCCAAACTGTTGAGGCATCTTGATTAATTTTTTTAGCTCCGGGTTTGAAATATTTTACCCTATATGCAGTTTCAGTTAAAGAGGCGCTGCCTCTTCCATCCGTATAGTTTATATACAGATAACTTTTTACTTGTATTGTACACGAAATGACCTTTAAGCTTTTTGAAAAAGGCAAAGAATTCATTTTTACTGATAAATTGTTTTCCTTTACAAATGTCCTGTCCAGGTTGTGGAGTACCACCTCCTATATCTCTGCATAATCCTTCCTATCTGTACGTAAATACGAACCTATCCGTATAATAAAATTGTAACTTCTTTAAACTTCAGAAAATCTAATATTAGGGACACGGGATAAATGAGTCTATTATAAATATTTTTTTTGTGTTTGTCGGTTTGTTTGTTTATGTCATAAAAGGCTTAACCAATGTAAATACAGTTTTCACTATTGTTTATGGTAATCTTTCCTTGACATTTAGTGTTTGCTTTATTTAAACCTGTTCGCACACAAAAAAGTTATATAAAGTAAGTTATTATACATAGGTATAACTTGCAATGACAATTTTATTATTTGTATAGATTATTTTTCAATAACGAATACTAAAGGTAATTGTCATGAATCATTTCCTAACAGCACAGAACCTCAATCACCACCGCGTGAGACCAGCGACACGCGCGACACACGAGACACTCGTGACACTCGCGACATGCGCGACAATCGCGAGGCGTCTCTCCGCCGCGAGACACTCCGCGAAATCGAAGTGCGAGTACTGAAGTACGCGGACGAGTTGGAAGCGGGAGCCCGCAGCCTACGGCCGGGGCTCGCCGCTCAGGCGCAAATACAACATTATAGACGAAAGCTCATTAAAAAGGTGGGTTGATTGTATAGACCTAATACTGAAATTGCAGGCAATACCCTACTTAACAGAATTCATTATTTGCATTTCCAAAAGCGCGACGTTAAGTTCTGCAACTCTATACGAATAGTCTCGAATATTGGTTGATGCGTGCCTTTTCCGCCCAAAAAAATATTAAATATTTATTAATATTAAAAAAAATATATTAACAGGCACTTAAAGAGGCAAAGGATCAAAAAGAAGAAGAAGGATCACCAAGTGCAGCCACCACGACCAGTGTTTTAGACGACGATGCCTTTTCGTCGACTTCGCGCAAGTCCAAAAAGTCTAGGGAGCCCACATTGTCACCACCGCCTAAGAAGTCTAGGCATACGTATGTAGTATTCTTGTTTATATAAATAACACATATCCACATCTTTGTCAGTACGGTCTTTGTGACGATCATGAAAAAATCCTCTTTTATCGTTTTATCTCACTTTACGCCACCACAAACGATTGGTCGATTGGTTATTTTATAAACAGCTTAACTGTCGTCAACAACAGGCGGTACATAGTGGCGAGTCCATTTACTTATAAATCACTTTCTGCAGTTAGATATATAGCTCTTTTATGCTTATGCAATCCTGATATATGTATGTAATGTTTTTTTTTATTTAAATTGTGGTGCTTGTGTTGTGCTGTTAAAGTATGTTCCTAGGACCTAGGAATCTAGTATTAAGCCACTCCATCCCCATTAAAACTTCCGTTCTTTCTAATATGTAAAAACATAAAACATTCATTGAATTAATCTGTGGAAGAAAATTTGCTATGTTAGTTTTGTTGCGTATAATTTGTTTAAAACTCTAAATTGTAATGTTTTTATAGACTTAACTTGATATTCTTACCAGAAAACTTTTTTTACTTTCAAAGTTTAATTCTTATTATCAATTTTTTTCTTGCATAATTATCTATAATCGTGAAGATAAATAATAAATTTCTACATAACCTACTGTTGTTACAGGGAGCGAAAATCGAGGTCACGATCAAGGTCACGTGAACGTGAAAGAGATCGATCTCGGGAGCGGGATAGGGAGAGAGAACGTGAACGTGAGCGAGAAAGGGATAGAGAACGCGAGCGGGAAAGAGAAAGGGATAGACGAAGGCGATCGCCTGCCACGCCACCACACCATAGGAAACACGCGAAACATTCTAAATACAAATACTGACAGTTAATGGACGCTTTTTTTATGTAAGAATATATATTTAAGAGTACGTATTGTCGTGTTTCAACGTATATATATTTAAATATATTTCGTAACCGGAGTTACCTTTCTTTTTATTATTACTAACATGTCTTATTCAACACAACTGATTTTCTTTTACTACAAATCTTTTTCAAAAAAGAGCGAAACTTTTCGAAACTGGAACTTTTCTCTAATAAAACGTGTTAGCAAGACACAAGTACTAGTTGAGGGTGGGCACACTGCATTTTACTGTAGAATATGATAGTTTATTAGATAGTTGATTTACAAATGACTAGAAAGAATAAAAATTAATCGGCAAATTATATGAATATATGGTAATAATAAATAAAAAACATATTACATAAAAACGAAATTTAATTAAAATTAGCTTAATAACAATACTTAAATTGCAAATAATTCGATGAAAATATACGTACATAAAATTTAATATTCCAAATTAATCTAATTTTTACCAAAACATACCAGATAAAACAATAATATAATAAAACAATTTTTTCTAATGTCATTGAAGTTTAAAATACACAAGAAATTTAAAACATTGCACTGTTATTAAAAAGTAAAATATGTCAGTGACTATGACTATGTGACTATTAACGAATATTTGCACCGATAATACAAAATTGAGATTCAACATTATAAATTCATAAAGTATCAATTTTCACTCCACAGATAACACAATAAAAATGTAAAGAAACACACATTCACACAATAAAAAGAAATGTTAATACTAATTAATATCTCGAGATCGAAGCCTTCGTGGTTTGACGACACAGCTGGCTGCAAACGCGACGGTTGGGGGTACAATTCCCACTCCAATAATAAAGGGTAATAAATTATTTTATTTATCTGCTCTGGTGACAAGGCAACGTTTGACGTTGAGTTCCGCCGCCTACGCTATGGTTCGAAAATTAGGCGGCGCGTGGGCAATAGAATGTGTTAAGACTAGGTTCTCTCCACATAGTCCCTATTTGCGGGATACGAGTCTCGAGTTAAAGAGAAGCTTTGCAACTCTATATAGAAATAAAATATCTCGCGGCACTAAATAGTAACTTTTGCATAAACATTTATTAGCTAAAACATTCTCATAGCCTCAGTTCTTGCGAACAAAACAATAAGAGGTACAGAATTATAATACTGAAAAAAATCTTAAATATAGCCTTAATTTAAAATGTATGATAAAAATAAAAAAAAGTGGTTGTATATCAATAGGGATGTTGACAGAGTTTGACAGAAATAAATAAAACTAATAAAAAACTTTTTTCTTTTCAATATTTCCAAATGAACATAATTTGAGACTTCACAACCCACAATATAAATATAATTGTAAAATTTTATACATAAAAAAATTAAACGTCTACATCCCTATTATATACAGTATCATTGTAAAGAAATATTTAAAATTAACGTATGCATGTATGTATATAGTTTGTGTCACAGTGTACCCGTAGCACAGGAATGTATAAAAATATAATTGATCGATTAATCACAGACTATATGTTACATAAATGACATGAACATTGCGATATATTTATACTTTGTGACCATATTAAAAGCTTTGACAGTTACTGTACACGGCACAGTGCCCGACTGTAAATACAACGGCTGTGGAGTCGGTTCGCACTGGGGGCAATGAATTATTTTTATTTCCTCGCTGCTAAAAAGATAAAGCGCGCCGTTTATTTCTACCACTCAATACGCAAATAAAAAAAAATAAAAAAATGTATTAAAAGTTAGGACATTATAACTAGTCGCTCCATTTACATATTTGACGATCACATGAAAAGGTTATTTCATTTTCAAGCATAATTCATCATTAAAATATAATAAATATATACATTACAAGCATCTGCCAAAGCTCTTTATATGATCACTTGAATATAAATGACTAAATTACTCTTAATTAGTAACTTTGAATAAGCTAAGCGATCATGAGCTGCACAATAACGAACATTCAATACAATTCATAAATAAAATCGGTAAAAGTAATATAACCAACTTTTATATGACTGTCTTAATTATAAACTAGAATAAATGTGTGAGAACATGGAATAGTATGTGATGATTGAAGACAGATAAAAAATTGTTCATAAATTATAAAAAATATTCCTTAACATAATTATAGAAAAAAAAATGTATATTCATAAATGAAACATTCAAAATGTGCGTCTTTTGGCAATAATACATTGGCATATACTACGGAGTTTCATAAGTCTTGCTACTCGATTATATTTGTCTAACAACTATGAAGCTAAGGCGCTTGTATACGAAAAGCAATACAGTCGATATAAGAATAACACATTATTATCTGTTGAAGGCCATTTGTTGCGATATCTTACGGCTGTTACTTATGCTATTTTAGACACTAAAGACGCTTTTAAATGGAGATTAAATTGTTTTGATTATTCATAAGAATGAAATTACATTTAAAAGAAATAAGGATTCAATTTTCTGTTTCTAATATTATGTTTGAAATAAGTTACGATTTGGAACTCATTTACTTTTATGAAAAATAACCCAAATTTAACATTTTATTCTTACTACGTATTATTTTTTTGTTTATGTTTAGTTTGAAATATTCATTATGAACAGATGAAAACTAGTAATACTTTCATTATAATATGATATGTTTACAAAAAATAGCCTATGATTTTGAATAATGGAATGCTCTTAATTTAAATAAACCTTTGGGAAGATATATATATATATATATTATAAATTAATTACTTACGGGTTTATGCTATTTAATTTATGTTGAAATAATAATAACCCAATAAAGTACCATTGTACTATCTGCTAAGTATTGGTGTTTTTCTAAAATATTAAATTTCTTTTTACGTCCCCAGAACGATTTTCTTCTCTACAATTCAATTACTAATTTCTATAAAAACTACTATTATCTGTGGTCACCTTTATATTTTGTGATATTTTTTCACTTAAAAAATTACGATATTAAAATTTTACTCCTATTTAAAACTTCTACTTTCTTCTCTTATAGTTCTTTAGTTTTTTGATAAACTAAAGCCAATTATGTGTTTCATAATTATATAACCCAGATGCAGTATTATGATATTTAATAGTATTATTAGCAACCCTCTGTACATTTTCAATTAATTAAAATGTCACCGGCTTGTAATAACATGTTAGGTAGGTATCAAAAGTTATTAATATGTATGTATAAAAGTCTAATATACTGTGACCACAGGGTTTTTAAAACTTTCAACCGTTTGTAAACTACGATATACCTACACTTTTAGTTTAATGTTAAGTAGTTTTAGTTTTGAAAATAAAGTTTTTTTATTCATATTAAAATTCATGTCTTTTATAAAGGAGGGTCACGATTTAGAGTTTATACTATAATGATAGTCTTACTATGAACTAATTTTGACATATGATTAGTAAAAGATTATAGTTTTATTAGACGTTTAAATGTTCCTCGGACTTTCTTTATAACAGTTTATAAAATCATTAAATTTAAAAAATGCGCTATGAAGTATTTTTTGTTTTCCAAAAATCTTAGTTAAATACATTTAAAATAATTATAAATTAATTTTAACAAACATTTAAACACCTAACATTAGTATACATTTAGTTTATATTGCTATGCTAAAATAATATTATTCAATTGATTATGACCCTTCGAATACATAAGATTTTTTTGGGTGTAAGCGATTTTTTAACACATAATAGAACAAAATAACTGACGATAAAATGATTGATAATAAAATTATTTTAAAAGTATTATCCGATTATAAAGTATGCCGTGGACTAAAAATGTGTTTATTAATTATGATTTATTGTTATGAATCAACAATTTATTCAGATCTCCTTCATAATCAATTTATAACTAAATACATTAAAAATTATACCTATAATCTGCTATTTGTACATTGAAAGATTCCATTTTTTTTATATAGACCTTTAAATGATTCACTGCTAACTTATATTCTCCTTCAGTTAATAATATACATCTACATATAATGCATGATAATGATGATGATATATCGCTTTCGTAAATAAAAAAATATGCTTATTTCCATTAAACGATATACATAATTATGTCCATATATATTTTATGATATTGCTAATATTCAAGGCCATATAGTTATAATCAAGGGGTGTCACCGCCAGGCGCGTCGCGGCGAGCGCGGGGGGGACGCCCCCTCGCCCGGTCACCGCGTACGGATCTGCCAGCAACGGACACGACCGGAGCTGGAAAATATAGATTATAGATATATATATATAGATATGCGTCTTATTAGAACAGCTATAGGTAAGGAGATATTATAATATTTTTATTATAGGTACTATAGGCGTTTATTTTTAGGTATACATATGTAAGTTTTCAAGTGTAAGTTTTTATATTATACTGCATTAGGAGTAAATCTTTCAAATATTTAACCTATGATAAACTTGAACAAACTATTTGTTACATTTATATAATAAAATTCGATTGATGAATGTCAATTAAACTATTTATTAAACTCAAATCCATTGTCAGAAATATTTAGTCGTCTCAATGAAATAAATAGCTTAATTAACCTTCACACAAAAAAAAACAGCTTATATTCGTGAAAAAATCATGAAAACCGAAGAATCACGCAACTTTGGAAAAACGGTTGCTCTAACATCTACAACGAACACTAAATCTAGAAAAGGAAAAAATATTATAAAGTAACACGAGAAGAATGTGTCGTGATTAGTACTACATCGAAAGCTCGTGGAGGAACAAAACTGTTAGTCACACAAAAGAAAAAGACTCATAGAAAAAAGTTCCAATAAAAATAGAAAAATGGGTATCTGACATGATATAAAAGATTAAATATGTTAACATAAATAAAAAGAATACTATACATTATCACATAGATTAGTGCACTTATCGAAAAAATAAAACATTTAATAAAAATACATCACTGTAGTGCATCCCTACTGTAGTGTATCTAAAACACTGTAGTGCATCTAAAACAACATATTTTTTTATAATATTAAGATTTTGTATGAAAAATTGTGTTTTATTATTATTAAATTAATAATAAATAAACTCTCTAAGCATTTAATATTTAGTATATTGTAATATGTATCCAATGACTATTATTGTTATATTTTGTTTTGTTTTGATTTTAATATTTTTATTGAACATGAACAAGTAAACAGAAACGAAGAAACGAAACAAAAAAGATAAAAACAGTCTAAAAGTCAAATACCCGAAGCTAAGCGTACATTTGCCGTTAATGACAGTGGTGAAGCGGCGACGACGCGTGCAAGCTGAGGGGGGCAAACGACCAATACTCACCGAGATTCAATTTTGTTGATAACATGTAATTATGTACCAATGCGTCAAGCGTGAATGTTTCAATTAAGAAATAATGTATGTATGTGACAAGATGAAAATATTAACTTTATGATGAAAATGTATTTAATTGCCAAATTATATTTTAACGCTGGATTTTCTTCTATTACTTACTGGAGGTTCCTTAAGATTAAAAGTGAAAATCGGTCTTTACTCTTGTAAAGCCACTTTAGGAAAATTGTAATTTTTCAGAAGATATGTACTTTAACACAAAATCTGTAAGTAAATTGCAAAAAGAAGATGCAGAGACTCAGTATCGGGTAATAGCTTACGTACCCCCAATAGATCTTTAATTCTACAATAAAGAGCAGAAAAGCATTCCTTAAAGTAGCATTACAAAGAAATATTATAAAACAATATAAAAATTATTTTCATCTTGTCTATTGTGCTATATATGTGTGTGTGTTTATGTTTGTGTATTTGTGTGTATTGTATGTAGTTGTGTGTGTTTGTGTGTGCACCTGGGCTCAGGTCTCGACGAGGCGCCACGCGCGCACTTCGCCGCCGCTGCAACACACTCGCATGTTAACTCCACGGAGATTTCTTTTGTCATATATATATTTTATACTTAACAATTATTATACCAATGTAGTCGTCAGTCAATCGGTCAGTCAGCCATTACAGAGAAAAAGTGAGAGTTAGTATAACCAAATATGTCAAGAATTTCAATATTTTAAGAAGACACAAAGTGAAAAAATACAGTTTTAAAGAAAGAAGAGTTCTTTTTATAAATACTTTAACTAAGGTGAGTCAAAAAAAACAGAAATTGTATTAAATTACAGATATTGTATTTTTATATAATTTCGTATGTCTTCTGTATACAAAAAAAACTAAATAGTCTATGGCGAATCGTAACTTATTTAATTATAGCTTATTGTAGTGTAAAGGAATGTTATTTAAGTTAGCATGAGTCATTTTGGCTTAATACGTATAACGTTTTATTACATTGTTCGTAACCTTAGATTTACTTATGATTCTTTATTGGTCAGTCTGTTTACTTCTGTCAGTAAAATCTCAACTTTTTGACAGGAAACCTTATTTATTATAAGAAAATTGATTTCAAATGAATTCGTATATTACTACAAAACACCATAAAAGGTATTTCTGTTTCATTTAACAGTTTTTAACATAATCAAAATATATGGCAATTAATATAGATATATACATACAAAAGATAACTTACCTTCCAGCAGTATAAAGCGCGTTCGTTTTCACACAAGCCGCCAAAGCTGCAGGTGCATCAGGCAAAGCCGCGGGCGGAGCTACTGGGCGTAGCGTAGGGCTCCACAAGCGTAAGGCCTGGTCTCGTCCACAACTAGCTAGAGCTGCGCCTCCTGTGCTTAGTGCTCCGACGGCGCAGAGACCAGTTACCCAGCCTTTATGCGCGTTCATCACACTCTGTCGATTTATGTAGTTATATGTCAAAATGAAATCAAAATATTGTTTTTAATAAACCTTAAAATTTTACACATGACATTTAAATAAGTAATGTCTTTTATTAATATTTTTTTGTATTTACACGCATTTACTTTTTTACATATTAGTTACACATAGTTAGAGAAAACTCTGAAATGAAATAAAGAAAAATATCAAAACTTTATTTCTGTCCATTTGTCGCTAAACGCGAAAAGTTGTGATTCAAACCAATGAGAATGACAAAGAGGTGAATTTAAAAACAAAAAATCACGGCTAATAATTAAGTTATTAAAGTGTAGCGATACTTAGACATCTTTCATCTATAATAATTATTACAAATAAAAAATTAAATAATCAAATATTAAAATTTATTAATCGCAAACAAATTACTATAAAAAATTTAACTAATTAGTCATTAAACAATTAAAGTGCCACATACATGTGTAAGAGTATTATCAGTAAGAGACCAGCATTTTAAGCTTGAGTCTCGTGACGCGCTGTACAGCGCTGCCCCGCGCAGTACCAGCGCCTGCACGCCGTCGTAGTGCGGCGGCTCCAGGAGGCGACGGTTGCATGCTTCCCATGAACCTGGTTTATGTAACAAAAACAACGACTTGTAATTATTTCAAGGATATAATTTAGTTGATACTATAAAATCTATTGTATGTAAAAAAACTCGTTTAGTCGGTACTTAGAATTAGCATTAAAGTTCAGTGAAATACCAAATTTATACTTAAAAAAAAGGGAACTTGCTGAAAGTTATTTAAAATAATATATAAGTTATAACGTTATTTTTATTTTATTTTGTTACAATTATCTCTTTATTTGCTAAAGTTCCGTCTATTAGAGATTACTTGAAGCAATAAGGCCGATTTTGCATACATCTTTTAAGCATATATATTTCAGACAGAAGAAACTTGGGAATCTAGTGTAATAATAAGACACTTGTGTGTCCTACTAGCTCCAGCTAATTCTGGATGCATTGCGTGTTGAGTGGCGGAATTCGACGTTTCTTTGCCTCGTTATCTACGCAACCTATTGAATTTACAGTCGCACTCCTGTGCTTCTGCGCCACGACTGGTGTCAAAATCAATCCAACTAATAGTAACTTTAAACATAAGCTACTATAATTTAGTGTTATATATATCGTATTCACCGGTGGGCGGCGCGGCGAGCAGGTCCAGCACGCGCACGCAGTGGTCGCGGCTGCCCGTGGCGAGGCGGTCGCCGCGCGCTCCCAGGCCCTCGCGCGCCACGCACATGACGGCCGCCGCGTGACCGGACCACGCTTTATACACGCACTCCAGCCTGTGGAACAGTGAGTGAGTGCTAGAGTGCTAGAGAGTGGTGTGTACCAAACACGTATTTGTCAAATTTTAATAAGTAAAACTTATTTTATGTTAAAAAACTTAAGCAAAAAATAAATTGTAATCTCCAAAACATAGTTACATTAGAAAACGCAACTTACATTCGCAAATCCCACAACCTAAGTTTATCCGCGGCGGCCATGTAAAGCCTATTGTGGGAAGCTAAAGAGATAGCCGTCACGGCAGCTTCACCACCTCGTACTGCGGCGTTGGGACCGTTTGCCCCTGACGACCTGGATGATGAAATATTATAAAAGATATCGAAAACCCCCTAGTATTATGCCACACTGTTTTCGACTTTAAACTTACTTTAAATATATGCTTAATAGGCAACGAAATTGAAAATTGCGCTGTTTTATTAGTATTTAAGAAAATAATACATTCGTTTACATAAGAACTCATAAGCATCGTGATTAATCAGGTACTTGTATAAAAAAAATGAAGTACTTTATCAAAGTAATTCAACTTCCAGTCAAGGTCTATGTCTATTTTATATGACTGCACAATTTTAATAAAATTAAAAGAAAATATAACTTATAATAATAATAAAACGTTTCTATAATAATTAGCTACAATATACAAAAATATAACAGCTATAAAATAAAGTTACAATATAAGTAGGTATCTATTGTGTATTAATTATTTTAGCTTCACGCCACCGCCGCCTTCACGTTGTGGGATACTGCATACAGCAAGGTAGGCAGAAGGAATTTAGTGCTAAGACACTCTTTTCCCCACGCACTGGTGATTTATTCAAGACATTTTGTGTTGAATGCCGAAATTCAACGTCGCGCTTAGTCTTGTTACTGGAGCAAGGAAATGAATATAGAACCCAAAACATGTTGGCAGATATGTTTATTGCTTTAAATTGCGTGTATCATTATAATAAAACTCACCACAAAACAGCATTAGGTCCGTTAGTCCTAGTATCAAAAACTTTAACCGCCGCACCAGCTGCTGCCAGCACTACTTTTGAATCCTGGCCCGTGGCGGAAGAGTCAGAGGCTGCTAAAGCAACCACTGCGCCCCCGCACCACGCCCGCCACGCTTCCCTACCTGCTGTTAGATCCCACCCGCGAACTGTGCGATCTAATTCAAATATAATAATAATATAATATGTGTTAAATTATAGATAAATAATTAATATTTTAGCATCTAATAAAGTGTTATTTGGCAATTTAGAGAAATACTATTGAGCAGAATTCGTTTCCAGAATGATATGCGGATAAGTTTAAATTTCCTTACCCACACCCCCGCTGTACAGCGCGTGGGCGGTCGGGGCGAGAGAGAGCGCTGCGCCCACGTGGCCTTCTGCCACGTGAGTACACTGTAGCCACGAACTGCCCACACCACCACCTACGCTGGAACGCTGTGAAATGTAGCAAAAACACAGTGCAGTTAATGTAAGGGAGGGAACATCTTTAATATTCTAAATTCTAAAAAAAACTTACTTTAAGCGTTATTTCTTTAACAGTTCCTTGAGGAGCCTGTTCAGGTGCAGCTCCAGTCAATCTTAAAAAGACATCATCATCTCTTGTCCTTCGCGCTGCACCAGGAGACGCGGGCGGCGTTCCTTCGCCACCAGGCTCTCTAATAAAAATGTTTATTAATAGTAAACATAATAAGCATACGAGAAATTATATTCAAAGATAAAGTGATGATAAAGACATGTTATGGTTAAAAAATCTATTACAATTAATATATTTATAAGTTAATCCTGTAATAAAAATATATATTTCATAATAAATTCAATAAGTTTTAACACATACTAAAAATGTTAATTGTAACACGTAACTAACACTGGCTCAATATGTGTAAAGCAGTTTGAGTGAATGTAAAAAAAAAATGGCGCTATTATTAAAACCAATGTAATGAGATCTGCAACATAAAATAACCATATTATTACCATTAAGTTGCTACAGATGATTTAATATAATATGAAAAATGGGTAAACGACACTAAAGCAATAAATGAGGAAATGCCACATACAAAATCTAAAAGGTACTTACAGTATAAAAAAATATCACACATTTATATCTATCTATCTACTTCTAAAGAAATGCCTTCTACAAAGTGGACGTAAAAACTAATAGGTAAGTAATAATTCGTACTTATATTACAATTCGTATTTGTAAATACAATTTTCTTTATTGGATGGAGTTTGTAATAAATAAGTATAATAATACAAATTTAAGAAAATAAATATTTTGAAATAAAAATTATCCAAAAGTAGTATACGTGGAGCATTTGAGGTGTTTCTATTATACCATGCAAGTGCGGCCATGCGAGGATGCAAAACAAACACAAATGTATTGCTAATATTTTATTATGCTTATCTACATACAGATTTTCGACTACAGCTGCCGGGACCATTAAAGCTAATGTTAATAATTTGTGACAAACGTTTTATATGGCCATATTGACTGTTAATAAAAAAAGACAACGAAGATTAAATTATATTTTAAATACTGTTAACGACGACAGTTACGTCTTTAATTTACCATGGCTATGATGTGCCGAACTATACATTATGAAAATATAAAAGACAACACAGACACTGTCTTTTACATTTGATAATGGTATTCACAAAATTTTATTACGGCAGATACATAACCTATAAATAAAAACATAGGTGGGTGTTAATTTTGTTTCAAAGTATAAGAAAATCAATCGAACATGGACACATCACACGTATTAATTTTTATTTGATAACGTATTATATTTTCTATTTTTCTTTGGTTAGTTACTGACATATTTTATGTACAAAATATATTATTATTTTAAACCTATATACTTATTATATTATACACAATTCCAATATATTTGTATTNTGTATTTTATTTGTGCAATAAAGTGTTTTGATTGATTGATTGATAAATAGGAATTTATTTACAAGGAATCCAGCATGCAAATATTTCGAGCAGATCTTACAAATGATCCAATATTTTTTCTTAAAATTTGCAAGGTTAGTGTTGACTAAAGACTGTTTAAACTAAATTATATTTTAGTGAATGCTATACGATTTTCTTATGGCTACACTAAAAAAGTTGATGTATTATCTATCTTCATCAATGCAAAAAATATTTACAAAAATTTAAGATTTGTCCATTTAGGTTTAGAAACGACGATGTTTGTCTTTTAAATTAATAACTGGATAGTAAGAGTAATATATTTCTTGAGAAAAGATGCCATATATACAAATCTTTTCAGTTAGTTCAATTATCTTAAAATATATTTAAAATAATTAATTGAAAAATTATCGGCCTTTTTGGCCGAATTTTTGTTTTTGAGTTGCATTCACTGTTAAGTAAAACAACTCAGCACGATTAGTTTTTAGTTAAACGTATTCATAAGGGGTTGCAAGTTTTTGTTTCGCCGTCAGTCTTCCACTATCGAGAGGTCGGTGAGGAGGCTGCAAGCAATAGATCATGTCACGCCCGCGCCCTCCGCAATAACAATTTACTTTGAATTTGCAAGTACATTTAAATGAAAAACATTAAATAAAAATGTCGTCGAATTGGGTTCGATTCAGATATTACAAAATTTGAATTTGAATAATCATATTTCTTGTTCATTGTCCTGAATCTTGCAACTTGACCCTTTTTCCTACCAAAGCGACGATAAATATATATTTTTTAATGATAAAGAAAAATTTTGCTTCTGGTTAAAACCTATCGCTTTATTGTCTCTAGTGTTTTAAAATGGCAAAGGTTCAAATCCTACTGCACAAAATTATTAATACCACAATTCACTAAGTACCGTCTATAAAAAAAATACTTGCAAGCACAAAGCGATGGTACGTATGTGCTTAAGAAAGTCTAGATTTATTTCTTGCAGTAAAAAATGTTTAAGACAAATACTATCAAATAAAGAGTAATAACAATTGTGTATTTAAAAAATAATGTACTTTAAATTTAATTACTTAAAATTCATTTGCTGCTGTGACAAATGAATAGAACAAAACTTTCATACATTCATTAGAGCTAAATGAATGAAATCTTTATTTAGTTCATTCCGATTTCGTATATTTAAGTTTAAGCGAAACTTCGCAAATTGTCTTATACATTTTTTTTGTACAATAAATAAAAAGACCCAAAACCACACTACAACATTGCACATTAATCCAAGCTTATTTATCATGCAGAGGCGAGGCGCGGGAAAACTAACTACTCAAGCAAATCTACGTATAAAATAACTTAAAAGATACGACATTATATCAAAATAACCAAGAGATTTTATATTTGTAGCATTTAGTTTAAATTTAACTTTATTCATAATTTTTTTTTGTTAAATTTTGTTTTGAAAGCTCAAAAGTTTTTAGTCACAAGGTGTATATGAAAACAAGAATATATTTTTATTAATAATTTAAATATTTTGGGTAATCCAGTTTCTGTCAATCACTTATTTTTTTGGGATTAACTGTGATTAAGTCGCACCAATAGTAATATTTTTTAAATCAACATATGCCATAATAAAAAAGTATAGGACTATAAAGCAATATAAGTAATAAATAAAAGCCGATGATAATACTTGGAAGAGATTGTATAGCTACTACTAAAAGCCAGACTAATAAGACCAATAATAAGCGGTGCAACATACTTTATAAATATTCCATATTCTACTGTGTTTCTAACATTATCGTAAACCAAACCATTTGATTACTATTAATAAATGTGATGCTACAACATATGCGTGCAATGCGAGTCAAATGTAATTTGTATGTCAAACAATATAATTTTGTTGAGTCACTCAATAATAAAAAAAATAAATTAACACAGTTTCATAAAAAAATTAAAAAACCACTATTCCACAATCGAAAAGTACGCCCTAAGAATTAAAAAAAACCATAAGAAATTACTAATTTTAAAGTATATGCATAGTTTAAAAAAAATTGTTTGTTAAGGGAATACAATGGTTATACATAAATAACAAGACGAGATATAAGAATCGTAATTTATGGCACATATCCTTTGTTCCAGAAAACACTTTTCACACAAGTTCTATCCAACTAAGAGACACCGATTAAAAAAAAAGAAACAAATGACCATTTATCATTTTGAATTTACATTCATTCATTCTAACTGAATACCAAATCAACTATAATTTTCGGTGATATAAATAAGGTCCTTAAATTAAATCCATTTCTAAAGATTAACCGCAAGATCTCTCTTTACTCTTCTAAAGATAATCTATCTAATTCATCTAAATGAATAACGTTTTTGAAACAAAAAAATGTTTTTAATTGTAATACAGTACACAATATAAAGACAATCGCTTCCAAGCATCACCAGTTCCACAAATGGGTATAAGCGTATAAATTTGTAGGATATACATACAAAGAAGCAGGTTTGGCTAGTGGCGGCTGTCGTCGTACTGCGCGCGGGCTCTCCGGCGCTCGACGTGTGGCTATGGGGGAAGCTAGACCGATTGGTGTTAGACCACTGTAAGGAGGAAATGGTTTTAAATTTAATATATAAGTAAGTATATAACATTTTGCTAAAAAACATTTTAATAATAAATTAAAATTATATAGTATTCGGACAGCTCATCAAAATCTTTAAAACTAAATCTACATATACGTACTCGTATATTGTAAAATTGACACAGACAGAGTTAGCTGGTATTTGAATTAAGATATTGATGTGACATCTTATACTAACCGTAAACTCCCAGGTGCACTAGGCACACGACTAAGAGGTGCAGGTCGTGGGCTAGTGGGCTCCACCATAGACTGTGTCATGGGATCCACTTCCCCCGTTCCTCCGCTATCGTCCCTTGAATATACTCCTAAGTCACGTAAGCGTACTGAACCGCGACGACCGCTGTTTTTGAAATAATATATGTATGTATTCATTATTATTTCGAGTAATTTGGCTTTATTTTTATTATAAATATGTAACAGATAAAAATAGGATATAGACGTTAGTAAATTTTGTATTTAATTTGATGAGTATACATTTTATCATTTAAAATAAAACACAAGAACACTAATTAATCTCGATTATTTAAAGAATGTCTTAGGAAACAAGATTTTTTTTCATAAAAAGAAAATAATGAAAAGCTCAAAAATTGTTAAATAAAACAAATAAGTATATAAAACAAATCTCACGTATTTCTATGAAAGGGCGAGTTTCTGTTGTCATCAGGCGGCGATGCGGGCGCGGTGTTGGATTCGCGGTGTCCTATGACAGGAGGCCGCACTTCTACCAACGCACTGTAATTAACAAGATATGTTAAAATTTATCGTTAATACTGCAAAACACTCTTTAATATAAATATTGCTTTAGAAGTTACTAGGATATCCTCACACTATCATTATTCAAAGGGAAGCTTTACAATAGTAAACAGCCAGAAGATACGTTAGGAACATTTTCATAAGTTATTAGGATCGCTCCACACTCCACGGACTGCAACTCCACAATACATAAGAAAACATTGAAATCATCGTTACCTATCAATAGGTGATACAGATCGAGTGGAGGTGCCAGACGACACGTTGGCGAGTAGCGCCGCGATGGCCGCGGGGACTCCCCAAGGATTTAAATTCTGGTCTTCCGCTGCGCGGAGAGCACTCGCCGTTCTTTCTGATTTCTCTTCCAGCTGTGGATGTAGTTCATACTTTATTTAAATTTTATTAGTATTAAAATTTATGCCATTTGAGGGCATAAAATTAGTTATACTAATCTTTCAACATATAGAAAGTTTATATAATAAAATTTTGTTATATTTGAATGAGGTGTCAATGACCTAATCGAATATAGACTATTGTTGCTCTTTATTGCTTAAAGCAGGTGTTGTCCAAGTTTCACGCGCTATAACAGGGCGCAGTGCTATTAATAATAACTAAACATTTTTTTTTAAAAAGACTAAACTGCTGTTGAGCTGAAATGGCCTCAACATCGTCACCGGATGGAGACGTATTGCACACGCAGGAAGAAAGTAGTAAAAAGGCAAACATACTAAAATCAAATCTGCGCCAGCCATCTACAGCTAAGTTCAGCCATACCCACCTCCATGATTTGCGCGCGAGTGTCGGCGAGGTGCCTGCGCGCGCGCGCCGCCTCGTGCGCGTGCTGCAGCGCAGTTTGCGCCAGGCGCTCCGTCACGTGGCGCGCCGCCTCGCCCTCCACTAGCTGTAAGAGGCGAGGTAGCTCTGTTTCCTCGTTTTCTTCCTGTGGTTAAATTGTTATATTAGATATAAATATACAAAATACATAGTCGTTTTGGTGGTAAAAAAAAATCATTCCACATACTCATTACTAATAGTACTGTACCAACCTCAATCTGCATAATCTGCGACTGCGTATCAGCAATGGCGTCTCTCAAGTAGTTTCTAAGTGCAGCTGCATCTGGTTCCGTGGATAGTGCAGTGCGATCGCGTTGTCGTAGCTGGTGTTCTAATGTAGCTTCCAATTCTCCTAGGGTGACCCTCGCAGCGCAGGCGCGAGATAACCAGCATTCGAGCTTGGACCAAAGTTCACGACCCAATATACGTTTGCGGGAACGATCTGTTTTATATATATTAACTATTTTTTTTTTAATTCAGCAATTGTACAATAGTACATATACTAACATATAGTGTATAGTTTCATATCCTTAAATATGTGTTATATAACAAAACCCAATGCTGCACTGTTTCCATTTCGAGGCCATCGTGATGCACTAGCACAGGATCTAAGTGTTAATATAATTATTGTAAGTCTCTCTACAGTCAGAAAAATCATAAAAGTTTTTTTAGCTTCACTCTGTACCCTACACATAGCATGGTAGGCAGAAGAAAAATAAAGTTAAGACACTTTCCATCGAAATCTGGAGGCATTGCGTGTTGAGTGGTGTTATATTACATAACAATTCAAATAATATGTTTGTACCACTAACCATGTAAACGCCCAGCAGCCCGACTACTCAGTTTATCTCTATGACCACGTCTCAGTAATGATACTTCTTCTTGTTTTCTCTTTAGGACTTGCTCTTTTAACTTAGTTTCCGCCTCTAAACTTCTTATTAAATTTGCATTTCTTCGTGATTCTTTTCGTAGTTGGGCCACCTGTAAGATAGATAATAACGATGTAAAAATAAGTAAATAAGAGGACGATAGATCAAATAAATAAAAATTTAACTTCAATAGCAATTTTCATCCTCGCAATTTTCTATAAAGTAAAGATCCTTTGGAAATAATAAGAGCGGGGAGTTGAGTTCCGCCTCTTAACACCTAGTGTCTCGACAATTGGGTGGAAAGTCCGGAAAGGAGTGTCTTTATATTAGGTTTATTCTACCCTGCTGTCCTGCAAAAGATTTACTTGACATTTTCCAATAAACGCGAACAATAATAACATACTTCTTTGGCTCGAGCTGCTTCTGCTTGTGCATGCCGTTTAGATTCCGTCCTCATACGTTGAACCAGTTTCACCTTAAAATATAAATAAGTGTATACATGATATATAAAGTTATTTCAATAATATTTGTTGCATGAAGGGTCCAAAAATAAATGAAAATGTTTGATCATAGTTATGCCACAAGGCAATATAACATTATTACTGAGAGATACACATATATTATAAAGAATATAATTTGGACAAATCATTTTAATTTTACATTAAATAATTAGATTATAAATAAAATATCTATTAGGATATAAAAAAACTTGAAGATTGTTTGAGACCGCCACACCAATATATTAAAAAAAAACGCGCTTACCTTATCCCGCTTCAAATTCTGAAGCTCATTCTTTAGAGCATTGATCTGTTGCACCGTGTGCTGCTGCGAGCGCTGCAAGCGCGCGTGCTCACGCTGCGCGGCCTGCAAGCGGCGCAGTTCCTTCGACATGGTGTTTACTCGACGCTCGTATTCTTCTTTCACCCGCTTCAGTTTGTCCGTCGGTTGGGATGATTGGGATGCTGTAACCAATTGTATGTTATATGAAATTTCTAAACTTCAACATAATAATTATATCTTTAATATGTCGTGGGGCAGAGGCACAAGCGTGAGCCTGTAAGCGGGTAGTGGGTTACGTTCCCACTCGTGCGAATGAAATATTTAATACTTTCGTTTCTCTAGTAACAAGGAAAAGCGCGGCGTTGAGTCTGCCACTTAACCTGCAATGCTTCGAAAATCGAGCGGAAAAGGGGTATCCGAAGTGTCTTAACACTATGTTATAGAGGGAACCTACCCCTCTGTTTACCATGCTACATGATGAAGATACAAAAATATATAAAATAAAATTTCTTATTACTATTATACTTTAAAAATACAATTAACTTTTTGAACTCATTAACACAACTCAATTCAACTTAATTGATTAATTATTCATTCATAATTACTTACTACTAAATAATTCGAACCAAAGATCCCCCGGGTTTCTAATTTTTCGACATTTTGAAAAGCCGACTCTGCTTTCAAACGAATAACAACATCACACTATATCTTACCCAGTGAAGCCAACACCTTATCTTTCTCCTCTCCAGTAGCTTTGATTTGAGCATGCAGCTGATCTAAACGCTGCTCGTAGTGAGTTCTTAACGCAGCTAAACGACGCTGGGAAGCCTCCAACTGTTCAACTAGTCTTGCTTTAGTGTCTATATCTTCACTTAATGCTGCCAGTTGCGCTGTTAGGAGGCGTTGTCCTGTTCAAAACAATTAAAAAATATTTTTCAGGTTAAAAGTACATTTTTATCATATTTCATATATGTATCTTTTTAAATTCTTTTTTTATATTATTCACATAATATATTTAGAGATGTTGTGTCGTGAGACAAAGAAATGTATTAGGAAGCTTTATTCTTTAATTCGGCAGAAAATGGGTAACGGAGTGTCTTTCTTCTTTGGCTCGCGCTGCTAAATAAAAACCTTTTCTTTATTATTTCTGCAATTTCATTCCTACCTTTAGCTTCAATATCCTCATCTGAGTCACTACCCTCCTGATCTTGATCGCCTTCATTGTCAGACGGGTCGGAATCTCCTGCACTCTCTCCCTCCGCCCTCTCTCTCTCTCCTATAGGTTGAGCTCCGGAGCCCTCAGTTAGTTTACGCTGGAACTCCAATTCACCCATACTTCTTGCTAAGAGTTCTTTTTCCTATAGATAATAATGTGTATAATATAGATAATAAAGTGAGATTTGAATAATAATAAATTCTAAAATTATTTATTATATTACACTCATATTATAATATATAATAAAACTTATGAGGAATGTCATATACAATTTGATGATTTTAAATTTTGGTAGCGTACGAATATAAAAACCTCCATTAGGTATATAAGTTCCTAGTAATACACCGATCATTTTTGGTCTTTTCACCCATGACGAATTATGTAAATATTATTCTACGTTAAAATAAAATTTATAATAAAGTCCATTTTCAATGTAAGACATTTTTAAGTATAGCTTTAACAAACAGCAGATCTATTCAAAGAAGTACAAACAAAACACATAAATTTAAATACATGTGGACCATGTAGGTGTGGGCATAAGAAATAATAAGTCAAATATCATAACAGCAAATGACAGCAAAAAACAAAGAGCAAAAAATCTTCAAAATAAAGTACCTAATATTTTATTTAAAGAACATACTCGTATATAAACCTATGAAGAAAATGAACTTATGATACTGTTTATATATTTTGTAATAACTAATATTATTTAACCACCTCAAATCAATTCTGAATAAGTGAGAAATTAAATAACCGAACAAAAAAAAACAAGCCATCAGTAATCAAAGATTGCACTTCGCTTACTCATCGCGTAATAACAATATTAATTAAATATTCCAACCGAGTTTCGCTATACCAGACTTTGTTATAATTGAGTTTCGTTTTAATATAGTTAAGGTAACAGTACCTACATTGAAAAAGCCTTTGTGAAAGAACGTCGAATTTTAAATTATTCATTAAATTTGGAACACCTGCGTTGTGGGCGGAAAAATAATCAATATATTTCAATTGATCTTTCGAGCTCGCTCCTATAAAAATTCTTTAGAAGCATTTTTAAGTTACAATGTATTATTAAATGTCAATGCTTAAAAAATGAATGTTATATTTATATTTTTGGGATAAGTTTTATTTTGGTTAGAAACATACAATCAATAAACAGACACTGCATACAAAATGTATATATTTTAGCATATTAATAATATAATACTATAAAAAAAGAGTTTGTTTGGTTAAGCATGATTATCTCAGGAACTACTGATTCTAATTGAAAAAAAAATGGATAGTTCACTTAACGAAGAAGGCTATATTATATAATTTTAATAATTTAGAGCCCACTGTACCTGCGGTACAAATTACTTCGGGCACTTACATGGTATTATGCGTCATACACAAATCATAATTATTTTGACTTAAAAACGGGAACAAAGTCACAAAAAAAATTTATAATAAATTTAATACAAACAATAACCACGTTACCCTTTCAAGGTAAAAATATTATCATGTCAAAATACATACCTTATACAACTCCCGTTTAGCATCATCCAGTATAGACGAGGCATCTACTAAAGTCGAGTCGTGGCGTGTTCGCTCTCTAGCCTCCCTCTTCCTACTTGCCTCATATAACGCATTCGATTCCATCAATTGTGCTCTTAAATCCTCTATTTCAGTAACGTAACCCTTGAAAATATAAGAAATGCCGTTTTAATAAACAATTTTGTTATATTTTTTGATATTTTATGAGTATTTTACGAAACAAAAAAAATGTGGTAACAAGTTTTATACTAATATATAGGAAACGATTAATTTTAATAAAATAAAGTTAACTAATTTTATTACCTTCAATATTAATTACAATGTAACAAAAAAAAGTAATATCAAAACACGTACCTGTACTAACGCAGTCAAAGAACAATCGGCAGCATCTGGACTACCGTCCTTCGGAGCCCAATTGCCCAAGGCCTTCTCTGCTATAAGTTCACTATTTCTGGCAGACAGTTGCTCTATAGTTCCTTGCATAGCTTTCACTCTTCGCCTTAGTGATTCTACTTCAGCGTTAAGTATCGCATTCTCTTGGACAACATCGCTCCAGCCTTCTTCACCGTTTTCTGATACAACTCTTTTGCCCTTTAGAAATAAATAATCAGTAAAGTTACCTAGAGATGAAAAGATAGAAGCCATCATTAACATGGGACGAAGAATGGGAGAGCGTAATACAAGGCGCGGCGTTACATTGCGCCACTCAACACATTTTGTCTCGAATTAGAACTGAAAGTCGAAGTTATAGTTTTTCAGCATTAAGTTCTCTCTGCCTACCTAGCTATGCCGAAGCTCTAAAAAAATATGGAACAGTAAACATTCTTTCTTGTTATTATTTTCATACGGATGGGATTTTATAAATACATATTAAGTCCTCATATTTACAAACGGTAAAACTTTCCTAAAATTACTTTTACGAAGTACAGTTAACCTATTCAACCTATAATAAATAGTATGCTATAAAGATATTTTTAGCCGCTAACTCATTTAAAGCTAAATTGGCTAGTCTATAATATAAAGTGTAAAAAACATAATGTATGACCATAAAACGAGGTAACACACTAAACTAAATTATAGGTTTGGTCCCAATGAGTGCTATTTTATTTCGAGTAACACTGCTTAACTTGCCTCATTTAGTTTTTTATTTCGCACTTGTGGTTATAATAAGGAGTTAGCAATTTTCTCATTTAGTTTAATATGTGGTGTAGGTTTATACTGTATTATTAAGTTATTAATATTTAATGTTCCAACTAATCATACGATATAAGATTAATTCTGATAGAAACAGTTAAAGTAAAAATAATAATCTTTATTAACTAGTTCAGATGAAGAACTGCAATTATTTATAATTGTTCAGTTCAGCCTTACGCTGTAGAAAAATAGAGAAAAAAGTAACATAAGGAATAAAAAAAAATGAAAATCGTTTCACGATATTTTAGAAACAAAAATGAAGAAGTTCGGAGCTTAACTAGAAAAATTGCACTATTTAAAACCCAATGTTGACAAATAAACAAAAAAGTTACATAGTCTCTGAATTTCTCTTGTATAATAAGTTACCGGCAATCTGTATAATTCGGTTCGCCTATGTGTAGAATGTAAAAACGTATAGGTAATATATGAAATATTATTTATTTAATAAATACAATTTGTCTACTTGCTTGCATTTCATGCAGATTTTTATTGATCAAACCCGCAACCATTGCGTTTACTACAAATCAAATCAGCTTCACGGTAGGCAGAAGGAACCTAGTGTTAAGACACTCCGTTCCCCACTTTGGGTTCCGTGTTCCGTGGCGGAACTCAACGCTGCGCTTTGCCCCGATACCATAGCGAAAAAATGAAAAAATACATTTAAATAAATATTTCATTTCTTCGAATGGGGATCGAACCCACAACCAGTCGATTTTACAGTCACACTGTGCCCCTGCGCCTTGACTGGCCTCACGATAGCTTCAAGAATATACAAAAAACAAATCCTTACTTGTTTATACTCAGCCAATTCTAATTGCAGCCGTGCCACTTCATGCCTAAGCTGACTTATAGTTCTGGACGTAAGGTCTTGGTTGACGACGCATCTGTTCTTAATGTTGCGAGCTCGGTTGGCATATTTAAGTGTGTTTAGTGTCTCCATAAAATCCCTGTCACTCGGTGACACACATGCTATCATCACTGTATTGCTGTTACCTGTGGAATAAATATATTATAGTAACTACTGTTAGAGAAAAAAACGCTTTTTTATATGAAAATCTTTATTTAAAAATGTACTATCAAGTTAGCAAAATATGTCAAATAAAAAATATATTTGTGGACATTTATTTAAAAAAATTAAAATACAAGTAAATTATTCCTCACCTCCCAAAGAGTCTTGTAACAGCCTCGTCAATTTAGAGTCCCGATACGGTACGTGCAAAACCTTACGTGATTTATCGCCCAGAGCCGATATCACGTTACCTAACGCTAGCAGACCACAGTTAATTGATATTCCTTCACGGGCCCGCTCTCCAGTAGCACCTAAAATTATTATTGTCTATAGAAAATAATCATATGTAGACCTCCATTGTAGTGTAGTTTGTTTGTGTATTTGAAGTCGATGGTTGAGCTTTTACATATATGTCTATTTCTTCATTTTTCAAGTATGCAGTAGGTATACTGTTGGCCCTAGTGGCCTCTACAGCATCAACGGATTCGGAAAGGCCGAGCTAGAATATCTCTGACTTTTTGGCTTGGAAAAGAAACCAACGAATAGGAAATATCTAGCAAGGATATCTTGTCTTTTGACACTAAATATTAATCGGAGACCATCGCGTTACAACGCGGTTAATACAGTCAAAATTGGTTTGGTTTATTAATATCCAAATTTTTTTTCCAACTGAGAATGTTTTTGGAAATATTTACGGCATACATACATAAATGATGAATGTTGGAAATTAACATGATAATAATAATAAAAAGTTGTATAGAGTAAGAAAAAGTATAAAATTCATCCTTCATCATTTTATCATATTTAATTATGCAAAAAAAGTTCTACTTTATGTAATATATAAGCAACAAAATTATACCAGTTCGTTTAAGTCGTTCAGATCCAGCAAGATCGACAAAATGAAATTTTGCAGTTAACGTCTCATATTGCTCCGGTGTTTCACCATCAGTCTCCTTATCAACCGCATCTTGATCTGCTGCTAATCTTCTCTGCCTTAGTAAAAGAGTGAATACGGCGTGCGATCGTGAAGACGACGAGTTCATGTTGGTAGCAGCCGTGGTCCGAGCTAGGGCTCCTGCACGCAAGGCACCAAGGGCTTCCTTGACGCCTCTCACAGCACGCATGGAGGCACCAACTATACGGACTCCGCCGCAACCGTCTTCGGTTATTCTTAACGTACCCTAAAATAAAGAAACTAGTCAATATTGCGTGGTTCAACAGCATTTGAATGACTAATAATAGATTTTATCAGTATTTTAACAGGATCTCTTTTAAGGATCCATTTTCCTATACTGCAATCTCTTTTTTACCGTACAACCTTCTGTGTATTCTCCAAATAAGGTGACATGGGCGAAGTAATCAATGTTTAACTGGCACTTTCAAAATGCCATAGTAAAAGGATAGATAGAAAACACACACTAATTACTAAAACACTCGTGGGCTGAACCATGTTTATATGAGGAGTATAGAAAAGATTTGTATACCTACATTCGTATTTATAATTAAATTTATCGAAATCGAAAGCCAAATAATATAAAGGAATAAAAAAATCAAGTTCAACAATCAACCAGTTATGTTGATAAGCAAGTATTTTACAAGTTACTAATAAATAACAAGGATATGTATATTTTTTTGCGTTTAACTCTATTGCGTGTTTCCATTTTGGCCTTCGAAATTTAGCTCCTGATTAATCTATCTTGTTGCGTGAAACGATAATACATATATAATGCATACTAATATTATTATGTTATTTAAAATAACATAAAATATTGGAAAAGTAACAATTAGTTTAATCGGTTATTATATTACACCATATATTTAGTATATACAAATATCGAAATCGATTTACATACGTAAGTTCGATGAACTATCATTGAAGACGAGGTGGTAGCAATCGACCTTGCCACGTTTGCTCTTTTAATCTTTCTTTAACAATAAATGAGCTTGCGACATTTACAAGTTGTGACGTTTTGAGATTTTTAGGGATTTGTATCTCAAAAGGCAGGAAACGGATATTTTGTAGGATTAATTTATTTTTGTCTGTCTATCTATCATGAATATTTTTCTCAAAACATCCAAGTTAACAGTCCCTCGAAGAACGCAAAAAAAAGCTTCTAAAAGGTAACGTAATCAAAAGATTTGATACATTTGTATGAAATTTGCTGGATAATTAAAATCTATAATGTAGCTATACGTATGCACGTGGCCCTAGATATAGGAAATTTGGCAATAAGTGAAAGCTAACAGAACAAATAAAGGAAAAATCCGAAAATGGATATTTATTGGTATATCCAAAAAAAAACTTCACCGGTTTGTTATATCAATTCATTGTAACAACAAATTTCATCCTGCAGTTGTACGTCGGTACGACTTCCGATATTGCAAAGTACCTATACTAAAGAAACTGAAACATTTTATTAGGTAATTTATCGTACATTTACTTGAGTCGGATTCAGTAGTCCTATTAATAAAAATCTTTTATTAATAGGACTATTGATTAATAATGATTTAAAAACGTACGATAGCTTCTGTGATGGTAACTTATAAAAATACTGAATTACACAAACCTTGGCAAAAGGATCTTTAGCGGGATCTAGCAAATCTACTATATCTTCATTATAAAGTTCTATAAACTGCGCTTGTACTGAAAACTCTGGAGGTAGTTGTCCTTGTGACCGTGCAGCTTCGGCCCTCTCGTCAGCGCCGGCAAAGAGGTCGCGTATAGCACGAGGTATGATACCTCTTTTGTCCTCTCCCACGTCCTCCCCTTCCCACCCACTTCCCATCGTGTAAGTTTTTCCTGACCCAGTCTGTGGACAGTAAAAAGTGTTAATACATTAAAGGACCTCGGTTAAAGGAATACAATAAGGTATAATTTAAATTTCTTTTTCAGTTTCACGGCCTCTATCTCGCCTATGGCAGGGTAGGCAGAGGAAACCTAGTGCTAAGACTTTCTGGTCTCCGGATGCGGAATTGTGTTTCAAATGGCGAAACTTAACGCTGCGCTTTGCCTTATTATCAGGGCGAGAAAATAAAAATATAATTATAAAATAATTCATTTCTCCGAATGGGAATCGAACCTCCTGCACCACGATGACCTATATGATTGCTATATGAAATGTGCCATGGTTTTTATAATAACATATTTATTACCGCACCAAAGCTTTGTTTAGATTTGTATAACTTTCTAATTAAAACTATTCCTTCAATTTTCCATATTAGCAAGCAGTAAATACAAACTACGGAAATCATAGCAATTAGCGAGCTTGTTTTTGCAACTGTACCAAACTTTCACTTTCAATTTATTTACATAGACGTAATAATAATACAGTTATATTTTGACTATTTATGTATATTATGCAATAAAAAGTACTTTTCTATTTTTACTAATAAAAATATACACGAATTTTGTTATATTCTTTGTTATTTTTGTTAGTATTTTATAAATATTTTATTAAAAGCCGATTAAAAGCCGTAGATTTTCAGAATACATTTTATCCTTATACTGTTAAATAAAGCCGTTATAGCCACGGCCTCGTGTTGGGAACATCTAATAGATCCTTCGAGGCTTAACCTCGTTGTAACCAGTCTTGCAATTTTAACGGCACCGGCACCCGCCTGCCGTCTGGCGTCGCCCCGTCTGTTGCGACGAGTATGTCGCGAGCGCGCGTGACAGTAATACGCAACGTGCCATAGAGTATTATTATTTTTCAAATGGAAAGGAATCGTTATTTGCGATACATGTACTAAAAATTTGAGAAATATTTTTAATAGTTATATGTAGTGAGTAAAACTATTTATTTTAATTAATAGAATAATGTAATTATATATATCTTTTATAATATCACACCATTCTACAAAAATATCAAAAATTTTTTTGTGTAAGTTTTATTTAGATAATATAGAGTAAAAGTGACTTGACCCGACTGGATAAATATTTCAAGTTATCCTTGACATGCTGTTGAAAGTATTGAATCAACATCCAGAAACCTCTCTAAATGAAATATAAGCTCTGCACTACGCAACATTGACATAAAGGACACTCACGCACCGCTGCCTGCGTAAATTATACATAAGGATTCAGGAAATGCTAATAAAATAATATTGCCAGGATCGTCACTGTACTTTATGCTTGTGCTGAATATTTTTTTTAATCATTCGCTTAACTTTTATAGTTAATAGCAAGACATGAATCTTGGATTTATTTTTTAGTTTCACGCTACATCCCGCATAAAGCAACACTGTAGGCAGAGGAAACCCGGCAACCTAGTGTTAAGGCACGCCGTTCCCATTAACACACTTCCGTTTCACACTTTCTGCAGTATTTTGGCGGCATTGAAATTATAAAATATTTCATTTCCTCGAGTAGGAGTCGATCCCATAACCTGTCGCGTTAACAGTCGTACGCTTGTGCCCCTGCGCCACGACTGGGCCCAAGGTAATATAATGATAACAAATACAACAAAGCCTTTTTAAATCGAAAATCATTATTACATAGAGTTCCTAAATGATTGACGCCAGTAATGTACGCGTAATGACGTGTAGCATAAGGCCTAGTCCAAATCTATTATAGGTATATATAAATAAATTAAAAAAATACTTAAAACATATTTACTTGGCAAATTTGGAAGTATCCTGACGCAAATTTGAAAGTATCCTGACGCACATACATAAAAGTAGTTGAATCTTACAATAGCATGCCTGTAATAGATTTANACTTAAAGCATATTTACTTGGCAAATTTGAAAGTATCCTGACGCACATACATAAAAGTAGTTGAATCTTACAATAGCATGCCTGCATACGAAAGTTAAAGGAATCATTTTAAGCGGCCACACTCCATCTGATATAACGAAACAATCGTGAAAGCCCATCATTACTGCAGATATATGTACGTTGGAATTTAAAATGTCGAGAAACATTAAAGTGCCTTTCACACGGATTATACTGAAACAACCGGAAATTACACTAGTACAGCCTACGCAATCTCTATCATAAGTATACTACATACCTAAATATTATTTAAATATGTTTTGTACTTTATTAATTTATATTAAATATTTAAAAAAAACAGCACACGGCCTTTCCAAAGGATGACTATAGTAAACTCTATGTAAATTATCAATACACGTAGCGGCCATGATACAATACGAAGCAGACCAACAAGCTATATATGAACATACACTTATTTATACGTTCATTGGTCACGAGACGCCGCACCGGGATCGAGCGGTATTTTTTTTATAAAGGGGAATAAAAAAAAGGTTTACTTGACCATTCCATATTAATCGATCAGCTACGAGTTGGATGCGGTAGACGCGCCGCAGCCGCATTGTTGTCATACTGTCCGCATAGTTAACGTAGATATTTGCACATGTGTGTATAACACGAAATAACTATTCATATTGATTGTCTATAAATAAACTAATATATATTTGTTTTATATTAAGATATTTGGGTAATAATTAGGACATCATAGGTGCAGATTTCACGTACAGACAAAAAATATTTTACCATATCATATATTTATTTACCTAATAAGTAAAATAGTATATAGTACATAGACTACTTGTTTTTGAAGATAAGTTGATTAAATCGGCATTGATTTTGAATGAATTATCCAATAAATAATAAATTAATACACCTGAATTAATGCATTGTTTTCTTTGTAATTTTTTTTTACAGCAATATTTTTTTTAATCTGTAGTATAGATAGAGTCGATTGTGATGACCAAAAGATTTATCATTGTCTGTAATAGGTAGGTATACTAAGTGAAAGGTTTTTTAAAAAATTAAATAAAAAAAGAATTGTATTAACTACGACTAACTATTATATTGGAGGTCATATAGCATATGCAAATTGTTTGATTTGGTCACTGTTATATTATCACACGTTATCATCTTATCTGAAACTCAAGGATTATGATGGCAGCGATGATAACGATTAAATGTATTATTATTTTAAACATCTAGCGTAACTATCGGAAATAGTTTTTATAATTATAGAAATAAGTAATATAATAGCCTTAGTTAATTTGCGTATATTATTTGTATAGACTACGTATGGCGCCTATATAAGACTAGCGGACGCGCGCAGCTTCGCATGCTTATTTAGGGGTGAATTCTAAGAAACCACGAAACATGTGTTCACTTTTAAGAGTCTGAATCTCAAATTTTATAAAAATTGGTGCCGATTTAAAAAAAATTCTATACAAACTTTCAACCCCTTATTTGCACCCTTAGGGCGAGACTTCTAGAAAACGATGAAACACGTGTTCAATTAAATACTTTTAAAGATCTACATTTTTATTTTTATAAATATTGGTGCTGATTTTTTTTTCCATACAAACTTTCAACCCCTATTTTACCCCTTTAGGGTTAAAATTTTTCAAAATCCCTTCTTAGTGGATGTCCAGATTACGAAAGTAAACATCTGACCAAATTTCGCGTTTCTACCATCAGCGGTTACGGCTGTGCGTACGTCTTACCTCAGTCAGTGAGGACAAGTCCTTTTATATATATAGATAATGTGGTATTATCATATCACTTGTTCAGAGAGTAACTGTTGGTCACCAATGACTCATGGCAAGGTGTTATGGTCACCATGGCTTTTTCAACATCTCACATACGTATATTTAAAACATAATCTTCTCGAATGAATTACGTCCATAAAATAAATAAATATTATCACTATATAAGCGTATCCTAATGAGTATATTGTACTAGTGAAATTACATACTGGGCCTACTCGTTTCCTCTTTTTTGTGAAAACAGTACAGAAATTGTCACAAATATTTGCTAGAAATGTGTTAATATAAAGTTTTAACGGGAAAAATGGAATCTTCGATTAGGGTTGCAAAGGTCACGGTCATTACTTATCAATAAAAATAAAAGAGAGAATCGTTTCCATATATCCACCTGCAGTAACTGTTGCATAAAAACAAACCCAAATTGATATAACAGTAACATCCGTTGCGATGGACATAAAAGGAAACATTTAATTAGTCCCGTGCCAATAAGCGGCCACACATGACGAAAAACCTTCCATATTCTCCTTTTACTAATTGAATGATATAATTAGAATTTAACATTACATGTTATATGACATTTTATCAATTTTTCATGTGCGTACAAGTAGATACTGCATTTGGCGATATCATGAAGTTTGATTAGAGTGCGGCGTTGAGTTCCGCCGCTCAACACGCAATATCTCGAATTTAAACGGAAACCAAGGAAGATTGTGTTCTCTATGTGAAAGCGTGAAAGTTAAGTTTTTACCTGTAGGTCATTATTTATTAATCTAAGTACAAGAGTACATTTCTAATTAATTTAAAGGACACTTAGGGACAAAAAGTATACCAGTGAAACCTACACTAAACAAATAGTCACCACTGTATCATCATGCTTCACGCTGTATCCCATCCCATAGCATATAGCAAGGAAGACAGAGGGAACCTAGTGTTAAGACGCTCCGTCGCCCACTGGCCACTGAATTTTTCGAGGCATTGCGTGTTGAGTGGCGGAACTCAACGCCGGTCTTTTGCCTTGGTGGCAGAGCGAAGAAAATGAAAATATTAATAAATAACATTTCATACCCTTGATTGGGGATTGAACCCACACACGCCACACACCACACACCCTTGTGCCCCCGCACTACAACGACCTCACACTAAATAATGTAGTTATTTTTCATATAACATTGAGCATAATTGAACATAATTTACATAAATATATGTATAGATATTTTTATATCTATATCTGTACTTGATATTATAAATCGGAAGAGTTTGTTTTGCGCTAATCTCAGGCACCACTAGTTCGAATTGTAAAAATCTTTTTGTGTTGTTAGGAGACGAAGCTGCAGTAAAAAGCTAGTTGCTTATAATACGAAGCCGTTGACCACACAAATCTTGTTGTATATAAAACAAGTATATTTGTTACCAGACCCCTAACTATTACGTTATTGCGGCTTCAATTACATTTCCCAACTACGGATTTGTTCAGTTTAACTGATAGTTAGGGTGATAGCTTGAAGTATGTATTTAGAGTTTGATTTGAGGTCAATGGACGTACATTGTAAGAGGATATTTTGATTTTTTTTTAAATATAGATTTAAATTGTAATATTGTAAGCTTAAAAGATTATTATTTTTAAAAGAATTATGTTCCGTAGAGTCTATATATATATATATATATATATATATATATATAACTACTGCAATGTCCTTTCTTTCAAGTAGGTACTAAGTTTAGCATCTTATATTGACATACGGGACATCTACAAGAAATGACTATCAATTGATATCCCAGACTCGTCTGATTAGATTAATTTGAAACGCGGCCTATCCGTTACAGCTCCCCCAGTTACGTCAATAGTTGGGACAAAAAAAAATTCATTCATGTAAAAACAATATCGTATATATATATATATCAAATTACCAATATTAACTTGAATAACATTTTGATTGCATTAAACTTTGCTTATCTTTTAGGTTTAAATTAAATATTTAAAAATTAAATAAAAAGATTACCTACTTATCAAGAGTATAAATAATAATTTAAAAAAACTGCTTATCTCAGCCAATTGAATTATAACTGTAGCCTCTATGACCTACACATATGCTTTATTAACTATTAAAAAAATTGTATATAATTTATATGTATGTACATATATTACGCAATAAGACATAAACAACCGGTCATAAGTAATGTAAGAAACAGGTAAGCACACAAAATAAACGATCGATCTTGCTGTTTGCGTCCTTGTACAGTGTTAGCATTAATAAGTGTCAATTTAATATACGAGTATATACACGTTTCCGCTAAAAGGAACCTTAGAATAATTTTAAGAAATATTCAATAAAATATTTGAGGTCATCGGGGTGCAGTGGAGTGGAGTGAAACGGTGATTGTGGATTCTAACTCCGATTCCTACTTGGAGGAATAATTTATTTACATGTCTCTGCTCTTGCAAGATAAAGCACGGCGTATAGTTCAAACTCAACAGGCAAAGTCTCAACATCCGAGGAAAAGTGGAAAAGGGAGTGTTTTGACACTAAGTTCTCTCTCTAATTATTCTGTTATGTGTGAGGAAGGAGAAAGGCAAGGACTAAGGAAGGTGGTTGAAGACAAAAAAGCAAATTAATTATCATTAAAATGTGTCAAATTTGTCGAAATTTGTAAGAAATGGCGTTATAAAATTAATTAAACATACATATGTCGTATCACTTAGAAAATGAAAGTGATATGATGTTATCGATTTACATTTCCGCACTTTGAGTATTTGTTCGCAGTGCGTAAGTTACTTTCGATACCACATATCCACTTGACAGAATCGTATTACTCTATTATAGGTTACTTGCTACTATTACACGTTTGGTTATTTTGTTTCTAACAAGTTTTTTATATATTAAAGTTTTTCAAAGCGATGTATGGAAATAAAAATAATTTTAACGTATGCATAATAAATTTAAAATAAAATTATGACTCTATTTCTTTTGGTAGAGTTCTCAACGTTAAAAGTTCATTAGATTTTTTATAGATCTTACAAAAAATATTTCTTTATTTAACATAAGTAGGTAACTTTTTATGACGTAAGGAATTGCGGACAGTAATTCTGACGAATATCCTGTGGTACAAGTAGTTTCGCAGTTCACACGGCGTTTCCACCTTTCGTAATCAGCTGACTCAGAATAGATTAAGTCCAACTAAATTTGAGATCATGACAAGGACGATGGACACAGACAAACACACATGTACAGTGTAAGTACATAATATATTTGTTATAAAATAAACTACTTTAATAGGAAATGGTATTATAAAAAAATATCTTGTTATACAAAAATTTTCCATAACAAGTAACTATATAATTATTACCTACTAGGTAGTTGACATTCACTGTACAATATGAATATAAAGCATTTTGCACAGTTTTAAGCCATTAATTATTACTATTTACTATTAGAATAATATTACCTAAAAAAATAAATCATAGATGTTTAGTAAAATATTATAATTCACTCTCATATCATAAAAAATATATAAAAACTCTATTTATTACATAGTGATTAATGAATGCCAAACCGACGACCTTACGCGCCAAGGAGTAAACTTGGCAATCCAGCTACCGCCATTTAGTATGTAGGAAGCCACGACTACGTGCGTATACATCAAGGAACGCACCGGCAGCCCATTTACGGACAGTGTCGCTGCATGAGCCTTCTTGACTCTAATGTCTCTACCATAGAGTAGTAGGCATTTGATAATTTATTTTATAATAGATCTATGGCGAACGCAATATGTTTTATTCAATAGATTATGCAGTTTTGTATTGAATCATTCACATTGTATTTCGTTAGATTATATCATTTCTATCTGTTGACGGTGAAATAAGGGAGGGCAACTTATATAGCAGTCTTTGTCAACTTATTTGGATTGTTTAACGAACATGATTTTCCAAATAAATTATGTTAGATTAATTAGGGTTTTCAAAAGGATTTCACGCTTTATACTGCATAAAAAGAACGTTCGTAATGTTGCATACATTGTATGCAATAATAATAAAATACAAACATAAAGAAAAAACATTATACTGTTGCCTTATTAGTCTAGACACACGTTGCGGCGACAACTCTGAATACAACCAATAAAGGTTAGAATGTATGTATGTATAAATAAACATAAAATTGTTTTTATTTTTTCAAATAGTCCATTCTTTATTTGTTTTATATCCACTATCCTACAAAAATGTAAGAGAAGAAACTAGCATTAGCATTCCATGGATTCACCGTACGTGTGCCGGACCCATCGCGTTGCAGGATGAGGAGGAGCTCAGAGTAATGCCTGGTAATTGCGGCTCAAGTGTGGGTTTAAGGGATCCTTTAAATAGGCATTAACACACACCTCCTCTATCCGAGCTCTTCTTGACACCTATACCAAATTCGAAAGTTTTCGAAATTCGAAAGAAAGCCTTCGAAGTGCTTTTAGCTTTCGCAAGATCAAGAAAATTACTATTTAAATTCACGTAATTGGATACCTAAGTCTACATTTAATTTATATATATATAAGAACATTGTTAAAGGTATTTTAGTGTACTGTTCCCTTAATATCAAATATACATCAGGAATCAAATTAAAAAGTAACTAACATTATAGAAATTATAACTGTGAAAGCTCTTCGTAAATATAGAATTAATAGAATAATATAACTTTTCCAAAATCAGATATCTATACGTTTTAATGCACTGTATAGTTACTAGATGAGTAAGCTGATAAACATTGTACCGGAAATCCGCTGATAGACGGTAGATAAAAAGACAACCTATAACGCATAGATATTGTTTGATATTGGCGGGGACTTGTTGGGGACGCAACCTACGCTAAAAGCTACATTATAGTACTGGCAGGTAATAAAGAAAAATAAAAGAATACTAATATTATAAATATCGATGAATTAAAAAAAAAGATCATTAAAATTGATTTGTTTATTATTCGGAAATGCTGTATATATTGACAGTAAATATTTTGTTTTTTAATTATCTGCTAATAACTTCTCGATTTATTTAGAAATTTCATAATACAATATTTGAAAAAAAAACTGTAAAAAAATTAAAACGCTTATTAGATATGTATTTAAACAATCCATAGATAATAGGTGGCATCACAAATCAGAGCCAAATCAGTTATGGTCACCACCAACAGATAAGTATTCGGCCCTCAAACGATGTGGTTCTAGTCGATTACGTTTCTTATGCAATTTACAACATAATCAAGGTAAATGATTGCCGTATTAATTAAATTAAAATAATTACATACACACACAAATGTGACCTAGTGCGCTTTAACTCATTAGAAGTTTGTATTGACGTCTTAAAGAAACAACATGATATCAAGAGAACTCCTTTCACCATCATCAACATCTTTTACAATATAGAAAAAAATGTATTTAATTCACAAATTGCAGTACGTGGGTGGCCATTAACATGTATATCGGAAAATCATTAATAAATAAGACTCTATTTTTAGAATCGCAAGGCATATATTGGTTTATCAACGACCAAGCAAGGCTACTTCCAAGTCCATTCCATTCAAGTTTTCTTGTTATTGTGACATGCAAATCACGACCTGTACTCGTCATAGGGACGTTTTTGTAAAACAATTATATTAGAGAAGTGGGCGTCTTGGAATTCGGACAGTCATTTTAAAGGAACCGTCGCCTATTTGAAATGGCTGTTAGACTACCAATAAATGTACCATTATCAACATGTTTTTGTTCTACTTGCGTCTTTGTAATTTAAGGGTATGCGGGTCTATTTTACGAGTGAACGATAAAATTGATAAACTTTCGAAAGTACGAACACGAATTATTTCTAGTTTTATTTCCTAATAGGTTTTTTTTATTTTAATAATCCTTTGATTTCTTTAAGTGTGGAAGTGTATTAAATTTAGCGCATAACTTAAAGCACTAAAAACACTTAATATGTATTTATAGATTAACCAAATATATTTTTTATTGACGACTAAGAAAAATTGTTTCGGAAAAACCATATAACTTACTATTTCAATAAATAGGACCTTGAATAGTTCTTTTTACCCTCATCTAAATGACATGTTAAAATGTCCTCGACTGATCTCGTCTCGACAGCCACTTATCCTGAGAGGCTTAAAAGCATAGTATACGCTTGATATAAATAGAACACGTGTTGCAATGAGTGTGCCTTTACTCCAATACATTCATATGAAATATTTATTTCCTATTTGTATTTTTTTAAAATTACGTTTCACTAAAGTATAGTCAAACGTGAAGTTTGAAATTCGTAAATATTTGATAGTTAGAATTCCATGGATTCGGTGTCCAGGCGCTGGGCTGGCTGGCTGGAAAACAATTTGGAGTAGTACCTGGGATTTGCTGCTCTAAGTGTATGTTTAAATTCAGCCATACAGCAATGCACCCATTAAATTCAGTTTCCATTATCAACGCTCGTTTCCATTTAACCAATTCAAAATAATCCTAGTTATAGAGCCGCCCAAATATGTTTTAGAAATTCATTAATTATAGTTTATATTATATTTGCATGTTTACTTTAAACAGAGAGAAGGCTGTGGGTAGTGTGCATTTTCCGGCCACTTAGAAACATGGCGTGATACATATTAGGTTATGAAAAAGGAAAAGTATTGTAGCTATAGGTCCGCACGTTTTTGTTACTCCTACGTATATAGTATGTAACAAATATTTTTCCAAATTAAATGTAAGTTTATGACTAGAAAACTTCATAGACAGTGTTATAATAAAAATTTAAAAAAAACACTTTTATATATAGAACCTTAAATATAAGCTTCCTAGTCTTAATCATAATATATTATAGTTTGCACGAATAATTAGTTTGATTTACACGACTTATACAAGGAGACTGCTGTTAATCCACTTCCAATACACCAAGAATACAAATAAACCACGTGGGCAGCTAATTTATCTTGGTACGGCTTTTATAATGAGGGAACGCGAATTTCAATTAACAGCTGATTTAAGCGTGTCACATTGTGAATGTAGAGTGTACTTCTATAAAAGCATATTAAAGAACAATATATTTCGTTTTTTTATCATATTGATCCACACATACTGAAAAATAAACTTTATACAGAATTTTAAAAATATATTTGAGTATATACAACATCGATATGCAACAAATTACATAGCTTAAATAAAGTTAACTATTTATATACCCACATACAATATTAAATCATTTCAATATATATACATTCCTTTCCTTTCAACCTTTTACAACATTTGCATAGCGTCTCACATATTTATTGGGCACTTGTATGCCCTTTATCGAACCTTGGACTACTTTCCAAATGTAACCTACGTGTAATTATTAATTGAAATTATAATGGGATTACTTTTTAATGACTATAAATATACGCAGGTATATCTTAAGCATTTGAATAAATGATGTAGAATGCAATTTTTTATTGAACTTGGTTAAAAAATAAATAAAAATATTATTAATTAATGAAATCCTGATATCCTACTCATAATATAACTAATACGTTTTACCAATTTATTTTTCAGTTTCTTCTTGTTTTATAAATTTTAAATAACAATTATTCTACTACAGGTAAAAAATAAAAGTATAAAAGTAAACGGTTATTTATAACGCTACTTAGTATAAATTCGCTGGCGCTACTCTACTCTAGTGGAATATGCATTAAATTAGTTCTTAGCATATTAATATGAAACGCTGAAGCTAAATGAGCATACGACCTAGAGCATTCTGGATTTAAATACCACATATTAAGTGTTTATATTAAAAGTTGAAATACATTTTTTTTTATCTGGCAATAGTAAGACAAGGATAGAAAACAGAGGGATTGACTCTTATGCATTAATTTATGTAAATGATTTTTACTCATTTTTAATAATAAATGAAACCTTTTTTAAAGTTTTTACATTAAAGTAACTCTGCTCTATTGTTAAATTTATTTTCAAAACCTATATAGTTAAAGATTATTGCAAAATTAACAAAATAGAACGCTCAACTTGACTCGTTCGCGACGGAGAACATAAATGTTTTTACTTGTAACTTGCCTATCGCCGTAGCGCGGGGGAATAAAGGCGGACACGCAATCTGTGAACCAAATTGGTGGAACGATTTTCTATTGAATGTATAAATTCTAGCACAATGAGGTAAACTGAAACTCAAAATGCTTACTTTGTATTAAGTTACTTTTCAGCCATTCTTCCATAGGCCACGTATTTTTTATAGTTTTCGAAAGAAATAACTTTTATTATAATTTTCAATTACATATACCCCTGAACCCATATACCCCCCATGAACAGTTACATATACCCCTTGATATTGTACAAAGGGAGTGTGTAAAATACTTTTTAAAAGAATAATTTAACTGTAAAAAATGTGTTTGTCAAATAGCTAAATATTAAAGGACAAAAAAACGCCGTAAAATACGTGTGCATTGTAAAACAACAAGTGTTCTTATGACTCTCAACTGCGCCGCTAAAATCTACATCGAGCCAAATGGGTCAGGGGGTGGATTTAGTGTTGCTAGGGTTGTATTTTATTCATTTCAATAGTAATTACCAATATTTTTGTTAGTTTCACGCTATTAAAATATATCCTGAGGCCCAATATCTAGGCTCAAAGCTAAAGTAAAAAAATAAACGATACATAAAAACTCGACATCGGCTAATAAATACATATATATTAGCCGATGTCGAGTTACATAAATACATATACCACATAGTACCTACACAAGAAATACAATTATAGAAGTAGTTACGTAAGTAGTTATAATTGCATAGAAATGTAAATAACATGATTTTCATTTGAATAGGACAAAGCGAGGCGCCCCGCTAGTGTCGTGACTGATGTGCCGTTTGCTATATTCCGCATTCTACGGCTCAATGCATTGATCCTTATTCGATGTGACTGCCTGGAGCTGTTACGGTTGACTTGTGATCGTCCATAGTAGCCATGTGTGGAGGGATTAGGTAGACAAATTCTCGAAAAAATATATAATTAGGTAAACTATAGGGAATATATTAGTGTTTTACTATTTTTTAATGGAGAATGAATATTAAATATACCATGCCCCCGAGGGGGAATCGAACCTAAAATTCTCCTTGTGCCTGTGCCTGTCTGTATTTTTATTATTGGGCACAATAATAAACAAATTGGAGCTCCGTACAGTTTAATAGGTTTATTATAAAAACAACGAATAAATCTGAAAGCGTTGACGATTTTCAGCAAATAGAAAGCGTTAACGAACGGTATAATGTGTATTTTTCGAGAGGTAGTCAAATTAATTCTTGTAATTTTTTGCATTAGGTGCTGATTTTTATTTGAATAAGACTGCAGTGCTCATCAACGTTCCTCCTGCTTTGCTTTGACTTGTGTGTATAGAAGTAATTGGCAGCGTGTAGCAAGAATAACTCGCAGAATAGTCAGTTTCCTAGTAGATTCTAGAAATAAATGCACTGTAAGTCTAGTTTTGCCCTTTTTAATTTCGATTATATTAGCATTAACCCAGTCGACGCAGATTGTGGGTTCGATTCTCACACGAGGAAATGAAATATTTATCATTTTAATTTCTGCTCTCTGGTGTCGAGGCAAAACGTGGCGTTGAGTTCCGCTGCTTAACACGCAATGCCTTGAGAAATCGGCGCAAAATGGAGAACGGAGTGCCTTAACACTAGGTTCTCTCTGCCTACCCTGCTGAGGTGGGATACAGCGAGAAGCTGAAAAATACAATAACACGATTACGGTCATAGACTAAAAGGCAATCTAATTTTCAACTGTAAAAGGTCTGTCTGTCGAGTTTGTTCTAAAACAGACCGCTATCGAAGTCGATATCTTTCATCTCATCTTTATTCAGCGGCTGCTATTATTTTGATGCAGTTACCTCAATTTCGTTCACAATACTAGCTATCATTTTCAATCGCTCGAAGAATAGAAAAATGTTCCGCGGTTGCAGATGAAGATTTATTGCGATATGATGGACGTTTACAATTTAAATTACCCTTTCAAATGTCCTCGATACCGGTTGAAAGGTTTATTTTGCCATTCAAGACAAGAATATTATTGAATACTTTAATCTTTTTAAATATATTTTTATTGATTCATATGTATATAGCATAAACTCTATATCCCGTTGTGGAAACAATTAAAGAGTATTAAATGTATGTAGACTTGTGATACATGTATAATAATTAGGTACACATAACCTGTCTCCATAAAAGGATTGTTGCAATTTTTCCATCAAAGGCTATATCATTAGAAATGCGCGATTTCAATCTATTTTTAATTAAAACAAAGCTAAGTATGGCAGTCTTTGTATTTATTGTTTTACAAAGTAACTAAGACGATGTTATGATTTTCCATGTCTCATAGAAATAAAAACAAAAAATAAGATATGGCTATAGTATAATTATTATTGATATTTGATCGTCGTCACTATTTCACATATCGTACCTCGCAGTATAGGCTGGTGGAATCTATCGGTAAGACACTCCGTTCCCTACTGCATAAAGCAAAGCCGCGCTTTGTCTTCTTACCAGTGGGAGGAAATGAAAATGAAGCATTTCATAGTGTTATAGAACCTCATACTTCCACCACCACTATCATATTTTTTAAACTTTGTTAAAGTTTAAAATATATGATTTTTCTATTGTACCATAACTTGGGTTCCACAACCCCACATTGAATAATAGCAGGTAAGCCACGGCCGTTTAATTACGGCGCCGGTCGCCTGTTCCGTCATATAAGCCGAGATTATAGCGAATATGGAAATAGTTAGAATTCGCTATTATATGGCTGATAAATGAATATAATCTTTTTGCAAGATAAAATTTATATATGTTCATTATATATTACGGCGTTGAGTTTTGCCACTCAACACGCAATGCCTCCAGAATTCGGCAGAAAGTGGGGATCGGAGTGTTTTAACACTAGGTTCCCTCTGCCTACCCTGCTGTGTTCAGGATACAGCGTGAAGCTGACATATCTACAAAAAACATATATTTACATTATCAAATTCACAAGCAGTTTGATTCCCGTAAAGAAAAATATATCACGATTGTTGAAAGACAAGAAAGAAAAAATATATATGTGATGACTATATTTAAGACTTTTTGACATTTATGAATAGTTTTTTTGAAATGCATAAAAAGTTTTATATTTTGTAATTTTAAAAATGAAATTCCTTAGTATAGTGTAAATAGGCCTTTACCATTCACTCAAGCAATCTGAATCAAGTAAATTACAATTGGCCAATACTCGCAACGCGGCGATAAACATTACTGGAGTAGGCAGATAAATACCGTGCCGATAAAATATAACATTAAAGAGATTTGTGTTCATACTTTACGCTTTACCTGTGATTTATAAAAATATTTTTTTACGTTAACTTGGACAGTGGATACTAATATCAATTTAAATTAAAATATATTTTTTATCTAAAAAGACTTTTGCTAGCTCTCTTGAATCTTTAAATTAACATATACCGGAAATTAGTTTCACGGAGTAGAACCGGCAACAAAATCAATAGTTGCTTTTTTCAATTCGGTTATTTTATCTAACTAAATTGCCAAAATTATATGCTTTTAAAATACAACCACTGAATAAGATGTTTTTGAATCGAGTCCATTAAGACGTACTGCGCTGCGCGGCGTTGGGTTCCGCCACTCATATCAAAAGCTGCCCTTATTATTGCGAGAAAAAACGTGAAGCAGATTTTCAATAAAAGAATGCAATAGCATAATAGCCTAAACGTATTAAGTGAGGGGAAATGCAAGGCTTTCATTCGACCGACGCGACGCGCGCTCGAGCTTCAAACAATCGCATGGGAATGGGGTTGAGCAACGAGAACTGAGTGAACACAGCAAACCTACAATTACCAGTACTTTTGATCAATAAATATCTTGTTTAGTTATCGACTTCACTCAGAAAGTAATAATAGAAAGAATATTCTTTCTGTCTTAGTGCCACAGTTAAAATATTTATGGATATAGTTACGAATGTAAATGATTTTTTTTTCATTTTCATTTTCTTGATAAGGCAAATGGTGGTATTCGACTTTGCCACTTAATACGCATTGTATAGATGAAATTAAGGGTCGGAGTGATCTTTGACTTGGTTCTATTTAAAGATAATTAACTTTACTTTAATATGTATTACATACGGGTCATATGGGTCTGAGTATACGTGTATATAATAAAATTCCGCAGTGTATTCTTACAAATATTTTAAATTTTGGTAGTGGCAAAAGTACCAAAATTTAAAATATTTGTAAAAAAAATTCTAACAAGTAAAGCGTATTACACTGTTCAAGAATATTTAGAGGATAAGCATGTATGAAATTAATGTCTATTGAATGTAATGCAGGATAGCTGCCAGCTAATGTTTATAGGTTGTACCATTGATTTTGAAAAGAGCAACTGTTGAGTTTCTTGCCGGCTCTTCTCAGCAGAACTGCCTTCCGAACCGGTGGTAGCTTTTTGTTCATATGTTCATTCGACGATTCAAAAGTGCTTATAATAATTGCCTATTTGAATAAAGAATATTTTGAATTTGAATACATACGGTCATTATTAAAGTGAAGTGTCCTAGGTGTAGTATTTTGGTTATAAATATAAATTATTATATTTGTTTTTTATATTAATTTTCTTAATTTTTTTCGGAATAATGAAATCATTATTTTAAATTTTTGTATAATATTTATTTCATTTTCGTCTTATAACGTATTGTATATAATGAAAAAACTCAAATTTTTATTCAATATAAGCTTAAACATTCGGTTAAAGTCCTATCTAAATGCTGCTTGTGCGGCACTTTGGTGTAATAAGTCAGAGGTCGTCATTCGATTGCAGAGAACAAAGACAATTTAAGACTCAATTTACGCCTCCCACGTGAAATGTATGAAATAAATACTTACTTCTAAGCTTAAATGGAAATTTCAAAATACATATGATTGGCCAAGAACAAGTAACATGAACGTATACAAGAAAAATACTACATTCAATAGCATAATAAAATGAATGTAATTTTGATGATGATGCTGTCCAAATTTAGTTCGAGTAAATTATTTTTATGATATTATAAAAATGGGCGTACAGCTGTCGTCCACCTGCTATGATAATAATCATCGTTATTCAGCTAAGAATTTGACTAAAAACAATAACTTGTATTTTTCTTGCAATATAGTCTACAATAATTATAGTTTTGCTATAAATAGCAATACAGAATTTTAATTACAACTTTAGTGTTATTAAATGTATATCTATTATTTTCCAAAAAGGTACTAGCGTAGATGTCATATTGTGAATGAAGAAGGAAGTGCTTAGGTGGTTTGGGTACATTAAGAGAATGAGTGAGGGAGGTCGACCTTGGAAACTCAGTATTCATGATAATGAAGGTAAAAATACTGAGGGCCCCCCAGATGTATGAGATTGATGACAGTAGACGAGGCGAAAGAGGTATGCAGAGACTGTAGCGTTAGGCGATTCGTTCCCTCTGCCTAACTATCACGTTAGGCACAAAGCGAGGCACTAAAAAAAATATCTCCACAAAAAACAACACTAACCTGCCCATAAGCTAACACCGTCGCGTTGTACCCATCGAGAGCTGCCTCCACCAGCTTCCTGACACACGTGTCATATACTTCCTGTTGATCAGCCGCTGGCTCGAAGGCGTAGTTGAAGGTGAACGCGCGTTCAGATCCGAGAGCCACGCCGCCATCGCCCGCGGCGCCGCCTGCGCGTGCGCATATCCCGCATCCTTCCACCACTTCCGCTGGGGTTTGTGGGCGGATTCTGTAAATTGAGATTTTTATAGTATTGCGTTAAATTTTTATATAAAATTTACAATTCTAAAAAAGGATAAATTAATTACATTCAAGGATTGTCTTATATCAACTTAGCAGTCGTTAACAGTACTGATTGTTCTTATTGATAACATGTGTGGCTACCGAATGCAAATTACGTGACTTACGCAATTGAACAATATGCTCTTAAGTCTGAACAATAAGATAGCATATGAGTCTTGACGCAATCTATCTCATATAGCGATAGCAATTGCTAAAGCAAAAACAAATTGCTAGTAAATGAAAACAGTCTTGATTCTATTGAAACTTGGTTCTATTAAATTTCACGTGATCTATCTTTAATGTCTCACCAACAATATTAATGATGTAGATTTTTTTTACAACAAGTAATAATATATTAAAAAAATATAAGTAAACTAAAAATATAATATTAAAAAATATTAACAGAATATTTTTAAGTTTAAAAAAGTATTCAAATTTTATTAAAAAAAAAGAATAAAAACTAAAACAATAACATCCAGCATAGATGAAAGCACCATTTATAAGATACCTACATACATATATATAGATATATCAATGAAACCGACAAGGTATTATCCAACTCGGGCTATAATTCAATATGCAGCCGGAAGAGCAGCGCTCGCCGCGCAGTCTGGGAATAGCGAGGGCTGCGTTAACGCATGTAATACATGGCTAATATATTTGAATTTGCATGCATAGGACACATGTAATTGACAGAGAATGCGATTCTCACTCTGAGGAATGTTCATATGTTAAAAATATATATATAGATAAGAAAAAAACGCGGCGTTAGGTTCCGCCATCTGAAGCCGTCTATCCCTTCAAATACAGGAAATGTGTAGATAACACAAACATAAAAAACCCGTTCCAACTAATTTATACCCATGTTACATAATCCCATGTTGACAATGCGACAATAAATAAAACACGCGTTAAAAATTAATCTTTTGCCTTCAAAGGCCCACCGGCGTATAGAGTAAGGCCCTTCTGAATTTAAATGAACGGATGTGACAGACGTAAATGGTCACTCCGCCTGTTTTCCAATGAGTCTCCGAAAATACAACGCGGGGTGAATAACCTAACCTAATTATGCTATATTTATAAAATCTTCATTCAAAATACTCTTAGTCATAAATAGGTTTGTGCGATACGCGTGACAAATAAGTATTTTTATCTTCAATGTAGAGAAATGTACCTATTAAATATTTTTAAAGTGTTATTCCACACTTACAATAGAAAGATATCAACTTATTTGGTTTTTTTGGAGACAGTCGTGGTGCAGTGGGATTTCATCTATAAATATGATTGATTCAGGGTTCGATTCCGTCTCAGGGAGGGTAATGATTATATCTTTGTTTTACATTCTCCAGTGAGACAAAGCGCGGTGTCGAGTTACGCTAGTTAAGATGAAATGCCTGGAATTCCAAATGGAAGATTGGGAACGGTGTTTCGGACGAATGAAGATTTTCATACATTTCCTTGATTTAAAGACTTCGACATAGGTATGAGCTTCAATATGAGATTTTCCGTTTATCTTTCGCTTACTTCATATAAATATAGCTTTATTATATAATGGTACTCCTGTGCTTATACACCAAACTATAACATTTTTATTATACATCGTAAATTTGTTTCCGGGAAGATTGACTACGAAATTAGACTACGTGGTAGACCATATAGGTGTAGATATTATATATACTTTAGACAAAAAGTATACATATCAAAATGATACATAATAATATTTTTCAAAGCCATATTTACATTCACAAATTAAAAAGCACTTCTCACTCGATATTTTGAGAACAAGAATGAATTTTGAACATCTCAATATACATACGAATAAGTACCTCGTTGCATACTTAAAGCTTTAAGAGCCACCTAATATAAGTACAAAAAATATATAAGAAAGTAGGCTGATCAAACATTATATTCCGTAAAAAAATACTTGTAAAAACTTAAAAACAAATATGTCATAGAGTTTATTTTAAATGTGTATAGAAATAGTTCGGTCCGGCAATTACATGTACTGCACACGCAGATATGCAGCCGATGTTTGTTTATGTCCGCTTGTTTTTAGATGCGGGGTATTGAACGGCTGCACGAACGCTTACACAATGGGGCACGCGACCCGTCGTCGTACGTCTACTGGGCATAATATCCAGCTTATACAAATATTTATGATCATAATTGCATAGGATTAAAAAATATATTAAAAAAAAGTATAAAAAAAGCTTATAATATTTGTTTTTTTAGCTTCACGTTATATTCTGCACATAGCAAAGTTGGCAGGAGGAAATTAGTGTTAAGACACTCCGTTCTCCTGTTTTTTGTTTGTCTCGACGTCAGAGCGAAGAAATGAAAATATTAAATATTTCCATTTCCTCGGGTGGGGACTGGGGCTCGAACCCATAACCCGTTACAAGACCGTCCGTTTACACACTTGTGCCCTGCGCTACGACTGGCTCCTCTCTTATAACATTTAATTTTATATTAAAAAAATAGCTGTCGTGTCATGTCTTAATTAAAAATCATTAAGAGAAAAGAATTAGGACCCAAAGCCGTAGTTGGCTTGTTTATTCTGGCCTATCCTATTCAAAGCATGATAAATGCTAAGAAAACAACAACTTCATTCCTGATATTATTATGTGCATTGAATTTTTCCTTACAATAGGTACAAAATTTTGAATTAAATATTTTTCTTACAATTTAAAACATCGTCGTTAAAACTGCATCTATATATCTGATTATTTCCATTTGAAAACAACGTTCATAATAATTAAAATTTAAATAAATGTCAAGAATGCAATTAGAGGACCACTTCGCGATTTCCATTAATTTTAATAGAAGAAAATTAAATTTATATATTACACCCAAGGTTGTTGAGACTGATTTAAAATGAACAAGTTTGCTTTATTTATTTTTCCTGCTAAGATTTCTTACATACAAATCTGGAAATATACTTGTTATCTGCATTAAATAAGAGAAAACTTGCGGCAAAAGCGCTGTTACTTAGATCTATCGTCAATAGTCTTTAAACGAGATTAGAAAATTAAGTTAGTTTTTTTTATATAGCAGAGTTGCCTTTGCAAATAACGCACAAATTTTTGGCCAAAAAATTTAATAAAAATAGCACGAGAGAAGTGCAATACAGATAAAAAAATAGCCCTGTTTCTTTCGCCATACTCATTCCGCCTTAGTCATGGTTCCTTTTACGATTATGAAGTTAAAAAAAAAATTACCCACATTCTGGTTTAGAACAAAGTATCAAGATAAGAACTTTGCTAATTAAGTGGAACCTAAAACCCTCATTTAGTGACATATTTAGAACTGGAGCAAATGTCACTAGGGCTGCTTAGGTAGTACTTGGAATAACTTAGTGTAAACGATGCATATTAAATAGAAGTGGTCTAAGATTTTTATATCGCACAGGCGTGCGACTGTACTACTGTAACTTGTGGGTTCAATTTCTACTCTGGGGAATAAAAAAATTAATAATTTCATTTCCTTACTCTAATAACGAAGTAAACGGAAGGGACGGAGTATCTTAACACTAGGACCCCAATCTCAGATTCCCTCTGAAAATTTATTGAAAAGTGGAGAACGTAGTGTTTAATCTTTAATCTAGCTTACCTTATCAACACCATTAGAAAAGCGATGAAAATAAATTGTTTATTTGTAACATTTTTACGTGAATAATAATATTTTTTGTTTAAGTTTTAAAAATTAAGTTTCCCCTGCCTGTTTAGGTGGGAATGCAGCGTGAATATTATAAAAAAAAATGTTTACCCATAAATCAAACGTTTGCATGTAAACTATACACTCGGCACTCGGATATTTCTCAATTGCACCAAGATAGATTTATAATGCAACAATACTATTTTCCAAATTCCTGAACAGAGGAATCGGTCAAGGCTGAAAAAATGGCAGTTGCGTTTGATATCTTGGCATTCACAAGTGTATATAATAAATTATTCTCAGCCTCAAAATTGGTAAAAAATATTTAAAGATAGACCTGTTAAGGCTAAATGGAACGAACGTGGGCGACAGTTGAATATTTGCTCTTCGCCCACCATCGGTGGTCGTGGGCTTGGATGTTACTACAGCGTGTTAAACCTTTACTGAGAACTGGTTATGAATGAATATTAAATGTAGCAAGGTCTTGACAAATGTATTTATATAGTAATATTATCTATAATTATGTTTAATGCTTTAAACAATTTCCTCATCCGCGAAAGAAGCTTCAAGGAATGCATGTCCTTATTGGTATTGGTGACAAAAATATTCTTTAATTGCTTCCAAGTGTAATTGTCTTTTTATTGTATTGCACTTTACGGGATTAAAAGGATAATTTGTGAATAATATTAATTTAAATTATTGACTATATTTTAAATAATAGTAATAATAATAGAGTATTTTAATTATGTTTATTTAAATGTAATAAGACAAAGTGCGACGTTGACTTGAATCCGTTCTACGCACAATTTCTCGAAAATTGGGCAGAAAGTCAGGTCTTTGCGGTCAGGTCACTCTTAACACTAGATCTGCCTATCCTGTTATATGGGGTTACAACTTATTTATTAATAAATTATTATTTATATTTCATGAGTCATGCGATTAAACTTATTTTTTACTCTCCATTTAACAACAAAATAATTACAAAAAAAAACTAAGTAAGTACAAAACGAAAAAAAATGTCGCAAGAAAACCTTGATAATGGCGGCCTTTCAACGTTTGTGATTCGGATAAAATCACGAACTGAATACTAAACGATTATTTGATAGAAAGCTTAAGTAGTCCGTATACGTACCTAGCGAAATAACGTATTACATAACAAAATATATAGAATGAGGACATTGTAAATCAATATACTCGTACAATTAACTACAATGAAGTAGTAGGGAAATTAGCTTTTGTAACATAGCCTACTACAATGAACTCATGAGCATGACGTAGAGATTTGTTTTTTTTTACACGACTGCGTGACACACGAAGGAGGGTAATGTTTTTATGATTCTATGTATGTTTATTTGATCATTTTAACGTCAATTGATTCGTCTTAACCTTGCGAGTGTCTTTATATATGTAATGTACTATATATGTATGTGTTTATTTATGTAATGTACTATAATTATATATGTTAAATAAGTTATAAATGTTAATAATATAATTAAAAAAAAAAAAAAAAGTTGTCGGTAGGGGTCTCATCCAACCCCTCTAGTATACGCTCTAGATATAAGTACAGTTTAAATTGTCCCAAAATTAAGTACGTCACATTAAAAAAAAAAACTTTCAAAAAATAAAAAAAGGCACGGGCAATTATGCGCCCGTGGATGTAGCTGTTAAAATTTAAAAAAAAAAACCTTGCGAGTGTCAACAAAGACATAATAGTGACCAGACGCTATGTTGTAAAATAATTTAAAAAAAAACAATCCATGGATTCCAAGTCAAGTGGGATATTATTGAATAGGAATTTAAATCTTATTTTAAGGTTTCTTTCATTATTATTTATTTACCGCTTAGTGTTAAATCACGCCAATTCCTACTTCCCGTCCAAATTCGAATAATTCGGTGTTGAGTATTGTATTTCAGAGAAAAACAAGTTTTTATAGTAGTCACCACTATTTACTTATTAATGTACTTACACAATCCATAATTATAAAACGATAGGTAATAATACAAAACACTTACAGGAAACAATATAATAAATGTGATGTTATGGAAGCGAGCATGAATGAAAAAGAAAGGCTCTTTGTTCGTTATGTCAGTAATTAAAATATATTTAATTGATATATTTTTCATATTTATATTATAATTTATAAGATTTTGTTATTTTCTTATATAAGTCAAAGGTCGAGAAAGCAACATTTGAATGTATAATTCCACATTAATGTAATATTAAACAAAACATTTCAAATTAGCCGACTAATATAGTAACGTTGCACTATAATCCTATAAACAGTAATGACTTCTAGTTCTTCAAGTTATTAAGCTAACACCGTGGTTCTTTAACCTTAATAAGCTGGTTTATCTTGCATAATCGTGCGAGGGCCTTTCTCATCCAGTACGTTACAAAATTTTAGGTATAAGACGCTAAACTGTTTCGATATCTTAACGAACAAGAAAGAGACGGACAGAAGAATAGTCTGGCCCTCATGACATTTCTTCGGTCTTACCATTCAGTTAGGCTTGAGTCGACTCGAATTGAAATAAACGATAGAAATAACTAGACATTATAAATAAAAGTATATGTCTTAGTATCCTGTATATCAATTAGCATGGTAGCCATAAAAACCTAGTGTTAAGACACTCCGTAAACGCTTTGAGCCAGAGTTCAAAATATTGCATGTTGAGTGATGAATTTGGAAGCCGTGCTTTGTGTTGCTAGAGCAGGGATTATAGCTAATAAACAATTCACAATCAAGTGACAAATATCAAATGGAAATATATATTTATTTTACAGTACCTACAATCAATATAATTCCTATTAAATATGTCCTCACAAGGGCCCATTACTTATTCAAAAGAGGCCGCGACATCATAAGATAGGTTAAGTAATTATCAAACCAACTGGTTAGTATACCGTTTGTTTAACCAGTTAGCTACAAATATGAATATAAAGTATATTAAATATACAATTATAATGTAGAATTGTTGACGTAAATGCGACAGTTTGCGGGTTCGATTTTCACTCGTGGAACTAGAATATTTAATGTTTGCTGTTGGTGATATATGAAATGAATTATAAAAAGAAATATCTACTACTAGTAAATTATTAACATAACTAATATACATAATATTACGCATATTTTTAATCTATATCATCGTATAACAAGCAAAAACATTATAAAAAGATGTATTACAAAAGATTGTTTTATAATACAAACATATCAAAGCGCTTATTAAACAAATAATTAACGTTGATGACACATCGAGTATAATTTGATAAAATAATTTTGATATGACACCGTTCAAACAGGCAGACTTGGAGGTCGTTAATTTGTCAGTCTGGGTGGTACATGACATTGCAACGACAGAGGTGGCACGGCTATAAAACATGGTGCCCATAAAATATTCTTGTTTCCCTTTTATATTTACAAAGTAATCATTTTAAATAGTCTTACATAAAAAAAAACTGATATGTCCGGTCCGGCATTTTCATTCACTCCATAGCTATACAGATAAAAAGAAATGACGTCATAACTCGTCGTAAAACAAGATAATAAAAAAGTTAGCAAGTAGCGTAAGAACAAATCATCATTTATTGAAAACTTACAAATATTAGCTATTTGAAAATTAAAAATAATATATAAAATGCAAATAATAAAAAAATAGTAAGTATTATTTAAACGATTGCCGAGTCTAACAGTTTCTTAATGCATAGTGTTGACCGCATTTCGTAGCTTCAGATGGGAGATAAATCAATGTAAACGCACTTACATTAACAAAGCACCGCTGTCATACATTACAGGACAAATTAAATATTCGCTGAGAAAACAACTGTTATCACACCGACGGACGCGTAATTCATATATTAAGTACATATGCTCCTATATAATACAAGCATGAGGTAATCTTATCAAATACGTATTCTAGATGTTATCGTATATATATATTCTCTGAAATCTTATTAAGATTACCCATAAAACTTAGTAACCAGGTTTAATTAATATTTGGCTATAGTAGAAGCCTTTCTTTGCACAATATTCTGTACTTTTTTTACTTCTCATTAGGATACAAGTTGTATAAGGATGAGTAAAAGAATAATAATATCTAGTATATAAATTAATTATTGCTCAAACCATATTAAGCTAGGAGAAAGTAGAGTTACACTACCGAGCATGCAAATGTCTATCCGCATAAATGCGATAGATGTATGCAAATACGAAAAAGAATAAAAATAATATCTTTCCTTTTTAATAACACCATTTTTAAAGAATGTAAGTAAAGTATCAGTGTCATTAATGTGGTTATGGCGAAGGAGTTTCAATAGTTCAAAGTTCACGGTTGCAAAAGTTAACTATGAGGTACGGCGGGCTGTCAACCGTGATAAACGAAGATAAGTGGACGTTACGCAGCAAATATTTGACAATATGCACGAAACGGCTTCTATTTCCTATTAATAAGAAAAGTGTCATAGTGACAAGGTTTCTAATTTAGATAGAAAAAGGAAAGAAAGGAATTTTAGTGAATCCTGATACTATAGATTAGGGTAAAATCTATTCTAAGACTAATTTCAAAGTAGATAGAGTATACCCTAGAGTGGCGGCGCTACCGTGCCTACCGGAGAAAGGAAATAAAAATAAATTAAATATAATTATTTCCACAAATGTCCGACTACGACAGAACTTCACATAAAATAATATTTATAAAAAAATACGATTTTTGTTAAAGCACCATACGAAAATTACGACAAGTAATTAACTAAAAATTATATTCTATAAGACAGTCCATTTATGTATTTTTTGCTTTAATAATAGTCAATCACAGCCATGTAACAATAGATGAGTAAAAGTGACACTTACATAGATTGTTTTATACTATAAAAAGTTCGAAGCATGATTAATTTACAATTTATAAATGTATACTTTGTAAAGAGCTAGTTTGTTCATACTTTAAAGCGAAGGAATGTAACGTTGTTGTAAGATACCACCTAACTATCTGATAAAATACAAATTAAACTAAATTCTTGTTTAATTATTAGTTTCTTTAACAATATCGAAACTGAAAACATTTTGTTGTATATTTTTTCTTAGATATCTATATTTTCAATATTTTTGATGTTAAAATTAAATTAAATTAGCTTCACGCTGTATCCCGCACACAGAGGGAACAGTGTTAAGACACTTCGTTTCCCACTTTCTGCCGAATTCTGGAGGCATTGCGGGTTGAGTGGCTAAACTCAACTGGTCACACACCGTAGCCTTCAAGAGGTAAATTTAGATCCACATCATAATTTTTATACTAATAGTAGATTTTATGTAATTATCCATGTTTACAGGAGAATTAGTAATGTCGCAATTGTACGATGTGAATTAGTAGCTAGAGCTGATGTGCACAATAAAATATATCTATGGTAGTCATTATGATTGCAATCATTAGTGGGATTTCTATTAAAGATATTTTAATATATTATATTTATATTTTTTTCTATCGAACAGAATTTAATATATAAATAACAGTAAAACTTTAACGTAAAACCACGAAATGCGTAAAAATAAAGATAAAATCAGCCATGTAAAAGTTTATTAGGTCTAGGCTGTTAATACTTCTGTTTGGGAAAAATATATATTTGTTTAGTTTGTGTATTGATTATAGAATTATTTGAACTTCGAGTTGTTATTACTCTTGATAAAATTCAAAACTCTTGATTTGGTGTTTTTATTATTTTTTTCTAACTTTACGCCAAATTCTTGAGGCAATGATTGTTGAGCGGCGAAACTCAACGCCACGCTGGCCTGGCTATTTATGATCTAATAAAGATATGCTACCTTTGTAGCTACTGTCAAAACATACTAGATAACACTAGTTCTTAGAAATGGCTATTGTCATACATACATACATACATATCTTGACTATGGTTACATCACATCGACCACACCTTGATTTTAGACAATCACTAGCCGTCGAAACGTAATTAAGCGTTACGTGCAAAAACAACGCACGTATAAAAAAATATAGTTAACGAGGCGAAACAGCGAAGCAAATTTGTGCTAAATTGGTAAATATTTAAGCTTTACTGTATTTGTTGATCACATTTTGTTTAATATTTAATTTTTCTACATTGACATTATGTCATTGAATTGAGTAAGCCGGCACTTGCTTTGAATAAAAGATATGCAGAATATTCTCTTATATATATATATAATATTAAATTAAGAATTAATGTAAATAAGCCTTAATAAAAATTATTTAAAAAAATATGACAACATTTAAAATCCTTCAAATAAATTTAGTAATTCGTATTTACTTTAAAGATTTGAATATCTAGATTGCTTTTAATCTACGTCTGGAACGGAAAGTAGATTATTTACGTAGCATTTGCATTGCCCAAAACGAACAATAAATTTTCATCGTACAGTTAAATATCTTATAAGTAAATAAATTTGCTCAGACATTAAGAGTTTGTTCATATATTCAAAATTTCAATATAGCAACAGTCACGGCTTGTATAAGGGCACAGGATATCGTTTAATGAGGGCTGTTGGGGTAGGGCGCGTCCTGTAGGCGCCTGTGTTTGAAGGGTGACTTTTTATCGACTTTGGAAGCATGAATCAAGTAAATAACCCGACAACTTATTGATTTTTCGTATAACAGTCTTATTAAGAATATTTTACTAGTAGTAATAGTTTTTAATAGTAATGTTTGACACATTTTAAGAGGTAACTCTGACCGCAGATACAGTAGATTTCGATATACGAAACGATTAACGTAATAAAGCCTTCCTTAATAAATGGATATCACAAAAACAATTTTATTATCACATTCAACGAAACAAATTCTTTGTTTATAATATTAGAGAAGATTCGTTTATTATTAAAATTTGTATAGTATATTTAAAAAAATCAGCTTCACGCTGTATCTCGCACGCAGCAGGATATGCAGAGGGAACCTAGTGTTAAGATACTCCGTTTCCCACTGTTCAGTACGTACTATATTAGACGGCAAATAAAATATTGATGTGCCGTAAATCGAAAGTTCTGTTATTAAATTACGTAAATATTGAAAAAATATTTAATTTTTATAATTTGGTATAAATTAAATTATATTACTCGTAAAATATTGCGATTATAAACAAAGTCGTATGTAGTTACGATCGTTAAGTTTCTCTGGACTTCTAAGTGTAAAATATCAAATTTTATGAAATAATTTCATTGCTTAATTAATGAAGTTTATTCAAAAGATTTAATTCTTAATTTATTACCATACTAGAGGGGCCGTCGTGGCGTAGTCGTACTGCGTCTTACTGCAAACACGAAGGTTGCAAGTTTCATTTTCACTTGGAGGAATTATATTAAATTATTTTGTTGGACGTTGTGCAGCGTTGAGTTCCGCCACTTAACACGCAATGTTTCGTAAATGGCCCAGAAAGTGGGGTTTAAGGTATCTTAACATGAGGTTCCTACTACTCTACTAAGACGAAAAAACTGTGGAGCTGCTTTATTATTACCATAGAATAAAGAAAACATTTAAAAACACTAAATTGTTTCATAACACACACGGTCAAGTATGAATTGTAAATCAGCAATATTTGCATAGCATCTGTTAGTTACATTACTATTTACAGTACTTGTTAAGAATAATTGCTAATACTGTATTTGCAAATTTGTGTCAAACATTGTGTAAATATTATGAAAATCATGTCTACTTTTTGTGCTGTAATGTCACATAGCAAAGTTCAGGGTTTCAAAATTAGAGACAGCCTAACAATATATTCTAGTATTGCTTGTATGAAATGGAAATAACAAAAGAAGATGATATTATTATTGTCTTAAATGATAAAAACATAATAATTGTTTTAGTTTCTTTAAAATAAATTACTTCAATCAGTACAGTCTATGTTTGCATTTGTTTATTATTTTATATTTTTACCTTTTATGTTGTTAAAATATAGTAAAACTGTATGCTTACCTGACTGCAACATGCACACTGGATTCATCACTAGCCATGACTGCATTTGTTGTCCTTACAAATTAAAAACAAATCACATTAGTTTTAATGTATTTGTTATAATTAAATAATATTTGATGTTTCAGTAGAAATAAATAAACACATTTTTTTAAATTACAACAGTTGATAAGGGCAAGATAAAGAAGAAATTGTAAATAAATTCGGATAACATATCTAAATTGTTTTATGGTCAACATCTTTTTGTTTATAACCATTATCAGATTGAAAGTAATTAATAGACCTCCACTGAAAGTAGTACAAATTAAGTAATTTACTTACTATGCGCGGTATATTCTTCACTTTTCGTTGAACTAGATCACATTTCTTTTACAGCATCAAAACGACACGCTAAATTAACACCGACAGTGATTTCCGTCCATCTTTCACTATTATAATAAATATCTTATATAATGTGGAACGCAGACGTTTATTATTTTTGAATAATATCGACGATTAAAAAGATTTATATTAAATTAATTTCATTATGCTATGTATCGTAAAGTGTCTAGTTTATAAACAATCGCATTTAAATAATAAAACACTAAACGCCAACTTCTATACCGCACCAAATGACACTGACAGGAAAATTCACAGGCAGTATTTTAACTACAGCCCGCTGTCAATGTGGCATCATAATTCATTTGACATTGACAGCAAAATTTCATAAAATTTTATTTAGCTGTAAAATAAAATAAAAATTTTCAGCTTTAAATATACATATTTAAAATATACTTATTACAATAAATTATTATTTCTTCCAGTATAAGTATTATTGAAATTTTGTTCATATCTTTGTGTAACATCATTCTATTATATATTGTTTCAGTTATGTTATTACTAGATGTCGCTTTTTATTGTTAAATGATTACTTAATTTAACGATAGATGGCGGTTGGTGTTAATTTTAAAATGAATTATTTACCTACTTGTTTATTTAATAAAAAAATTGAGCTTGTACATAATATGAAATTAATTACTTTTAAGTATTTTAAATAATAAATTGTTTTAAATTAATATGACGCTGCTTAACTATGTGTTTGAATAAATTTTCTTATGATTCCTGCGTTAATGTTATGAATCTTTTCATACTGAATATGGAAATACAAATATTAACCAAAATGTTGTTTATCGCTTTGTATTTGGGTCACGAGTGTTTTTGTTATTGTCTCCTGTAAAACTCTAATTTATATTGTATATATACTTTACGCATATTAAAAATATTAATGATATAAAATAATAATTTTGTTCTCTATATTTATCTTACTTAGCAAAAATAAAGCCAACTATTTATAAAAGCTAATATAAAATTATATTTATATGAAAACCATCCTAAATATGTCACAAAAACATATGTTTACGTAGGTTTAATTATTACATAAATATAAGCTAAAAATATATTTTTTAAATAACGTTAATACAACGCAAAGACGCAAACATAACGGCGAATGTGCCTGAATAATTATGTATATAAATTTGATTATTCTGACTTTCCGTGTGGAATATATTATGGCCGTTCCCTTTATCGAGTCGACGAGTACCGACGTCCTTTAATAGAAATATCCATTTAAATTACACGTCTTGATATTCGCGCTCTTATTCGCATTTAATATTCAACGTGAGATAATAAAAATGACTTTTATACTTTTAATATCTTCTTCAAAACGTTCAACCGCCTTAAAGTATTGGTTTTACGACCGTTTAAAAATAAAGATGCACATTGTATGATATGAATTAAGAAATTAATCGTGTTGTTTATGTGTTTTCATCTTGTTCGGTATAGGTTTTATTGATATAAGAAAAATATGCATACCTACAGATAATTTTACATATTAACTAGGCTCATTGGGCTACAAATGTAATAATTTGTATATTATATGGATGAATTACACTAAGTGAATACAGGACCGACCTTTAGCTTTACTTTATCGAATATATACTTATTTGCCATGTTTACGGTAATTGTCAGAAGCACCTGCTATGATTGATGAATGCTTACTTTAATTAGCTTATTATTATAATTGGTCTTGGATTTAAAAGCAAATAATGCTAAATTTGTTGTGTTCCGTATCTCAAAAGGTAAACACGGAACTTTTAGATTTAGAGGATAATTTTTTTAAAGTAGTATCTGCAAAAAAATTTAATGCCAAGCCACCACATCTCTTAGCTGAGGTAGTTTCGGTAGTCCGAAGAGAAAATTTAGTTTACCACTCTGTGCCCACTCCTTGGAAACAGGCCTAATAACAGCGGAAAAATATTAATATTATCATTGACTATGCCTAATATATACGTTATTAATGGTAGTGATATCTGTCAATCCCTCTCATCATCATATAGGATTTAAATTTGCAACTCCACATAAAGTTAGTGATAAGCGTAAGCATTAAGTTAGCTCTACCTCTAGTCTGGATACTCTTAGTTTGTTGCCCTGCTACATACAAAAAATGTGTGAATCCAAAAAAAATATACAGACAGAAATCATATTATATAATATGTAAAATAATATGTTTAACTACAGTATGTGAAACAGAATACTGTCACAATAAATGTTTTGTGCCATAAATCTCTTTAGTGACATCCCCCACGTTATGGTAACATCTGACTCTTATGAAGTTTCTAGCTGTGACTTCAAATTATACGCCCTCTTTCAAGGATACCCTTCTCCCATGCGGGCTTATCATTGAAACTTTAAGATTACACAAGTTTTTATTGCAAACACAGTATTTTTACAAAGAGTCCGCTGGAATCGATTTATGTGCCCACTTTTTATTTAAGCTAAAAATGGACTCGAGCCCTTTATAGTGATAACGACATTCACAGGCGCGAGAAATGCGTCGATATCACAAGGTTAATATTTATTCTGCATTCAAAGGTTTCTTTGTTCTTACATTGAAAAAAAAAGCAAAATAAATGAAGGTACAAAAACTAAAACTAATAAATGGAGTACTATAATAAACTTATTAAATATAACAGAAGCGCAAAATTGTCAATTTTTAGAAAAACTTTTCGACTTGTCTGATCTCGACTGCGTCACTATTATGTTGGTAACATATTTTGTTTTAATACTTTTTTTATTAAGTTTTAAAATAAAGAACTATGGCATCAGATTTTAATTCAGTGTTTAAATATAGGTACTATGGATTACTAAGAAAATATTACTGGACCGAACCGCAGAAATGGATAATAACGTAGGTATAAAAATTGTGTGTCATAAGAAATATATTTAGATTCCCTAGATTTAGACTATAGTACCTAATTTAAGAACTACTTACAAAACTTATAAATTTTATTAAGTACCTACATACATAGCTACTGAATATATTTATAAAAAAACTAAATTTGAGCGTTGATATGAAAGAGTATCTTTTGTTTAAATGGAAAATATATGAAGGCCATTAAGTAAGATTTATGAAGCGTTTTAAAACGTTTCGCAGCCGAGTTCGCGGCCGCGGCGGAATCAATAGGATCTATTAGCAAATCGATTGACCACCGCTATTAGCGCTTAATGTCTAAGCCATATTCATAAGTCCTCAAATAGTGCAAAATATGTGCTATTAGAATAGTAATAAAGCAAAATGCTAAATTGATTGAAACAGTATTGGCGCAGGGGAACACATGTGTGACTGTAACCGCGACTGGCTGCGAGTTCGATCCTCAATCGAGAAAATTATTAGTTGAAAGTTAAGTAAGTAAGTTTATTAGGAAAATGGGGAACGGAGTGTGATATTACGTGTCCTCAGCCTACTATGCAGTGTGGGATACGGCGTTTAGCCGATTCTTTTTTTTTTTTCAAAATGCAGAATGAGCCCTCGATTAGTTTTGTTTATTAATAAGGTTATTTTAAAAAAAATAAATAGCAGTAGAGAACGTAGAAATGTACCACCAGTTTATTCACTTACATTGCTAAATTCGTGAGTTGCGTTATTATAAAAATATACAAACAACTAGATTTGTTTGGGTGCGATAAATTTGTTACGGGCTTCACCTCCACGGGCGTAAAAGGGTCAAAAGACTTATAAACAAGAATCTTATTATGTGGAGATACAGACGGCGCCGGTTTGATGTTATAATTATAGTAATTTACGAATGAAAAAAAATTATAATTAAAATTTCCATAAATATTATTTTCGAATTGGAAAGTCCGTGTTCAATATTTCGCGGTGTTTATGAATCTCTCTATATATATGAGCTTTAAATAATCATTCCTCATTATGTATTCGAATGAATATAGGTGTCGTCATAGAGACGGCGGTGTCTTTTTTGTATTATCAAATTTACATTATTCATATATACACTGTACACATTTAAGAGTATTTTTTGGCTGTCAATTTTTACAATAAGTTATTGTTCTCGGTTTGCCGGAGCGCTACTAGTTGTGCCGCTTGGGACGCGTATCCAAAAATAACTTCGAAGGTTAATACTTTTTTCACTGTCCATAAGATTATGTGGTGTACCTAATGTCTATTTTCTGAAATATATAGTAGGTAAGGCACCTAGACAAAGAAAGAGGGTTTTAAAATTATTAATTGTAAAATATTTAAAAAATAATGACAATTTTTATATTTTACATTAATTAACAATGTATATAATGATGTTATTTCATGTAAAATATTCAAACATTGTCTAATAAAATGTAATTCGTGTACATATTGTTACCAAGAGTTTTCTCGTCGGTAAGTTCAGAGAGAGGTGTGGATGAGGAACATGTCCGCGAGTGTTTGTTCGGCTGCCCGCGCCACTATACGTCCATTATACTCTTAATAGAGATTGCACGGTTCTTCCCACTTAAGAAGCCGCATCGTTTCCTAGTACGGTATAGGATGTCGAAATCTGTTTGTCCCCTTAATTGAAGGCAAGTGTTCATTTAGCGTTTGCTTTTAAAAGATGGATATAGTCACTTTTATGTGGATTTGTTTTTGGTATAAATTTTTTTTGCCCTTTTTTACATATTACAAAGATATCTTTAAATACCGTAAAAAAGAGGAAAATAAGTACGCGAAGTAATGAGAAATTTAACAAGAGGATTTTTTGCCCCTTACAGAGCTTATGAAGTTTAGTGAACTTTACAGAACTGCCAAATTCCATATATTTTAGGTACTTACCAAATAATAAATTAGATATATCAAAAGGTATAATGATTACGCTATGTAGCGTATTAAGAAATAGGAAATCGTATTATGCTTGTCTCGTTCTCATTATCAAATTTTATCAGTTCAATAATTGAAGTAATTAAAATATTTTAATCGAGTTTATAGGATTTTTATATGTTTGCATTTAGTATTTCTTAATAGGAAAGTAACTAGAAGATTAAGAGACATTGAGTATTTTCTTTAATTAACATTCAAGACTCTTGTTACTTTAAAACAGGAGTTTAAAAAAATGAGATTTTATACAAATATTGTAGTACCTACACTAATAATACAGTACTCCAGTATTTGTAGACATCACAGTGGCGTGCTGGGGCATCATTTCATTATAATTTTGGTTTGGTCCCGAGAACGACTGGGAAATGGATTATTTTCATTTTCCCAAACTGGCAACACAAAGTGAGGATTTCAGTTCCGAAACTCAACACGCTTACATAAGAAAATATGTTTAGGTATATAAATCGTTATAAACTGCAAAATAAATGTCAAAATTTTAATAAGGCTAAAGAAGGCTGCAGTATTATTAAAATTAGGGTGAAATTTAAAATTACTGCTTATCGTCTTAATTTAGAAAAAAAAAAACTAGAAAACAGTATAAACTATACTGTTAGTATAGTTGACGCACGTAGACATGCATTACATTTTCTCTTTATACGTAAACTATAACAAAGATTATTATTTTATATTAGCAGTAACATTCATAGCAAATTCTAGCCCAAATTGCGGTCTCGAGGATATTAATCAGTAAAGCAGATTACACGCTGATGGCCGTTCACCGTTAGTCGCATATAAAATTTGCATCGGCAAGTGCGAGGTATTAATAACGCCTAGATCAGGTTTCGTTTACGAAGACAGCTTTTATAAAGAGGCGCACACCTATACTTTGTTGAAACAATAAACTGTAGCTAGGATTATATTCTTATCTTTTGCCTAATTTAACGCGAGTTCAAATCTTACTTGGGGTATTTTTTTTATAATAATACTGGGCTAGATAATTATGCTTAATACAAAAATTTAAAAACGTATACAAAAATATTGAAATCGTTCAAAAATATTGAAATTATTCAGAAAACTGTTATCATAAGACTTTTCAATATACACACCACCCGTCACCCCCATTATTCCTCATCGATCGACTAATCTAGCGCTCATTGATAAAAATATAAGACTATGGGTACGGGATAACTGAAAGACGAATGCACTTATAATGGTACTTTCCCAATATTCTAGATTTTAGATTGTTATTATATATGTTGTAAGAATCACTCTCATATAATTCAATTTCATGTAATTGAAAGAGAAGCTGTTATGGTCCAGCAGCACATTATCTTTTTGTAAGCTTCCTCGCTTTGGTAGCAATAGAAAGCTTAGCTTTAGTTTTTTAGTGTTTAGCCCCGACACTTAACACGCAGTGCCTCTAATATTGTAAACTGAAGAATGGAGTGTTTCAATTTACGGCTTTCTCTGTCTACCTTGTTATATGAGGGGTACAGCTTGAAGCAAATTGCAAGCAATGAGTTCTATTACACAATATGTGTCTAAATATACGTACGAATACATATGCAGAAAAATATAATTACCTAAATATATGGAAATAAACAATAAAAAACAACTTCGTATGCACTTTAGCGTCACATTTAACCTGCTGTAAAGAAGCTAATAGGGTCATGTGGGGTTTAGTCGTTTAGTTAAATAATAGGACGCATTGTTTCTTGAGGCCATTCCCCTCGGCACCGACATGCGTTGGCGCACTCCGTGTGACCGCCCCACACTTGCCAACTTCACAATACTATAATGTATTACATCGTTTTAGTTTTGCGCTTTAAGAGGAATATGTGTTTAGAAATGAAGGAAAAATGAAAGGTTATCTATCAAGGTATACCGTGGCGGCGCTGATTTAGTTTCACACTGTATCTCGCACATAGCAGAGTAGGAAGAGGGAACCTGGAAACCTAGTTAAGAAACTTCATACTCGAACTATAATAACCTGAATTACAAAATATATTAAGACTCCCGTTTTAAACATTGCTAACCATATATTTTGTTATCATTGTTTTTATGCATTGTTTAAAATTATTTATTAAATATGTGCTTTATATTAGAATTATTTGCTAATTCCAATAATAATTTTCTATGCGACTTCTACATAAGCTTGCGAAAACAGTGTGTAGTGAGCGATCAATAATGCTAGTTTCTCATACTAGATACTTTCTCGTTTCCCATGGGACTGATAATAATCGTATGTTATCGCGAACTTCTTTAATAATCTACGTTGAAAGTTTTGTAGACGAGACGTACTCGTATCTTGTATAGTATGGGGATTATTTTAATAACAATCGGAGTCGTGGTCGCAAAGGTATAAGTGTGTGACTGTAAACGCGACTGGTTGTAGGTTCGATCCCCACTCGATGAAATGAAATATTTATTTGAATTTATATTTCCATTTCTTCGCTCTGGTGTCGAGGCAAAGCGCGGTGTTGAGTTCCGCAACTCAATACGCAACGCCTCCAGAATCCGACGGATAATGGGGAACGGAGTGTCTTAACACTAGGTTGCCTCCGCCTACCCTGCAGTGTGCAGGATACAGCGTGAAGCTGATACATTTGATTTTAATCATTAGACAAAACGGCATTTTATATTTAACACTTCTTAGTACAAAAAAATAATATTATAGGTTTTGTTCATGATTTAATAATGTAAATAAAAGCTGGCAGCACTAAATAAAGTAGACAAATAAAATAACTAGAGTTAACAATTGGAAAAATCGACACGTCTAGACTTTTATTTGATAAAAAGCTACCAACACGTGGGAGGTCATGGGAATACCTAATGACTTCATTATCATCACAATGAGCTATGATACAATCTTTAAAAGTGGCAACACTAGCATTTCAGCGATAACCTATAATAAATTAACGCGAAGCGCAGTATCTCTTCGAATTAACGTTTAAAAAGGCTCTCGTATTAACACGCGACGAGACATGAACAGGTACGATTCACTCTTTCCGGTTTTCATTATAAAATCAGCCGCAGTTGCACCGTCTCGACGTCTATGGCAGCATATTTACACGCATAATTATAGCCTGTCGAAACTCGTGCGCCGTCTAGTCCGTGGCCTGTATTACCGACGGAGAGAACCCACTTTCCTACAACATTCATGGACAACACAAGTACTTCATTGAGCTTAAAACTAAAAAGCTTTTTTTAAAGCGCGGTGCGTAATGAATGAATATTAAACGAAGAGTGCACTAAAGAAACTTGAGATGATGTCATCCCTTTATGCGGCTTAGTGTTTTAAGGATATGAAAAAAAAAGACATAAAAATGGAATAAAAAAACGAGAAGAAATCTTATCGGAAGTGGGTTACAACAGTCTAAACTATAAGCAAACAAATATATCGTAGCTGTAAACGTTTTATAGAGGCGGGGTGCGCGGGCGCAGCGCGGCGCGGAGGAGGGGTGCGTTGACCTCGCGGCGGGTTTACGAGTGCATTTGCACAGTGACACCCCCGCGCGCCCCCCTCCCCCCGCGGGATGGACATGCGTGCACGCAGCGCGCCGATTCTGAAAATCGCAAAAAGCGACCAATTATGATTGATACCGACCGACGACCGAGCCGAGAAAAACTTGAAAATTCGCCGACCAAAATGGATTGCTGGTGACTTGATCGAGTTATAAGGAGTGTCTACAAAAAATATTTGATTTATCCGCCCGCGCCGGCTCGCCCATATCCACACGTACGCGCACTCGCACTCGCACTGCGCCGCAATCTTTAATAAGCATAATCAGTATATTACTCCTAATGAAAGTGTCTCTATTTAGTCCGTCCGTCCGTCAGATGTACATTTTTATGTGTTTGTAAAAACGAGTCAATTATGTAATGAGCACTTGTTGATTAAGATTCCTCTGGGCGAACGTGTTAATTGTAGCTGCTAGCGGGCTTTCAATTTTTTATTGATAATGTTGTTTATATACCTACTTTTATATACTACTCATAACGTGCTTTACTTACATCGACGTACGTCTGCTTTGAAATAAATCGTTTTGAATATTTAAGTATATAGAGCTCGGCTAAGTACTTACCTCTTCAGTAGCTCGTATATTCTAAAACCGCCACTGCGACCACACACAAAGCGTGACGGTCACTGTAGTAGCTTACAGTTAAAAAGGGAGTAAAAAAGGTAATAAACAGCTCCTAGTCGGTCTGTTTGAGCAGGCGCTGAGTAAATACGAGCCCGTATTGTCCTGCCCTCGGTTACTTGGCGACGCGAGCTTACTGATGTAGAGCTTGCCTTTAGATATTGGGTTACAGTTGAATTAGACGCTTAAATAAATGCGTATTAATATATATGTAGATATGTTATAATTAATATTTTATTTATAATGTTTTATGTTCATATTTTATATGATTTTAAATATCGCATGTAATTGCTGAGATCTTTTAAGTTTTTTTTTTCTGATATAATTTTTTTTTGACATTCAAAACTTTAATTTTTATTCTATAATCTTTGTCTTCTAGCATCGTAATATTTAAAATTATTACATGATTTTTTGTAAAATGATGCCAATTTATGAGAATATACTATTTTTTATATAATATGTACTACACAATTGACATACATAATATTGTGTTGTGAAGAACAGATTATTTTTTTTGAAACGCGGCTTCGCCATCTTAAACTATATGATTATACATTTAATTGGCAAAATCGTGTTCGTGTTCTAATATACGAGTATGCTTCCATCGCCTTATCTAAAGTGGTTTCCATATATAAGTAAAAAGTCGTTATTTCCATGATGATTTTGATTGTTTTCGGTAACCAGGATGAAAAAATCACTTACGTTGTTCTAACTTTTAAAGTATTACTGTAGCAAAAGTTAATTTACTTCTATTCTGTAGATATCAGTATTTAAAATAATTTGAATTACTATTGAAAACGAGTATAAAAATAGAAAAAGCTTCCGATTCTAAGCTTAGCATTCTATGTTAGTACAGCAAAATTAATTTGTTTCTATGCATTAGTTTTTACTTAACAGATAAATAGACACAAAATCTGCTAAACGGTATTTTAAATTTTGTTATTGATATATTAACATACATAATATTGTATTAATTAATATTTGAATACATTTTCATTTAGAGAATCGTTTTTTTAAATCTTTTTTTACATGTTCAATATAAAAAAAGCTTCGTTAAAATGTTGACACGATCAGAATTTTAATTTACTTTTCATTGTATAATTTATCTGAAAAACTAAGAAACAGCAACTTCCTAAGGGTACACGAAAAGTTTCAAGCTATTATTCAAATGGAATCTTTTTCTCGTCTCTCTTGGCCTTTATTAAGCAAAGCTATTATACTGAATAAGATAAAATATGCACTACGTTGACATTTATTACATTATATATAAGAAAATTTTTATGCCAGTCGAGGCACAGGGTTCGATTTCAACTGAAAAAAATGAAATATTTAATATTTTTCTTTCTCTCGCTCTGGTCGTAGCATCGTTACGCATCGTCATGGCTCATCATCCAAGGCCTTTAAAATTTGGCAGAAAATAGGAACGGAAGTGACTTAGTGGGAATGAAGTATTTTAAATTAGGTTCTATTATTTTTTTTTTAATAATTCTTATATAATAAACTCCGGACTTGGGAGTAAACCGTATTATCTCTTTAAGTATTGCAAATATGAACATTTAAACTTTATATATTTGAACGGATTAACAATAGATGCAGACGGTCGCAGTAAATTTCCCTAGGGAAGACCTGGAGTTTCCTATGTCACTATATTTCATACTACAAATGCAATATACTCGCCAAACAATAATTCTAATTAAAAAATATTGATTTGAAACATTAAGAAATTTTAAGTATTAATATATTAATAATGGCATATCTTGGAAGACAGAGGCAATCTTCTGTTAAGACACTTCTTTAATCATTCTTACCAAACTTATGAAATATTGCACGTTGAGTAGCGAAACTTAACGCCGCGCTTTGTCTTATTACCAGAGCGAAGAAAATAAAAATTCACGTTCAATACATTTTTTTCTATTAATAAACTTACATATTTCGTATACTATTTGCCTGTGTGCTCTGTCCTAGCGTTCACTGATATACGGTACGTCGGAAATCTATGATGTATGACGTCATAAAGAGTCACCCTTGAAGAGAATGTAGAGGGTAATGTGCACACACTGGAACTCCGGACACTCGGCTTAAAATGGCCATTCTATCGATTTCCTTTTACGTTATACAGAGATGGTTTTAGTTTATAATTTATGATAGTAGTTTTTAGAGTAAATTCAATGTATTATAATATTTACTATATATATATGTATTGTTTTATGTCTGATTGTATTCGAGACAGTTGTGGATTTTGATCGCCACGCGGAAGAACTAATTATTTTATGGCCAGACAATACGCGATTTGAAGATCGCGCAAAGTGGAGAAGGTTGAGAAGAAGACGGTAGAACGTAACAAACACCGGTATTAACGCCAAGAGGAAGACAAAACGCGGCATTAAGTTACTTCACTCAGTACGCAACTTCTATAATTCGGGAGGAAATATGAGAAAAGGCTTGAAGCTGTTATTTTTATATTACATTGGACAAGTTATAAATGGAAAAGGCAATAAACAACTACTTCATTAAATAATTTTCACCGGACGTAATTTAAGTGTTTTACAATAAGAATTTAACTTTAATGTTAACGTCAATCTGTAGATTTGTGGTTCATAATTGTAAACCATGTCAATTTAATTATTTTTTTTTTAATACAGGAAAAGATGCAAAGGCCATATTAGCTCAACACAGTATTTCGTATACGAGTATATAACAAAGTAGGCACAAGGAAGCTAGTGTTACATCAGTTTCCTAAGCACCGCCTAATTTTCGTTGAGAAGTGAAACTAACCACCGCGATTCAGCTGCGATACGAACCAACACCGCATCTGTATTAAATAGAAAACAATTCAAGATTATTGAATGCGAATGTTTCTATTGTTTAATGTGGCATTCGAATCAAATAACTTGTGTCAAACACATCACATGTTATAAACACTATTTACTTCAATGGCTTTTTTTATTTTATTAAAACGTCATAAAGACTCAACAACACAGATTTTAGAATTAGAAAAGAATAGTTATATAACTTCACCTGCCAAAAACAGAGATCTTTATTTCTTTTCAATATTTATTATATTAAAATGACACCAAGGAAAATTATAATAATGTATTTATTTTTATGATAATTTATATATCCAAATATAAATAAATATATTTACTAAATAACAATTGTCTGTTTACAAATTATTATACCCAAACCAATTATTTCCTAATATTATATTCTCTGTATCTATTCCGACGAAACTGCGATAGACATTCAATAAATCATGTTTCAACAGCTCATTGAAGATATTTTCTTGTACGAAAGGCTTTGAATAGAATCTGTGCGTCATACTAATGATAGATTTTGCTATTAAGCCAAACTCGAAACTTGTATTTTGTCTTTGAAAGCTCAGTTGAATGTTTTTGACACAGTAACGATTTTTACAAAAATAAATGCTTAGTTATTACTTATTATCCTATTAATTAGTATAATTTGTAGCTTTTAATGAAATAGAAATTTAGATTTACACGAAGTTAAAAGTCGCTTATTTAGAATACACTAACTTCTTTCTGCCTGCCTGCCTTCGCGCCTTAGTCAAATGGAAATAACTAGGAATGCATGACACATGCCATATTTGCGGTATATTTGCCATAGACAACTCTGACCTCAGTTATAGAATATAATCTGCAGATTTCCTCGATAAGTGGACTATCCAAGATATTTCTTCTGTTCGAACTAATAGTTACTAAGGCTACCACGTTTGACCAGACTCACATTTGTTTTATAATATTAGTGTTTAATATTTTATATTAAGTATTTTATATGAAAGAAAAAATAGTTTAAATTTAAAAAATATTTTGTATATATTATCGATATTTAATGACTATTGATTATCTAAATCGATTATTCCTATCTTAATGACGACAGATATAACAGAGAACGTTATTTTTAAATTAATTAAACTACAATTTCACAAAGAGGCTGAAATAAATTGCAAGCATTCTGTTTAGGGAAACTATATATTTTTATTACATCATTTAGTGATGTACCTCGTCGAGTCGTCGCTCGTCACAGACATGTTAACTGAATTAGCGCCTCGGGGCTGACTTTCATCTGGAAAAGGGAACTTCGAGATGAGTTAATAAAAATTGCTTTTTTCGATTGCCGACAAGCAGCACAGCAGCAGCTTTATTCCAATACAAATTAGAATTATTTTGTAAAATTTTGTTGACTTATATATTTTTTAATATATCTAACTAGTTTAATATATCAAAATATTTCGGAATGATTTCCTCAGAAGGCGAGTTAGATATATTTTTCTTCTCTAAAATTTTCACTAAAGGAATTAATTGCCCTTAGTTACTCAATAAGTTTAATATACGTGTACAAAAAATATAGCTTGTTTGACAGATAAAGTTGCATAAGACTATATTAGCCAGCGGTGGAACTGCATATTGGATACTTATCATAGATATTTTTACTTATATTATACTTATACATACATATTTGTTAATTATAATTAAATATTTAGTCTAGTCTCATAGGATGAGAGGGACTGAGTACTAGGATATCTCTACGGCAGGGGACATAACTGTTTTATTCGTGGAAATTTTTAAGTTATACTTCACAGTGGGCTGGGAAAATAAAAATATTTTATAATTTCATTTCGTTAAAACTTTTCTATTTATATTAATAAACTGTAACCGCAGTGCATCTGGACAGACCACTGGTCTGCGAAACTGGTTCCTAACACTATATTTAGATGCATAAGATCAATTGTATCGCACCTATTACTTAATATCGGATTTACAATGCAATGAATTAAAAACTTGACAAGCTTAAACAATAAATCTATATGATTGTACAAGTATAGTATATAGGTATATTTTCATTTTTAAGTCTTTGGTACACAAAATGAAGCGTTGAGTTTTGCCGCTCAACACGCAAATAAACATTACTATATTTTTATTGCCAAATTAGTATAAATTGCTATTTATTTATTATGTGAATTATGATACTCCTAAGTAACAAGTTAATTATTGGCTTCACTTCCACAAATTATTGGACCTCTTACGGTAAGTATAATAAATTTATCAGTTGGCATGTGATCTGGTTATGGCGAACTTAATATTAAATTGCGGAATTTCCCACGATTTTATTCGATGAATTGAGACTGGGTCATAAGATTTTGTTTGTATTAAAAAGTTTGTATAAATGTACAAACATTTTAAGCAATTATAATAAAAAAGTAACTTTAACAGTACGCTTAACGTACACCTGCCATTTGGCACTTGGTCGTTGGTTTTTTGGCATTCGGCCTAACAGTCATTATGTCAACTAAAAGCTCGAAATGGCTGTTGATAACTCTCTTTTTCACGTTCATATTTATGATAACCTATTCCTGTTGGTAAAAATTGCGAATATTGTACTTTTGTACTACGAATTTTCCAATCTATATCATATACCTCTTTAAGAAAGATAAGAATTAATTGAGATACTTTTCATAATCATATATATATATTTTTTAATAAAACCAAAAGCTGTTAAACTCTAGTTCAAAATTTCAGTTGCCTTCAGGGGACATGGTGTTGACTGCTATACGATCAGCTAGAAAATAAATCCTGCCCTGTCATCGGGATGAGGAAACAACGCTACGTGCTCATTTCTAAGGGTCACCCCTGAGACTTGCAAACCTGGTGACACGAGTATTACATTCAATATGAATTGAAATGTATACGTGGATATACAACAAAAGATATTTTTTAAAAAATACTATTTGATATTATCAATCACGGCCTGTATGTACTAACCGCTCTCAACTGCTCTCAAGATCTATCTCAGAGTTGAGAACGATTTATAAATACCACCCTTAATACATTTAAAGTATAAATTGAAGTTACGTTTACAATGTCAAAACTGGGCGGGACGTCTTAACACTAGATTTTCTTTGCCTATTTATTTTTATTTTTTTGCCTATTATATTGCCTTTTTACCTCACATTTATGAGTGATGTAGGGTGAAACTGAAAAAAAAAATACAGAAAATTACTTCCTAATAAATTAAGAACACCGTTCAATATTGTCAATTTAATGCATCCAAAATATAAATTGAACTTGCATATTCCAATTTTCAAGAGCGACGGCCAACTTCAGATTATTATATAAAAAAAATATAATCGAAAACTGGTTGTTTAAGTCTGGCCTTTTTTAAATTATAGCGATAACGCCCACGACAGGTCATGTTTACTTGATTTGCGATTCGGTTATTGCCCCGCTAATGAATGTCTGGACGGTATCTGAAACTTTTATTTCAAACGATATTGTTTATGGTTAACTTTTTATTAGTTTCGGTGATTGATTATTTGCCTATGCAAATGCAGCTATCTGCTACCTGCCATTGACAGCTGATTTGCATTTTAATTTATTTATAACGTGACGTTCTGTCTAGACTATTCTGTGTAAGCTAACGATATCAGTTTCTTTCAGCTTCGGGCCTAGTGTTATATCACTCGCTTCTTTCGACGAATTCTGGAGGCTATGTGTTGAGTGGCGCGACTCAACGTCTCTTTTTCTTCGACACGAGCGGGTAGGAATGAAATATTATATATTTCATTACTTATAATAAACATTTTCTATGTAAAATATTTTAGTTATTTTTTGTTCGCATACCCTCTTTTAAAGACCTTTTTTTCTGGCTTTTTAATGTGCATGTAAAAGCTCAGACCATAAAACTGAAGCACTTAATATTTTCTTTAAATAAGTTCAGTTGCTTCATTAATTTAATTTTACAATCTTTTTACGCTTACATATATGATATAAAAGTAAAAAGATTGTAAAAAAATTGGTATAAAACGCATCAGAAAATAGTAAAACTTATTTTTTTGTAATATTGTTTTTATAACTGAATTAATTGCTGTTTCCAATTAAGCTTATCAAATTAAATTAAATGTGATTTTAAAATAGATTGCGAAAGGTATTCAATATTTAATGACATAGAGCAGCGTTGTACACCGGCGCCACGTCTGCTATAACGGAAGTTGCAGATTTAAATCCGGATGATTGAATAATATAAATGTTATTTTTGTTAATAAAGTATTGTGAGACCGTCGTAGATTAGTAAAATAAATTCTGATTGCAATTGCAACAGTCGTTGGTTCGACTCCTAGTCGAGGGAATGAGTTCTGCCACCGATAATGTAATATCTCAAAAATTGGGTGGAAAATGGGGAATGAGGCGTTTTAAAAGTAGGTCTCTATATATTATCGACGATAAGTGCGAAGTTGAAAAGTATGGTAAATTATGACTTAATAAATGTGTCTTATAGAAACTAGAGTATAAGAATGTGCTAGGCGAAAAGTTCCTATAGTCTCGAAATCTTTATAATAGCATTGTCAATTTGATTTACGTGTCACCCGAATGGGACACCTCCATTTGAACTACTTTTAGACTGTCACCGTGAAAGTTTTGTTTCCAAGAAATTTAAGTTCGAAATCCTATATGGATGAATATTAGAATTATGTCAATCATATCAAAATCAATATTTTACTTTAAGTATGTGGTTTATTTACCTACATACACGTATAAACTCCATATTTTTTCATGTGCCCGGCTCTGTTAAACAATGTGCTTAAAAAACATAATTTGAACCATATATACAAATATTATGAATAATCTTTGAAGTCAATATTGAGTTTTTTGAATATGATCGAAAAGTATCTATCATAAATACACATTTGTACGATAATTATAATTGCGTAAATATAAATGTAAAAAAAACTACATAGTAATTTCTGGTAGTAATAGAGTCGAGTTTCATTCAAAGAAAATAATATTTAACAAATAGTACAGTGTATATATTAAAAAGTAGTAATGTTATATTCCCTGTTTTGATTGACAATAATAAAGAATAAATAAAGATTCGTAACACAAGCAGCTTCACGCCTTTTCCCTTGTAGCAAGGAAAGCAGAGAATAATTAGTATTAAGACATTCCGTTCCTCATATTTTATTATTTTTTTTAAACATTTCGTTATGAGTGGCAATGCTAATGCCACGCTTTACCATGATAAAGCCTTATCATGAGGAGTATGATGATGTGAAGGATACAATAAAGAGACTAAGACATTACAAACACATAATTAAAAGCATCACAGACACGGAACATTTATAACAGGGAGTTAAATAGTGATAAAGAACAAGTTTACAACTTTAAGTTTTATCCTTTATCTCTTAAAGTTTGGCCCCAACCTCGCTATCAAAGGAAAGTCGTTGATAATGGCTTATAATGTTTGTTATCCGACCCTAAAAGCATTAAATACAGAATAAGCTCGATGTCATCACGAACTTTTGAACTTTCTGAGAGTTTTCTATTACGAGATTGTTATAAAATATTTTAATTATACCTAAAATTCATAATAATTCGTTAAGTGCGAGTCGGAATTATTTTGTATGTTCAGTATCACTTATTTTGAAGGACGTTCTTATACAATAATTTAACATAAAATATATTTCATTGTTTTTTTACTATAATTGTTGTATGCTGTTAAATATTAAATGCTTGTAAGCATCTTGATTTAACAGTTATATTCCTATGATATAATAGAAGGACACTATTTATATTATATTTATATTATAGGATATTTTTAGCAAAGTATAAATAACCGGAATGAATAGTATAATGTATTTTCGTTAGAGAGTAAGGTCCTATGAATCATCGCTTGATGATCTGCATTATACACGCGACGTGATAATAAGGCAACCTGCAAACAAAGTGAGGGACGGAGGTGTTTTAATTGGAGCGAAGTGTATCAACACTAGCTAGCAACCCGGGAAGGGTTGCTAGCTAAGCTATGCTTTACACGTAATATTATACTAAACTATAAATGTGATGCAATGTGAGAATTGAATTCAAAACTTCTTAAAAGTTAATTATATTTTATATGCAACATATAACTTATTTATAAAGAATGAGTATTCAGTAGTAAATTTTTCCTGCATGGATTAATTTCTATATTTTTTATATGTACATATTTTTTAAAAATCATCTCATTAGCCTATTGTGCTATAATACTAATAATTAAAACTAATAAAAAAATATTATTTACCGTCCAGTTGTAAGTAACCCTTAATGCCATTCGACCTTCTGCGACTATTCACCGAAGCTTCAGATCAACTACATCTTAGTTTATATTGAATTTAATCGTAAGTTTTCTAAAAAAATTATTGCACTATATATACTCTAATAAAACAGTTAAAAATCGTGTCTATTTAATATTTATAAGGTTAAGGCAGGATCTAGGCTATATTTTGTTAAGAAGACTTTCATATCTAATGTAGTAGTCCAACTAAAACAAAAGTTGTTAAGTATAATTAATATATCGATAGACAAATAAAAATTGAATATCTGGAACATCTGGTGAACAACCATTACATTACATTACATCTCTCATCTAGCTAAACTATAGGAAATTATGATATGCCTGCCGCCTTAGAAGGCGGACTAATTTAATCCATGCATATAAATAAAATTGAAAATAATCGTGTCTTTTCAGGTGAATTCAGCTATTTACTCGATAGTAAAACACCAAAAAGCAATTCCAAATTTTTTGACTGTCTATCTTTCTGTTTGTAGTATTAACATATTACAAACAGAAAAATAGGAACAGCTGATTTTTATGGAACTTTTACAAAATATATTTAATTACAATAGAAATGTGTAATATATATAATAAACGTATATAATCTATTTTTAAAAAAATGCAAATAGTCATTGTTGCAACAAATGGGTCGTATCAAAGGTGATTTTGTAATTTACGTGAACCTTAAAATCATTATTGGCTCTAAATAAAATGGATAAAGTCAACCAGCTCTATAAACCTCAAATGCTCGCTAAAGAACATGTATCTAGGACAATCTGTATCGCTATTCAAATTCTAAAATATTCAAACTTTTACAGTGTACGGCTCTATTTCGTATCACCTGGGATCACAGATAAAAACTTTAAAATGCAAATCCTTTTCCCCGTCGTACATTAGCATATTTGTAGTGTATTTTATAGGGATAAAAGTACCTGTAGAATAAAATCCATACTTATATTATATATTCGAAAGTAACTCCGTCGGTCTGTCTGTACCTTTGTCTGTCTGTGATGCAATTACCGCCAAACTGCTGATCCGATTGTGATAAAATTTCATATAGAGGTAGGTACTTGAGGGTCTTGGGATGAACATGTGAGTTTCATTATTTTTAATATTATGAATTTCCTTTAGTTACTTATAGGCCAGTTAGTAAGCGCGATCGTGGATTCGATCCCCAGTCGAGGAAATCAAATATTTATTTAAATTTATATTTCTATTTCTTCGCTCTGGTGTCGAGACAAAGCGAGGCGTTAAGTTCCGCCACTCAACACGCAATGCCTTTAGAAGTCGGCGAAAAGCAGGGACCGGAGTGTCGTAACAAAAGGTTCCGTCTGTCTACCCGCTTGTGTAGGATACAGAGTGGACAGCGATATTTAATTTAGATTTTTTAACTTTTTTTTTGTTCATTTTAGTCCGTCAATATATACTTAAAAGATGTTTTCTCATTCATTTTCTCAAGTCATTTATTAAGTAATTCGTAACACGCACTATACACTGGTCAGCGACGAGCGAAGCGGGGGCGGAGCGCTAGTATAATATATTCCAGCTTATTGGAACTGCGAACTCGTTTTCAAAATGTTGCTACAGATTTGCAACTTTATTTGGCCGGACACATCGGCCAGCCTCGTTGATTTTGAACAAAAAACATATACACATTAGTATAAATACAATGTCGTATAATTGGTTCAATTATGTTCTATACGATGGAAGTCGCTGCTTCAGCTGAGGACACACTGTTGACATATTTCCGTTCTCATTAAATTACAACTGTTTCAATGCTGGATAATGTACGTTCATAATACGTGCTTCACTTTTCACGTTTCTCATAATGTCGTTCACGTTATTGAGTTGATATTTTGAGTGCTTTTCACAATTTCTCTGTAGAGCTATTGTGAATTTCGTTATTTCGTACAAATGAATTTGCGTTAACAAACCTACATATGTAACGTATAGAAAAAAATTAAATAATTTACTTTTAAATATAAAAAGTTGTCCTGTTAAGTTGAAACTGGTTTGAAACATTTTCGCGATTGATATGGACTCATCTTTATGTGCTACCTGCGGCCTGCGGGCGGCGGCGTAGCGGGTAGTTGCAAAAACTGCGCTCGCGCCGGTCCCACGCTCGCCAAACGAGGTCACTCACCTCGTCTGCATTAATGTTAATTTGACGAGTATTGACGATGTGATAACGACGCCACAGTGTACAAAATCCGACATCGCAAACTTGTTTTTTTATAAACAAAATCTATTGACACCGCGCGGTAACGCTTCCGTCCTACTCGATTGATTTTACGCGTTGATTGAATTTACAAAAGCTGCCTTTTTGTTGCTTCTTACCTCTTGTTAAAGTAACATTGTGTATAGTTGCTTACGATGTAGGTACCTAAGCAATCATAAACTTATATAAAACATGTTTTAAATATTAATAATAGTACCTAATAATAGTACTTAATAATAACATTAATTCCCTTAAAAAATTGTTCTAAAATAAATAATAACCTATACTCTCAATGTTGCGATGAATTTTAAAATATCCTTCCGATTTAATTTAAAACACTACGTTTTCCTAGAGTGAGAGCGGTGAAATAAAAATAATTCGTTCCCCTGAGTAGGGATTGAAGCCACAATCATCGTGTTGACCATGTATTGGATTCTAATACATGAACCCAATTTTAAATTTTCTTATAACCTTCCATTAACAGACAGCGATCAGTTACATATTTATTCTATATATAGATTACACGTGTGGAGTAAGGGAGTGTCGTTAGTGCAAAATAATACATAATTGGCACGTTTTAATACAAAATAGTAGTTCCCTGTTAATTGGTAGTAAAACATCATAATATAATGATACATTTATACTGCAGATGTTTTCTATTATAAAAATGTTTTTTACTTTTCTCTGAACATCTCAAGTAACCGTGCGTTCGTTTAATACCAGTATTAACATCGAGAACCTTTTTTATTAAATGGCTATAAAGTCTTAAAATAATTTCATAAAGTTCATAAGTATTTCATAAAGTTAAAATTAAGTTACCTACAAAGTTACCTACAAAGTTGCAGATGGTCTATTTTCATTTATTTTTATATTTTAGTTAGGAATGTTAATGGTATAGCCATAGACAATTTTTTTTTTTTTTATAATAAAAAAAAGCCATAGACAATTATTGTAAAAGCGATGGTTGTGAGTTGGTTGTCCACTCGCGCGAGTGAATTATTTTCATTTTCCTGCGCTGGCAAGACAACGCGCGGCGTTGAGTTCCGCGACTTCTCGAATCCGACCGAAAAGAAGACGAAATATCTAGACAATGGTAAAACCTGCCATCTGGCTACGGGCATAAAACGTTTTTATTTTGTAATATGATATCTACTGCAAAAAAAATACAACAAATAAATTTAAATGTTTTACATTCTTTTTTCTCAACACTGTGTTAAGACACTATGTTTAGATGCAACGCTACGCTAAAAGAAAATAATTTCAAAGATTAAAGTTATAATAAACGAACTAATTAATTTTCATGTTAATTGGTGTTAATTTCCATGTTAATTAATTTTTGAACTATTTTATAACTACCAACCAGTGACCATTCCAGGCAGCCTTATCTAACTTCACTCATAACATAAGGAATCCGTAAGTTAAAAACGTTTGATCAAACTTCGAGTACAGTTGGAGAGCTTTGAATTGCTTTGCCAGTCAGGAAACGTGCAGTTTGACGTAAAGTAAGTATAATCTTATCCTCCTATGCCGTAAACTATCAACTTTGTGAGTATTATATTGAAATTTCGTATAATATATACAACTATACGTATAGACAGTATGTGTTCTCAACAAATGAACCATAATTAAAACGTTTAAAGTATATGTATATAATTAGTGTGGGTTCGATGATCACAAAAAGTAGCATTTCAAATTTAAAAATTTGATTGAATATTTATCATGATCTTCTCTTTAAAAAAACATTTCATCGAAATACATTTCTTAATATACTCTGTGTTTGTTTGTGCAAAAACAGTAAGTGTATAACACAATTGCCTAAGTTTTGTATTAACATTATAATATTAAAATTACCTTACTTAAACCAATTATTCAAAAATAACTTATGCCCTTCTTTATGCCACAAAAAACAAAAATTCTGAATATTTGAGGCAAATTAAAAAAAAACACACACACACACATCCTTTTATTTTCAACATCGAAACGCACAAGAGGTGGATAAAAAGTAATAACTGTCTCGAAAATTTTGGTTGCAATTTTCAGAGGCTTGATGTCCTTTTTATAGGCGTCATTTGGTAAAAGGTGAACGCGCCGACGAGTAATAATTGGAGGTACATACATACATGCATACATACATACATACAGATTGAGCATAACGTTATAAACAATTTTAGTAATAAACCATTTTATGTTTACATGTTTACGATGCAGTAAGCGATGTGTTCATTAATTTTAATATGAACTTCAGAAATATTTTGATGAATCAATTAATAAATCAGATTCAATCGCTCTTAACTCTGAAGTCATTAGAGAATACTGCTGCAAGCAAAGCAAAAAATTAAAATAAAGACTCATTATTACTAAAAATAAAATTTATTCTTTATTTAAGAACATAACAAATTTTAGTTAAACTTTAGTTTATGTAAAAAAAAAATAATGTAAAGCTAAAATTGAAATTTCTAGAACGCATTTTTAGAATTTTTGAATGTCATTTGGCTCTTCAGGTTTTTAAGCACCCACTAATAAGGTTGGTGGTTGAGGTGGAAACTTGGAAAGTGAATATTATCAATTTCTTTGTTAGCTTTCTTGTGCTAGCTTAAATATGTTTCGTATGTGGTTTTATTTATTGCAAATGAAGTTTTAAATTTCTTTCTTACTTATATTTCGTAACGATCATAGCTTCTCTTATTTTACAGTTTCCACCTAATAAAAGTATTTTCTCTTCTCCTTTTTTATTGTCCTTTTCTTTAGCTTCACACCATGTTTCGCATATAGCAGAATAGGCAGGGTAGAAAGTAGCGTAAACAGTGGGGAGGGCTCGGTGTTAAGACACGAGACTTTTAATAAAGATAAATAATCTTTATCTAACGACTTCTATAAAAGTTGGTAATTATTATGTAATATTTTCTAAGAAAACTCAGCCACTTTCCAAGAAAAACATAGGTAAGAATGTAATATCTCGGTCTAATTGTAGCTGGGAATTCACATACTCGTACATTGTATTACAACTGTTCTTGATGGTTAAATATACTTTTAATGTGTACCTATCGTTATTTCTATCTTAACGTTATTTATTATTATTTATTACCAGAAACTACTTCTTACCTGAAAGTACTTTTATATTAAACAATAATATATATTTTTTATTTCTTGTTATTATTTGGTGCAGGTATATTGTTACTGCACAAAATATTTTCAACCGTGTTTCTTGAAGTTTTTAAGCCTTTGTATAAATGTGTTGGGAGGACAGGGTGAGCCTCCCTCGAGGTCTCTTTTAGCTTTTATAAAAATAATATGAAATTGTACATTGATAAGTACAAGCACACATATAAATTTACATAAAAAGGTATATGATTCATCTATACATACATATATAACAAAAGTAATCATCTACTTTATTTGGTAAGTACTTAGTAAAGAATTCTCAACAAAGGTAAGTAGGTAGGCGGTCTCTGATATTACATTACTTTCTTTTTTTCGTTTCTATATTTCTCAAATGCCAGAGTGTAAATCTCGTAATTTCCCTGGAGCGTGATACGTTTAGTTTAGGCTTCAATTTGGTTAATATTTCGACATGATTTTGATGTTTCGTTAATTGTTCTTTTAACATATTTATTATATTTTGATTAGATTAATATCTGTTTGCCTTAATTTATTTATATAAGATGCAAAAATCAAGCATAACTTTTTTATGTATATCAATAAAGTAAGACTCTTTTATTTCTATTCTTCTTTGCATAATATTTTATTTTAAGGCACCCACCTAGGGACATTCTTTTGAACTTGTGCGTTTTCCTGTAATTACATTGTCTCCCGTGAGGGTTTCGAGATGAAACGCAGTAAGATCAAAAGTTTCAGCGAACTGGGTCGCAAGACAAAAAACTTCCACCACATTGTACCGGCTACGTTTGCACGAATGGGAAATTTAAGAGCTTCTAATCTAAGTGATATACGTGAGGTTTACGTTTCAATTGTTTCAAAAGAAAGTTAAAAGCTATTGTTGCAAAGAAAATTGTGGGTAGATCTGGTGTAATGACAAGGAATGATAGCTATAGCAATAATAGTAGAACACTGACTTTGGCATATTCTCTACATGGGGAGTGTAGAAGTAAGAATTTATCGAACTTTCTACAAGTACGAAAAGAAAAAACCGGATAAGCGCAAGCCAGGTTCGCCCACCTAGTGTTCCGTACAAAATTTGGAGTCTAGCTCTTTCTGAAATTCAAACTAAGTTTAGCATCTGATACATCACTGGAACTAGCGGCTTTAATACCAAATTTGTCCCCATTTTAAAGTTTGAAATATGTTTTTTTTATGAAATCATGGGGATCTGAGTATATGGTTTGAATTTTAACTCGATATCTCCAAGCATTCCTGAGATAAGAGATCTTGTCAGACAGATGAACGGACAACAATGTGGTCTTATAAGGGTTCCTTTTTTCCTTAAAAGGTACAGAACCCTAAAAATACCTAGTCATTATATAGAAGCATTATAAAGTTCAAACATTTATAAATATATAATATAATTCATGAATTTATCAATAATCTATATATATAAAAGGAGTTGTCCTCACTGACTGAGGTAAGACGCACGCACAGCCGTAACCGTTGATGGTACAAACGTGCAATTTGGACAGATGTTTACTTTCGTCATCTGGACATCCACTAAGAAGGGATTTTGAAAAATTTTAATCCTAAAGGGGTGAAATAGGGGTTGAAAGTTTGTATGGAAAAAAAATTAAATCGGCACCGATTTTTACAAAATTTGAAATTTAGATTTTTAAAAGTATTTAATTGAAGACGTGTTTCATAGTTTACTAGAATTCATCCCTTAAGGGAGCAAATAAGGGGTTAAAAGTTTGTATGGAAAAATCTTTAAAACGCCACCGATTTTTATAAAATTTGAAATATAGACTCTTAAAAATATTTCATTGAATACATGTTTCGTGGTTTATAAGAATTCACCCCTAAATAAGCAAGCGAAGCTGCGCGCGTCCGCTTGTTGTGTCTAAAAAAATAAAATAAATTCAGGCAAAAACCTTTATACAGTATAAAGAGCTTAGTAGGCGTTATGGTAATGGCTACCTGTTGCGAAAGCTGCTATTTGTGAATTACAGTACATATTCATGTATTTTTTTTACCTCACTGCTATATATGTCTGTTTTAATTACTTACTCGGTTTCCTTTTTAGCACTCCTTTAGCGTGAGATATGAAGTGTACGTGAATATAATTGGAGTTTAGTGCTAACTCATTAATACCAGGAATGATTAAATACTTGGAAACAGTTTTTTTGTTAGAGAAGCCTAAATTATTCATAAAAAATATGATAATTGAGGGCAGTCGTGACGCTGAGTCAAAAACTGTGTAGTAACGCACCAGGTTGTGGGTTCCATTCCCACTTGAGGTAATGAAATATATATTTAATTTTTTCTGGTAACGAGGTAAACCGCGGCACACAAACTCTCCAAAATTCGGCGGAAAATGGAGAACGGAGTGTCCTAACACTGGGTTCTCTTTACCTTGTCTCTTATTTGCATAATAGAGCGTGCGGTTAAAAAAATATAATATTTTTATGCTTTTCATAAATATTTCTTTTTTCGTACTAAGGCAAGAAAACTTAAACAATGCTAAGACAACACACGCTGTGTTACGCCGGAGATATAATTCATTAATATTTGGTAAGCCGCTGCCCATAAGGCATGTCGATACGCTACGGATATGCTCGCAGTTGCTATGAAATGTATGTATTTAGGCTATGCATTGTAGACGCAGATGTTCCCTGGAATGATGGTATACCTTTGGTACTATCCTCAATGTGAAATAATTATATTCCTATACATATTTGAGCTGAAATTCCAATTCATTCTAGAAATATGATAATGAGTTGAAACCTTGGTGGTATTATGCCCCATAGGACAACGTCTCACAGAAATTGTGATGGTAGTGTGTTTGATTACCGTTCGGGAAAATAAATTATTTTTATTTCCTCACTGTGGTTAGAGAGAGCATATATTTTGAATTCTGACAAAAGCCATAGAATGAAGTGTCTTTAGATTCTCCCCACCTACGGCTATATATGGTAAATAGAAAATTTGCTAAAAATATCTTGTTTATAATAGAAAAACTCACATTTTTGCGAATGTGAATATGGATGCATTACTTTTGGTCTTCTGGCATCTTGGTACACCATTAACTTCTCGACTGGCATTTTATGTGTAATATTTGTTTTAAGGGAAGGAAAAGTAAACTATTTGGGAGTAAATATTTTTTGAAGTAGAATATGAATCAACAAAAGTTGTATGCAGCCAGGCGCAAAGCAAAACATATGTTTCGTTTTACAATATTATATGATTTATGTGTGTTTAACAGAGGGACTGGAACGGCACTGGCTCACTGCGGACGTCGTGACAGCAGCACTGCGTCTATGTAGTCAGGTGTCCTCGCGCACGTCCACTTACACATTTCACCACAATTTTATATAAAATATTTTTAATATTGTATGGCATGCATGCAAGTTAAGGATGTTTTTTAATTTTACTAAAAATGTTTATATAAAATACAGTTATAAATTCTCTGAATAAATTTAACCAATGTTAAATGCCAAATAAACTAAAGATATCGCTGGCCAGCCTTGCTAAGTCTATCACTGGAGTTAGACTTCCCGAACGCCCAAGAAAGCGGTGGTCGGATGTCGTGATGCGTGATATGGAGCCTATGGATTAACCACCGAAGTAGATTGAGCAGTTTTAATTCCAGGAACAAGAAGAAATAATAATTAAAGTAATCCAATGTCCACTTTCAAGCTAAATAGCAATGCTATATGATATTTGTTTAATTATACCTAAATGAGATTATAAATTTATTTCTCTACAAAAGATTTGAACCCTACACCCATACCCAGTATACCCAGACGATATCTTGAGCGAAAACGATCTTAAACGTGACAAATTGAACCCCTCATATTCATATAAGCAGTGCACAGTACTACTTAACTCACAAAATAAGTTTTCAAAACACGAACTAAAATTGACACGGGTGCTGTCACTATCACGCCTTACCGTCAAAAATATTTAGTTCAGCCCCGGATGAGGTAATGGACAGTGACAGAAAGTAATAAACACACATTTCATGAAACGTATCGCCTGCAGCTACTTTTTCATTTTGCAATGTTTATGTGGAGATTTTGGAGATAAATTTCATTATGTCTTCTCGCATACGAGTGTTCCTCGATTTCTCGAAAGTACAAGTATATTTTTGATACTTAATTAATATATTGAAAACGTCGTAGCGCGGGGGCCCAAGGGTGTGACTGTAACACGACGGTCGTAGGCTCGAGTTCCACTCGGAGGAATGAATTATTCATATTATTCATTAATATTTTTATTTCTTCACTCTGGCATCAAAGCAAAAACCTGGTGTTGAGTACCACCACTATGCACACAATGCTTCGAAAAATTCGGCGAAAAAGTGTGGAACAGAGTGTCTTAGATCTAGGTTCCCTCTCCCTATTCTGCTGTATGCGGGATACAGCGTGAGGTTAAACAAAATAATTATTATGTATTTTTTAATATTTATTAATTCAATAGATGTGAGGAAAATTAAAATAAATTATGTTAACGAGTTGTAAAGTAAAATTTATTAAATATGTCGTTTAAATTTGTATTTTATATCACTAAACCGATATTTTTTTGTTAGTTACTGTGTGATGTATTTTATTTCACTTTGTATGGACAATAGAAATTCAATAAAAGTGAATAGAGACCAATTCACTAGAAAATATGGTCCGTTGAACCAATTCCAGTTCGGTTTCATAGTTGGAAGTGACAGACGGATTGAACGCGCTTTTGGTGATTTTTAGAGCGTAATATCACACAAGGTACCTCTGAAATTCAGTACTAGAAAATACTAGTACATCCTAGATTTTAAATATTTGACTATTTTGACTATCATTATGAATTTATAACATTTTTTAATTATAAATAATAAAGAAAAATAAAACTATCATTAACAAAATAAATAAAGAAAAACTATACAAGACACTTCGCAAACTACGTACATTAGTTGGCCAAGCGTCAAAAGAAACCTGAAAGCGCAACGTAAGACAAGATCTCTGGCACAATTCAGTACAACAACGGATGCTGTAAAAACACCTTTATCAGAGCAATTTATCACCACTACTACTGTACAGGCGGCGGCGTTCTTTACTCACTCAAAGAGTTTGAAACAGATGTTTTATAATTATATATTTTAAAAAAAATGAAACTTAAAAAAACGGCAAATTTAAAAACATAACTATAAAATGGAAATATAATATTTTCCCTGTACTTTATTCTGTACGAAAGCGGAAGATGTTTTTAAATATACAACTGATATATATTATACTAGTGGGCACGCGCAGCTTCGCCTGCTTACTTGCACCCTTAGGGATGAATTCTAAGAAACCACGAAATACACGTACTGTATTTCAATTTTTATAAAAATCGGTGGCGATTTAAAGATTTTTCCATACGCACGTTTAACCCCATATTTACACCCCTAGGGGATGAATTAAAATAAACCGTGAAACATGTGTTCAATTAAATATTTTTAAGAGTCTGAATTTACAATTTTATAAAAATCGGTGCAGATTAATTTTTTTTCCATACAAACTTTCAATCCCTATTTCACCACTTTAGGGTAAAAATTTTTCAAAATCCCTTCTTAGTGGATCTCCAGGTTACGAAAGTAAATATCTGTCCAAATTTCACGTTTCTATCATCAGCGGTTACGGCTGTGCGTGCGTCTTACCTCAGTCAGTGAGGACAAGTCCTTTTATATATATAGATTATCTTTATTGTACTAAAACAGTAGAAAAATGTGTCCTACTGGAAGGATTTGTGTGAAACTTTTTAGTTATATAGCTAATAGGCCTGGACGGGACTATCACACCTGACGTAGGACCATTCCTGACTAGGTAGACCTAAGTAGTCTAGCGTCATGACTTAACTATAAGAATAATGAAATACTGCCTTAATAAACAAAGTGATAAGGATTTTGTTTCGACAAATGACCACCTGACGATGAAGATAGTAGAATATATAATATACATATTTATATGGGTATATAATGTATGCAACCTCACAAAATGTGGAATCAAATCGGAAATACGAACATTATTTTCTCATAAAACAGATTTACAATTTGAACATTATTCTATAATAATATGCGAAACTCCGTCATATGAATAGAATCTATGAAGTACGAACAACTTGAATAGTTCAAATTATCTGTCGAGTGTACTGTAACAATGTTGCTTAATTCTGAGTCTCAGTATGCAGTATACATGCATCTGTACTGCAAAGCGCTAGGGCTTAAAACTTAGTTGCAAACGCTCGGTCAGCTAATTTAATATGCACTTTCACACATCTTGCGGGGTAGATATGGAGAGCCTGGCTCTAGACTCTAGAGGAAGTGTACACTAATGTTGGTAAATGGAGGAGAATAGAGAGAAAGGAGGAGTATTTAACGGTAATAAAAAAAAATATTGCTTTGTATTTTTCCACTCTGGTGTAGAGGCTAAGCGCGGCATTAGGTTATATTATCTATTAAAATTGATTTGCATTGATTATAAAACACGAATACAGATTACTGACTTTATTTATCTAATAAATTAAATAAAAGTCCGTAAAAAATATATACAAACAATACTCGCTTGTTTCATTATGTAAAATAAATCTTTCATATATTAACTATATTTAAAAATCTTTTATATAGAATAGACACTGCAGTACATACTAACAATCTCAAGCCTTTTGCGTAGAGCTTTGAAAGGCATTATTAAAAGGAACGTTGCATAAATGATGCCACCGAGACGTAGCAGGGATGAATATGAATAAATGTGAAAGTTTAATATTTTAATAGTAAAAGAGAATTGTATATAATGATTTTTTATAAGGGATAAATTAAGATAAAATATATAACTTAAAAAAAATAGAGAGAGAAACTTTCAGAGAAAGCGGGACAGCTTACAGCTGTAAACGTGACGTGATTGAGGAATGGACTCTTTAAATTCTTCGCTCTAGTGAAATGACAAAGCGCGGATTCGAGTTCCGTCAACAATCGAAGAATCTGCGGCAACGTAGTCTCTTAACATTAGGTTCCCTCCTGTCTATCCTGCTATAGGTATATCCTATAGCGTGGAGCTAAAATAATAAACATATAACAAAAAACAAATATTTATAAAATTATAATTAAACAATTTGTATAATAAGAAGGATAAGTCGTTTAATAATATGACCATTTAAATAAAGTGTGAATTGTGTTTGTTTAACAGATTTAACCAAATTACCGTTTCAGTTGCTTCTTACTTGCAATATGCTACTTCTTACTTGTTTGATTGAAACTAGTGTATTATTAATCTACCTTTGCATAGTGCCTAGTGGATTTAGAAAAGTCTCTAATTATGAAGCTTTTGCATCACGATCTGGTTTATCCACGATAAAACTGAGATGAGGGCATTAGAAAACGAGTTCAATTGGGTACTTGGAAATTGATCCAATAACATCTTTTGTTAGAGTCAGAGCAAAAGTAAAGTATTAAAGTGAAAAATGTCGAGTAAAGATTTCATTCATACAGTTTTCGAAACATTTTATGTACCCATATAAAATTTTTTGTGTATTTTTTACTCAGCGGTCCCTATATTTCCTATATTGTAAAATTCATAACTTCTATATATTTTTTTATATTCAGCTTTACACTTTTTCACGTAGATGTAGCAAGATAGACTTAAGGAACCTAGTGGTAGGACACCCATTTCCCCACTTTCCGCCTAATTTTTGAAAATTTCTCCATGTGGCGCTTTGTCCACCAGAGTAGAAAAATTTAAATAATTTAAATATAATTAATTATACCCCTATGTGAGGGCCAAACCCTTGTTAGGGTAGGATGTGCTAAAGAGCTAGTATTGGATATTTCTAATTTTGAGATTAGCACGTATGAAAAAAATCACTTATAAACCATTCAAGTTATAAACCGTACTCTGCAGTCTGTGCTAACTAAATAGCCGATTTATAAACAAAATAACTATAATATCCTTTTCGTACTAAGTAAATAGAAAGCTTTTTTAAATAATGTTACCAGTTTTGAATTTTTCTCTTCTGTATTTATTCACTTGCGCGCTCTCGATGCTACCTAAGCTCACTCGCTTATAAAAGAGATGTAAAAAATGCAAACTTCCGTTTTGAATACATTGAATTTAAAGTTACGTTGTTTACGTTAAACTTTTTGATTGTGTAAATTATAAAAATAACACTAGATTTTTGTTGAATACGGTTTTTCGTTACGAAAAAATTGTTAATGTTGCTTTTTAATCAATCCAATAATTCCTTTTTTAAAAAATATTACCTACATTAATCTATTTAAACACATAACCTAGAAACTGTTAACAGTTTTAATCCTACTTAATTATACTATGGACAGATTAATATTTACCATATGAAAACTAATTATAACATAATGCTTTTTTTTAAATAACACATAACGGTAAACTATAAAGCTGCCATTTTTGAATTGCAAAGTTGGAGCTTTTTAAAATGTATGAAAATAATATAAGCGCATTAAAGTATAAAAAGCCAGTCGTAGCACAGAGGCACAAGCGTATGACTGTAAAGGCGACGGTTATGGATTCAAATCCCACCCGAGGAAACGAAATATTTAATATTTTTATTTCTTCGCTCTGGTGTCGGGGCAAAGCGTGGCGTTGAGTTTAGCCACTCAATTCTCAATGCCTTCACGATTCGGCGGAAAGTGGAGAGCGGAGTGTCTTAACAATAGGCTCCCTCTGTCTACCCTGCAGGATACAGAGTGAAGTTAAAAAAAATAGTATCAACGCATCTATTAAATGGGCTGTAAGTTGTCAAACGCTGTCTGCGTCGCGCGTCGCGTCCGGGAAGGGTTGGCAGCGCGACACTAACGAGCCTCGCCTCGCCCCTACAGCTCCTCTATAATGCAATATGATGTACAAAGTACTTTTGACGACTGCTATAAATTTATTTTCTCTTGTTATAAATAGAATTTATATTCCTTGGAAACATAATACTGACGCCGTCGTGGCGCTGGGGCACAGGAGGGTGGCTTTGTAGGTTTGATTCCCACTCGGGGGAAGTAATTATTATTTATTAATTTCATTTCTGCGCTGTGACACTAAGTTAAATTTGCTGTGGTGATATCCGCCACTCAACACGTAATGCCTTAAAAATTCGGTGGAAAGTGGGGAACGGAATAAGTTTCCTACTCTTCTGGTAACCTGCAGAGATACAGTTTGAAGCTAAAATAATATAGTTATTATAAATTGCTCTATAAAAGTGCAACTGTTGAGTTAGCTTCTGGTTTTTGTCAGCAGACCTGCCTTCATAGTCAGCTCTAGTTTCCTGTAGGAATACTACTACTGTAATTTTTATGTAACGGTCCAGCTACGTCAAAATTAATATAAAGAATATTTATATATCGATACTTCCTTTTAGGTTTAATTATTAAATTGTTTGATTAATAAACATAGAAGACATGTATTTGAAAGAACACGTATTCTTTCGATCACAAAGTATCCTATATATATTTAAATATAAAATAACACAACACACATAAGTATTCATAATATGAGTCAGTTGTTCGACTATTTCCGGTTGCCGTTGAAATATTCTAATTAAATAAGCTTTACTTCGTCTGAATCATAAAGCTTTTAAGTTCCTTTGTGTCAGTGCGGGATAGTCTAACACACTGGACTAGTGAGCTAGCTAATTGCACTCACTGAGGTCGAAGATCGAGTATCTCGTTACTAAGGTACGAAAAACGTTACATAATACAAACATATATGTATGTAAAAAGATACATATTTATATATAATTATATATACATTCAATGTAGCGGAACCGCGTCTAACTGTAAACGCGACTGTTGTATGTCCGATTCCTACGGAGAAATGCATAGCAGAATAAGCAGAGAATCTAGCATAATATGTTATAAGAAATAATTAAATAATATATCGAAGAAAGTGGAAAACTCTACCATAAACATTGCACTCCGTTCTCCATTTTCGGACCAAATTTGTAACATTGTGTGTTGTGTAGTGGAACGTATCGACGCGCAAGGAATTTCAAATATCGAAGTGGCATTATATTGAATTCAATTGTTAAATACGTAACACAGAGGGAAAGAAAAGAAATAAAAGCATGTTAAAAAGCAGTTCACCTAGCCTAGCGGCGCAGCGTTTAGCTGTAAAAACGACGGTTGTGGGCGTGATTTCCACTGATTCCATTGATTTTGAATGAATTATTTCATATTATTAAAGAGAATACACGGTTTTAAGATTCCGATAATAAACACTCAGTGTCTTACAACTCTAGGTGGTGGTTTTGACAGTAAGTTCCCTCTGCCTACCATTCTTTGGTCTGCGTCACGCTAAAATAAAGAAAAAATCTTTTAATTTATTTAATTAGGTTTCCACGTATCTAGACAACGAAAATTGCCAATGAAAGTTTGTAATGGAAAGGAGCAACCATGTCAATATAGGGTATTTACTCAGTTCCCGCCATAAGGGGATGTTTTCAGCTATTACCGTACATGTCTCCTTAATTTCATTCGATAAAGAGCATTGATCACGCTCACGCCTCTATGCCTGTAAGTGGTTTATCTGTAACCTATTTCTAACATTGAATCTCATTTATACAACAATATTTATCTCAGAATGGAGGAAGACGACGGGTGGAGGTATCAAGCTCAAATTGATATCAAATATACAGATCTAAAGTCCCTTGAAGCATAGAGTAAATCAAGCTTCTAAATCAACACAATCAAAAGATATCAACATTTTTTATGCACTGATTCTTCACTACACACAAAGGAACGAAAATTGTAAATTTATAGATATTTCGAAAAGTTTCAGTAGTGGGCGTATCTGACTGGGACTTCATTGGTTTTTTTTAATGTTCTATTAAAGAATGTTAATAATTAATTTGAATATGTAATTATCTTCTACACAATTACATAGCCTATACATAAATATAGTATGTAATCTAACACGTTTAATGAAGAGGCTGACGACCATTAGCACGGCACAGCTCAGGTCTCATTGTAGCACTAATGAGGACATATCAGATCGATAACTCGATATAGCACGCCCATTGTGTTAACGCGACGACCGATTAATCTAAATGTTCAATTTCCGAAACCATCAATGGCGGATTAGATCTAAATGAGTATATTCATAATTGAATCATAATCATTCATGTTTAATACTTTAATGAAAGAAGATATATTTGAGAACTGTCGTTGTGCAGCGATATAGCGCCTTACTGTTAAGGCGACGTTTGTGGGTTCGATTCCGTTATTTTTATTTTCTCGCTCTAGTAACAAGACAAAGCCCAGCGTTGAGTTCCGCTGAAGCTGAAAAAAAGTGAATAAAAGATGAAGCTAAAACAGAATTGGCATTTATTTATTACATAACACATCGACGGCAGTATCACCTACCCAATTCAAAAGAACTCACAAAATTACATTCAAATCAGTCTGGCTTTAAGTGAACTAATTTATGTACTCGTACATAAGAATCATAAATGTATAAACGAATATGTAATTATTACATATATATTTCAAGAAGCGAAGCGAGCAGGAGTTGGCAGAGAGTGGAGAAATGGAGTGAATTATAGGTCCATGCTGAAATTGTTCAAGATAAGAAAATATATATATATACATAAAGATACATAAAATGTACGTGTAAAGTTGGCGTGCCGTTAAAAATAAATAACAATTGTAATCTCTAGTTACTCCGGACCGATAACGACGCAAAGTCCAGGCGTAGTACGAAGGCTTCCAGATAAATTTACGTATTAACGATTTATTGTTCCGCGGATGGTGTTTAGGAATAGTAAATAGATATATATTCGCGATAAGCGCACAGAATGATAGCCGCATTGCGCTTGTCCAACCTCAGGTAGAACTTAACTAATTTAAGTTTATTTAATGTTAAATGCATTTTAATATATGTAATATGAAGAAGGATAAGAAGAATATTGTTTAAGTTCATAATTTTGCTTTTTAAATAGAATTATTTTTTCCTTATAGAATTCTTTTTCTTTTTCCATATAGAATTCTTTTCTCCTTTAGATAAATACGATAGGAAAATATGATGTGGATACTTAAAATAGAAACCAAAACGTAAATTTGTCAGTGATATTTCTTCTTTTTGAGTAATTAAAAATTCTACCATATCACTTTTTAGCGTAAAATTCACTATCCTGGCTCCATAATATATTGACTTTATTGATTTAATTATTTTTTGGTGTAGAATCGAGTATGGAAAGCATAGAACTTATTGTTTTATCCGATAGCCGATCTTTTTTTAAGAATACAAATAATTATCAATCACATTAATTCTAATAATAAAGGAGCTAGATTTAACTCCAAGTTCTTTATTGAAATTTCTTGAAATTCAATTTAAATTTATTGAAACGATTTTAAAATTATGTACTTCTATCCAGAACAGTAATAAAAACTAAATAGCAGGATGTATTATTGCAGTATAAAATCTATGCAGTCCAGAACTAGAAGTAAAACTAATTTAGATTAATGGATAAAGTAAAAACATGAAAAAGGTAATATTTGAAAAAGTTTAATTATATAAAATAAAAATAAAAATGAAACCATGCAAGTGTGTTTTCCATTTTCCACCGAATTGTTGAACATTGCGCGTTGGACGGCGAAATTCAACACTGCGCTTTATATCGTTACCAGAGCGAGGAAATAAAAATATTAATTTAAATTTTATTTATTGTTATATGAAGTATATTTTGTATCTTAAATATAAATATAACGACACGCGATAAAATCTATGCAGTGTTAAACTTTTCATACACAATTACTATTTATATTATTATATATATGCAATATAAAATCAGTAAATCACATATTAATAGTAATAGGTTTTATTTAGGAACACTATATTAAAATACTCCCAAGCTCCTAAAGACAGACACGTGCAGCAGATTCAAGTAATTAATAAAGTTTTAAGTATCGTCATAATTTACCTACGTAGGACGTTTATATGCAGCCTCGTTAGTCCTTAACCTATGTCTATATTCGAGTTATATTATAAATTGGCATTACAAAAATTGTTTTTTTTTAAAGTGTAAAACATATACTCAAATAGTATTTACTTTGTTAACTCGCAAATCTCAACTACAGACCCGACTACTACCCGACTATGATATTATATTTAAAAATTACAGATTTATACGTAGTCACGTATAAAATCACAATTTGGTGTGTATTAATCAAGAATTCGCATCGTAGTCGTATGTCATAAACGATACGCCATTAGCTGTTATGTTATACGCAATCAAATAAATATTCCACTTTGGATTTCAAATACTGCTAGAAATATGAACCAGATTAAATTCTCTGTGACAAGTATTTTATACAAGTTTATTTTTATTAGTTCTGCGGTTTGTAATATAGATATACCTATGTGTGGTTTTAACTAAGAATATTAAAAGTAAAATCTGATTCTAATTGTAACACTAGCTATAAACCACATTTTTGTTTTATGTGACTTATTAATGCATCTACAGTCTACATTATATATATAAGTATATTGAACATAACATTTTAATGAAATTAAAAATGTTTTTTTAATTATGTAAAAAAATCACATATTATATAATCACACATAGGTATACGGTACAGGCATGCGCTTACCTTATATACTAGTGAGTTCTGATAACTTTTAAAAAAACTAAAGATTTATATATCTACGTCCAGATAAGCGGTATTCAAAAATCTATCATGGCTGAAGATTTCATGGCATTCTGTATACAATAACTAACACAGAAATAGAACATTCATAATTAAAATAATTACAATTTATTTTGGATTCGCTATTCTATTAAATAAACGCTATCTATCGAAGCTGCAGCACCCTACAAAGTTACGTTCAGTGAAGTGCCTGGAGTGAGCACTAATTGATAGTCATCCGTATGTAGCAACCAAAGTAAATATATTTGCTATGCTATATCTCAATATATTTTAAAATATGCATATTATACTACATAATTTACGACCTACAAATTTGATATACCTATATATAATGAAAAAAAATATTAACTATTTTCAATTAACTTTTTTATGACATAAAAAAAAGCTCATAAGACATTACAGATCCTTGAAAAGAAAGCATACAAACGCAAGGTAAAGGAAAATGAAACACAAAATATTCTTATACTATAACTATACTTAAATAACAAATAGTCGCGCGGTGAGATCACTGTTGTTGCTGTGGGGGAGCGAGGCGCAGCGCCAGGAGGAGGATGTCACGTTTCTCCTTCGGGAAGCGGAGTTCTCGAGCCGCTAGCCTCGCCGTCTGTAGTTCTAGTTCTGCCCTTGCTAATTCACTTCGTAATACGCCGCCACCTTTGGCCACAGCTTCTCTTTCCCTGGAAGCCCACTCGCGCGCCATCTGTTCACGCATCACGTCGTCCAAGGTCCGAGCCGAGTAGTGCGCGACCACCTCCTGCCTCGAACATTGCTGCTCCCGCATCGCTCTTAGCGACCCGTTCCAATGCAACAGCTGGAACACTGTCATCAACTCCTGGAACTCCAGCATTGTGCGATCCTTGTTCGCTTCTAGCATGAATCTGTGGGGAGTTTATGGCGTTTAGTTTTGAATATAAGTCAGATGTTATTAATGTATACAGAATTATAAGAATTTCCAATGCCTTTTTATATATATGACAAAAAAATATATATTCGATTATACCTCTATGCACAAAATATTCATACAATGGAAAGTGTCCAAAGAAGGAAGATTCAAGCAAAGACATACCTAAAAGCAGCTATCCCGGGATTAGGGTCCTGGTGGCGTGCTGCGTCTCCAGCGAAGGACGCGCGCGCCTCCGCTACTGCCTTCTCGATGAAGTGCTCAGATATACGCCGTGACTCGTGCTCGTTGAACACGCTGTTCATCAGCGCGATCTTCGCAGCGCTGCGCCGCGCCTCTGCTTTTGTAGGGCTATTCTGTTTAAAAAAATATTATATGACTACTTATAAAAGGATTAAGTTAAAATGCATTTGAAAATCTATTCTCTAAAGCTAAATAATATAGACTGTCTATAATAATTTCATAAAGGTAAACAAAGTAAAGTAATATTACCTGAAAGCTGCCAAAGCAAGCTCCGCCTGGCAGCGTCACATAGCACACGTAGGGTGGACGCGCCGCCGGTACGGACTCGTAAATGACAAGAGCACTGCTGCCGCCGTTCCCGGCACTGCCATTTCTCGCAGCTTTCGACTGCCAGAAACGTTGCAACGCCTCTACCACGTTCACAGTCGGCACACCGTCCGCTGCGGATGAGATATCTGTATTTAAGGGAAATTTTATTAATATTTGTTTTCTTTTTTTTTGACAAATATCTCTATATAAGGAAAAGACAATCGATTTAATTTCATGATTTGACTTGAACTTAAGAAAAAAATAACATAAAAATCAACCAAGGAAGCCGCATAAGAAAAGCCTTGGTAGTAAATAATAGTAAATTATACTCGTACTATTTTAAATCATGTTCATCTCAATAAATTATCATAAATGCTATTTTAAAATATTAATTTGAAGAAATTAATACAACTAATTGGCATTTTTAAAAAGTATTGATAAAAAGCCCAATTATTATGCTTATTATATGTACATAATGAACATAATATGTAAATATCTATACATAAAAATACATGTCTAAATTCAAATTATGAACTTATCAATTATCCATACTGCAAACCACTAATTACGATAGCAATTTGGATGCAGTCAACCAAGCCTTTCCCATGTTAGCGGAGAACGCGGCATGACACGAAATTTCGATCTGTAATTTTGCATAATTTATGTATAGGTTCGCTGATGGTTTAATTAAACGTAGCTCTTATAATAACAATACATATAAGTTTTTACCCCTTTTTTTCTTCTTTTCTTTAGCTTCGCACTTTGCCCCACGTATAAGAAAAATAAGAAACTAATGGAAGGAACCTAATAATAACCTTCCTTCGTTTCGCTGTGAAACAGTCCCAAATTCACGCGGGAAGACGAGACTAAGGCGGAGAATGTACTCGTATCTATAAATTTAATGCAGCCTACTATAAGTTCTATACAAGTTGATGCTAAGTTAATATCAAACATTTTATGATGAAATGTCTACATAGACCATATAAAATGCAGAGACTACCAACATTATTATTATTATTATTATTATAGTTTTTATGTCTTTGAAGAACAAGGCCATTTTCTTCCTAATTTTTACTCAGTATTATTCTATCGTTTCAATATATCAATCGCTTATGATTGATTTCACTTTTTAAAAGATAAATAATAACCCAAGGACTAACGTTTTTTAGTTTTTATGAAAAACTGAGATTTTTTTATTAAATTGTAATGGAAATTTATGCTTGACTTTCAGCTTTGTAATGAGCTTAGTTTTTAGTCGCCAAATACTACGTAGCTACAGAACTTTATTAATATTAATTCTTCATCCTTTTTATTATTTATCTCTATGAAAATTCTTAATTTAATATCCATTAGAATTCTACTTCAGGCTTTTCGAAGCTTATGGACTTGTGCCACGATTCGTGAATAATTTTGACATGTACATTAAAGCTTTAGTAAATGTTTGTGAAAATATTAGTTTATTATTAATTTACGTAAAATGTTCTGTACATTTTTCATAATATAAGAAGAACGGATAATTATTTAATTTTTATTACAGATTAGCAACCCGCTCGACTTCACAGCTTGAACTACACAATTATTTATTTAGTAATCTAAATTACTTTCGTGTTCTAATTATATTATCATTTATTAAAGACAATTAAAACTAAAGTTTCAGCAAATTTATTTATTTTTATTAGTTATTTTGTAGCAATTAGTCGAACAAAATTCTTAATATTCAAATAAAATTTTTATTTATCAACCGATTAAATTGATAAAACAAGCATTCAATGTTAAAGAAAGCTTGCTAGAATACAATAGTGAAAACAGTATTTAAATAGGTTAAGCCGTTTATGAACTTAGCGTGCATTAACGCACAGTACGCGCAGAACCTAATATTCATCAAACAAAACATATATTAAGATTATTTCATTATTTTTTACAGTCTCACCACTTTAAATTTAATTCTTTTAAAATTATAGCGAACCTGTCAGCAAAAAGATAAGATACCTGACATGTGATTATAGATGCGATTGCATATCAATTAACGTGTGTTTCTTCTTAATTATGTATATTTTTTATTTCTAATTCATATAAGGCACTGTGTAGGCGGTGGTGTGATTTAAATTAATATTATTGAATGTTTCCTTACATTATGCAAATAATAAAGATTTATCTATTTCTATTTTAGACATTTCAATTACAGTCGTATTTCTATGTAAAATATTTTAATAGATAGAATGTAGAGGCCTTCGTGGCGCAGCGATATAGCGCTTCATTGTAAGCGCGATAATTGTGAGTAAAATTCCCGCTCGGGGTAATAAATTATTTTAATTTTTCTCTCTCTGACAACAAAACAGAGCGCGAAAATTTCGCGGTGTGTGGTGCACGGAGTGTCTTAACACTAGGTTCCCTCTACCTATACTATAAGTGGGACAAAGATTGCAAAACAAAAATGTTACACTTATGTAGTAAAAGTGGAAGTAGGGACTTTGTATATTTCACACGGCCACTTTATATATGAACCTCCGCAAGTTCTGCGAATTAGAAAGTTTTCTTGCTATACAAGTAAAATCTAATCTGTTGTACCAAGATATTAATTGTAAAGTATGGTGTATTTGAACCACATTCCAGTAGTAGTAATTAAAATGATCCGGGTCAGAGATGCTCTTGATGTTCATTTGTAAGTCTTATTTACGTTTACAGTCTTAAACTTTTAGTGCGGTGGATTCTGTAAGGTCCAGCTGAGTTTCAAATCTATAGATATCAAATCTATAGATTTTCATTATAATAGAAAATAGACAGTTATCTTGTTTTCCTATTTTTCCGCTCTAATAACACAAAATACAGGGGAACTCATTACATTGTCTTAAAACCAGGCAATTGAGAAAATAAATGAGTTATTTAAAAAAAAATAACTATACACAAATGATACACTTATTTCGAAGAAATATTTAAATAGTATTATTAAAATCAAATAAAGGCATAATCTTAATAAACATCCTTAGTATTATGTGTGAACAACTCCAGATTTTTCTACGCTGATTTTATAATTAACATTCAAGATGCTCCTAACAGTTTTATTCTTTCCATTTTTAAAATTTATTTTAACACTTTAAGAGCCTCAACGCTGTAGACTTCATTAATAAAAGTCTTAATTGAGTAAACCTCTTGTAGAATAAAATAACTTCTCGTTATTAGTATAATGGAATTTCTTTAAATTTTATGCTCTCATATTATTTAATTAAACAAAATAAAGATTTCCTGTAATTAATTTAATAATATAATATTCTTTATTGCACTAAAAAAATCATAATAAACAATACATAAAGACATTTCGTGTACAAAGGTGGACTTATCTCTATAAGAGATCTCTTCCAGTCTAGAACAATATTAGCTGAATAAAAAAATATATTTAGCTCCGCCTTCACAGTACAGTTGGGATTTGTCAGATTTGACTCTAGATTTTTACAACGTAATATTATTATCAAATTTTCGTTTTAATTTAAGCTTAAAGCTTTTTTGGATAAAAATTCTGGGGTTTTACGTGTCATTGCTATAAATAGCCGGAATTTGAGAGTTGGCACCAGCGTGTGACTGTAGACGCGACAGAGTCAATGGGGTCAATTCTCATTCAAGGAAATTAAATATTTAATATTTTCACTCTCTTCACTCTAGTGTAGACTGCTTGCGAGATACAGCGTGAAGCTAATTTATAATAAAAATAAATATTATAGGTACATATCATGGAAGTTGCATATAAATGTTATAAAAAATATTTACAATATTAGATAGTTTCTCACACGAAATCCTATTCCACATTAAAGCTGCGACTAGACTGCTGCTTGGGATTTCTATAACTTCTAGAAATTTTAAGCATTAGTAACCCCCCGATTAAGAATCGCACCAACGACCGTCACGTTTACAGTCTTAAACTTTTAATTTTTGGCTCTAGGTCATGTATAACTTTCTCTCTTTAAAGTAAATATAATACCTATATACAATTATAATACAGTCCACAATATTCCAATATATTAATTTATACCAAAACGGGCGATATATGAGCGATTGTGTCAAAAAGTAAAAACCACTAGACTGTTTGCAGGACGTGGTACAATGTCTCCTTCATAATATGGTAAGGAAATTTATATTAAGCGCACGTCCGACGATGCGTATCGAATCACCGATGACTTCTCGATATAACCGTGAGGCTGCATCTCCCTGGAGCTTTTGCTGTTCATTCTGTAGATGGGTAGCCCTTCACGTTTAATAGGTTAGTCCTAGTATTGTAATATTGTTTTGTAAGGATCGACCCCCAATCGAGGGGGTGAAATATTTAATATTTTCACACCCTCGGTCTGCTAACGAGACAAAACGCAGCGTCTAGTACCATCACTCAACACTCAATGCCTTAAAAATTCAGCAGGAAGATACGGAAAACTTTCAATGAAGAAGGGGTTGTCTTAACAAAATGAAATAATATTTATTTTTAAAATATATGTTTTAAAATATTCAGAACTCAAACGGAACTATTACAGCTTAAATATTATTATTATTTAAATATTATTATTATTTTGTTGATTTTTTGTGACTAAAAAGGACAAATAAAAGAATGTAACTTTACTTACTAGTATTAGAATTGATATTAGAAACACATTTTGAAATAGTAAACAAAAGATTGTGGTACCAATAGTGCTTAATACTACTGATTACGTAAAATGGAAAATCCCGTGTCTCCCGTTTTATTTATTATATGTAGTAAGAATTTCGAGAAGTCCTCTCGTATAATTTGTCGTTTCCTTTAATTTCTAATATGCCTACATGCCAAATATCATCTCTAAACACATTAGCCTCCGACTATAAACGCGACGCTTGTGGCTTCGTTTCCCATACGGGGAAATGTAATATTTAATACTTTTCATTCTTTGCTGTAGCTAGCATGTCAAAGCGTGGCGTTGTATTCTGCCTTCTGCTTCATACAATGTTTCAAGAATTTCAACAAAGAAACATCTGAATGGGGAACGGAGTGTCTTAAGACTAGGTTCCCAGGTTCCTCAGCTTGGTTTGTGTGGGAGTCAGAGTCAAGCTAAAAAAACCTTCAGCCAAAAAAGTATTTTATAAATGTACCTACATATATAAACACAATGTCATGTGTAATGAGTGTTTGACAATATTATCCGATAGTAATGTCACCGATAATATTTAAAATATCGCTTAAAACCAATATCAACAATATGAAATAGAAATATTAAAACTCATACAAATACAATATATTTATACACATACTCGTACATATATATGTATAAACTTTTTGCACCTCACTTCCACACTGCGAAGTTATCAAAATATTTTGGCCTTGAATAAATATACAATTTTAATAGACAACTACCTATATATTAAAAGATTATGAGTTCGTTGCTTTGTTGCAAGTAAATTTAGAACCAGTTTCTTATCGGATTCCACTGAATTTTTAAATACGCGTGAGCTTGTTAGGTAATTATTGTAAAGAGGTTATTGTATGATACAGAGGCCATCGGGGCGAATTGCTACAGCATCTGACTGTAAACGAAATGGGTGTGGGTTCGATCCAAGCTTGGGGAAAGTGTTACCGATCTGACATGAGAAATCCCGATGTTGACTCCCGCCATGACTTGAATTTGGGCGTAAAGTGCAGAACAGAGTGTCTTGACACTAGAATATCTCTATTATGTGGAAACGCGCGTTAATGTATGGACGAACTTTTTTTGAAATTTTGATACCATCTTGTTCGCTCCTCTCTTGTAAGTTTACTAATTCTCTTATTAATATTCAAAAGTATTAGGTAAAATGAATCTCTATTTGCAAATCAATTCTAAGACTTTATCTAACAAAATTCAAATGGATAAAAGCGTTGAGTTCAATGAAATATTAAATTGACTCTAGTTATGTGATTTGGCGAATGTTTTTAAAGTTGTTCCTACCTCGTTCCGTAGAATATCCAGATTTGGCACTTTAAGTAAAGTATTATATAAAGTTTTTTAGTACCTAAATAAAAAATATAAAGCAAAATGTCAGTTAATACAAAGTTAGTATATAAAGTTAATGACAAGTGAAATCTAGCATCTTACACAGATTTGCGCGCTAGAGGGAAGGTGCTCAGTAATTAATTTTATCGACAACATCACAGAGACTCGGCACCATAATTCAATTGTGACCTCAATTTCCCTAATCTCGATGCAAAGAGTAAATATTGGCGTAGAGTAGAAACACTTTGCATAAGGTAAGTAGGTAATGTCTTTATAATATTGTTTTGATTATACAATGTCTATTATACGGTACTATAAAAAGAAAATACTTTTAAGCTATCCACATATCGTTTTTTTTTTAACTTGAAATATATGTAAGATTTAGCGTTGCTATTCTTACATAATTTTATACGTATTCTAAAAATACTATTAATACGTCCTGAATTTCATTGTTGCTTATTTTTAGGCAATCTATCTAATTATCATTATACTCGTCTTTATCTAATAAATATAATTAACTCATTATATACAGCTGATGTAAGAAAAGTAACTTTGCCTTCAAAATATATATTCGTATCCTTTTTATCGTAGTACGATAAAACTTTATCTACACTCAAAGAGATGAACTCGCAAATACAAACTAACTGAAACCTTTTATCTCTTCGCCTACGCCGCGCCGCGCGCCGTAGTATTGCAGGAGGCGCGAACAAGTTTACACAAGAGTAAATTCGATCACGAGAAATTTAAGGATATCGGAGATTTGGTGGAAAATTCTCGAATCATTATACGTATATTTACATAGTGTAAGTTTAAGTATTTATTTATACTAATATTAAAAATTGTAGATTTTATTTGGTTGAACGAACTGATCTCAGGGAAACTATAGATTTTTTCTTACGGTAATAGTTATGACGCTATAATATTGTTATATTACAATATAATTAAATATTTTATAATATCATAGTTGTATTCCGCACAAAGCAGGATAGACAGAACGAACATAGGAACGTAGAGTCAAGATACTCCGTTTCCAATAGCTTATAATGTAGCTCTATAAAAGGTGGTAAGAAATTAATGATTTACGTTTTTATATAAATTAATTATTTATATTTGTATATTAAATATTAATGTAAATCTGTTCCTAATCGCTAAGTATTTTAATAAAATTATTAAAAAATATATATTCATCATCATCATCATCAATAGCCATCCTTTGTCCAGTGGACATAGGCCTTCCCCAATTCTCGCCACCACACTCGATCCTCAGCTTTTCGGACCCATCCGCTTCCCGCCAACCTCTTTATGTCTTCGGCCCATCTGGCAGGGGGTCGGCCCACCGGTCGTTTTGTACGGGGTACTCCATTCTAAGACACGTCTGCCCCAGCGGCCGTCGGCTCTACGACAGGCTCCCCGTCCATTGCCACTTCAGCTTACCAATTCTTTGAGCTTGGGCTATGTCGGTAACCCTGGTTCTCCTACGGATTTCCTCGTTTCGGATTCTATCCTTAAGAGATACACCGAGCATAGCCCGCTCCATATTATAAATATATATTGCTAAATAAAAATTTTCCTTGAAAATTCTGCACTCCGGTCTCCTTACTATGACAGTTGGATATAAATAAAACCTTTAGCAGATAATATGTTATTTGAAAGCTCACCCACGCCGCACGCCGTTGCCGCCGCCGCTCCACACAAGCATGTTTATGCGAGTTGATATCGATTTTGCAATTTTCAATATTATTAGCACCGTTTTTTGTTATTATACTATCACAATAGTGCTCTCAATCACTGCATTGCACTAAAAACCACATCAACTTAGTAAATTATACATTTTTAAGTTTTTTTCTTTCTTTTATTTGTGTATTTGTATTACCTTTTATGAATACTATCATTTCTTGGGTGCAGTCTTTATCTCAAAAATGATTGCACAAACATTCTTAAGCTTTTGAAAAAATGTAAAAATATATTTGTTGCAGTAATTATTACAATAATTGTGCCTAACAAATATTTATATCCTAAGAAAATCGAATCTGCGACTAAAAATAAAACTCTACCACACATCATCGTCTTACATAAAAACAAAACAAGTTTGATATAAAATCAGGCAAAAATTCAAAATATACATTCATTAGGAATAACGACAATTTAATTAATTATGTTAAAGTAAATAGATAAACCATTTCCTGGCACCGTTCGTTCGTAGAAAACTTAGAATTGGCAAATATTAAAATGAGCTGGCTGAGGCGCGGAGTGAACAACCGATAGCATATTTTTTGTACGCAAAACTGGTGATCATTTAATGACAGCGATCAGAATTAAATTATTTAACATTTGTTCTTTATGCGAGATGAAAAAAACCGGACAAAAAGAGGACAGATGTTTTTGTTCACAATATAACGAGATAATGAGCGTAAAAGGAAGACTTGTAGAGTAATATAGTTTTTTTTATAGAACTCATCTGATATTGTTCGATTAAATGGGTTTTAAAGAGACTTCTATAATAGAAAACTAAATATATAAGCGATTTGGAAGCATTGCGTGTTGAGTGGCGGAACTCAAGGTTGCTTTGCCTCGACACCAGAGCGTAGAAATGAAAATAGTAAATATATCATTTCCTCGAACCCATAATCAATCACTTTTGCAGTCACACGCATGTGTCCCTGCGCCATGACTGGCCTACAAAGAAGTAAATAATATTCACATAAAATATTAACCACCTATGTAAATTACAATAAAACAATTTCAAAATCCTATTATGAAGATCTCCAAGTAAATCCAGACAACTTTACCTACAAAGCCATACATACAGAATAGCCATACAGAATATAATACAGGTGTAGTATGACTCACACGGTTCGTCTAAAAATAGCCTCCAGAAACAACGTATAGAGCTGACTGTTTACAAATACAAGACATTAGCGACGACTTGAGCGTAATTTAATTATATGCCTGTAGGAATTAACGGGGTGCTGATGAAGAATGGTTACAGCCTACAGGAATGGGTACTTAGCCTCAAATGTATGGGCTTGGAACCGCATTACTTTATGGACCTGCCTTAAGTTTCATTTAAACGTTTATTATCGTTTTCAAATATTGAGAATACTGTTATTTTATGGAGAATAAAATTTCCCATTATTAAATTAAAAAATAAAATATTATACCTTAATAGAAAACTAATCTAACTTAATATATTCTTTTAACGACATTTGCGCAAATATGATTCTGATTATAGGTTTACAGTTAGTGTTTTATTTGTATTGAAGAGGTTTTCGATCTTAATAGCTGTCTTGTGTATTGCTCTCTTTATAGAGTAAAATAATGCGATAAACGAAGAGAAAAATGTTTATAACATTTATTATAAAATGTCGAAAGCTGCTACAAATTGTTAATATGACGGTTTTAGATTCTATTATTATTTACTCTTTCTGGTAACTAGACGATGCACAACGTTCATTTCCACCAGTCAATATACAATGTATCAGAAAAAGACGAAAAGCCGAGAACGGAGTGCCTTAACTCTAGGTTACCTTTGCTTACCCTGCTATAATTTGCTCATATGTACAAAATATTAACAAAAAATAAAAACTCTAAACAACAAAATGGATAAAGATAAATCCTTCTCCACGTGAAGAAAGCCGAGTGTGTCTTGGAATAACGGATTATCTATTTATTTTGTCACATAAATCTGTCCTAATGTCGCTGTCCGCAGATCGAGGATAGTCATTTAATAATACACTATTCGTGATTCCAGCTGATACTTGTTTGTATTCTGAACTTATAACAATAAGCCGAATTAATAATTTAATTTACGCATTTTACGATGGTTGTGAGTTCAATTCCCTCTAGGAAAATGAAATATATAACATTTTAATTTTCTCTGGTATTAACTCTGGTAACCAAGTATTAGGTACATATAAACTACTAACACTTCATTAACAAGGGGCAAGAAATTTCCAGTTTTAAGTGGGTAGCATAGTAATTTAATATATCTAAATATATTTTTATGTGTAATTATAGTCCATAAACGTAGAAAGCGAGCGTATTACAACTAATTGAGGTTCACCCACAATATGCAAATGTGAACTCGCACATCATTTCACATGGATTGAAAGGGTAATAAAATCATAATACAAACTTCAAAGCTATTAATTAACTATTAATATTAAAATGGGCAAACCACTTAAACTTTATTAGACATGAAGTTCGTGAAAGGCTTTCTCTTAATTTTCTGTAAAACATCCATTTTATTGGTGCTGAAAAGGATTGCCTGTGAGATTTTAGTATTATACAGTTTATTGAAAAAAATCAAATTTATATATTTATATTTATCCATTTGTTTCAATAGTTATCGATTCGTAGGTATATTTTGCATGATAAATAGAAATATCTCAATAATAAGAAGCTTTGTGATTCTTTGTGGCACAGAATTATGGATAAAATTAATATAGATGCCTTATTGTTTTAGTTGAATCAAAATATATATTATGTCATTAATATAATTATACGATTACGATCTTTAAGTACCATAGAAATAAAATTATCGAATACGGAAATTACAAGTGAAAATGTATTTAACACGATATTTGAACTGAAATTTATATTAGCATATTAATTTAAATACTACGTCGTTACATAAATATTATTCTGCCGATGCCTGGAACCACGGTTACTACGCTGAGAAGCATTAATAGTTTAGTACTTGCAATAAAAGCGATATCTAAGAGAGCAAGAGTATATTTCAGAAAGCAAATTAAATATTAATGATACATAATGGTACATAAATAATTAAAAGTATTATCCATTCTATAATAACATGCTATTATCATTTAGATATAAAAAATATTTTTTTTTCTCAAATTATATAGAGAAAATATTCTAATAATTTATGATTATATTTTCCTTTGCAATATGAAGAACTCACAGTCACATTTTATACAAACTTGTAATATATTCCATCTTAAGTCTAACAAAATTTCAATTACTTCTGTGTATGTAGCACAAGCGTGATATAGTTAGAACGTTACCAAACAAAACGGTAAGCATGCTAGTGTTAGTTATTTATGTTCCCCGATACGAACGCAGATTTGCCACCCAATAAGCCTTACTTCAAAATGATAGAACTCTTAATGTCTTTTCACAAAATTTTATATGTATTCTAAAAATAATAAAAAAAAATATTATGGCTCTTGTCTCCACCTGGCAATGTACTTAGCTAGATGGGAACCTAGTCTTAAGACACTTCGTTCCTCATTTTCCACATAATTTTCGACAGAGACAGACAAAAAATAAAAATAAAAATTTTACACGTTATTAATTATACATAGATACTAGTTTCATTTTAAATGAATATAGCAAATAGGTTTGAAATATTAAAGTACACTACAATGTTGTTAGTTAGTTCGTTTCTGAGGAAATTATCTGAATAAGCTTTAAAGCTCAAATGCATTATTTAAACAAGTTTACAGCATTTAACTTAGAATTTGCAGAGCACGCGAACTAAACGAAAGCCTTATGCAGTCTTTGTAATGAGGATGTAGTATAATCATTGATATCTAATTTTAGATGTTGTAATAGCGCAGTAGAATAGCGACTATAAAGACGATGGTCTTGGGTTTCATCCCCAATCGGGAGAATCGTTATATTTTAATTAATTTCATTACTCATACATAGTAAATAATTTAGTAGGTATTTAGTAAATTTAGTAAAATATTTCAGATAAACGAGAATCTAGTTTAATTTAAAAAAAATTGTATCAAAATTTACAATATGCACACAACAATAAGCTACCTAACTAAGCTACGTTATTAAATTTTCATCAACCACCAATATTTCATTAATAATACCGCGTGCACACAATTCGAACTTTATGAAAACGTGAATTTTCAAACACCAAACCTTTGCGGTAAAATGTGCCATAATATCGTATAATGAACTTAATTATTAATTAATGCAATATTTTATTAAAGGCAGCTCGGGACTCACATCCTGGACTTTACCGCGGAACGTTTTAAATAAGCAATTATTTGTGCATTATTAATATTTTCACTGATGTTGTTGCAAAAAACAGTGTAAGAGTAAAATATAAAAGATCAGCTTTGCCTCTTTTTTAGTATAATGCTTAAAATTTTATATATGCTGCATTTGAAAAAATTGCAAGCAATTAAATATAATAATTCTCTCTATATCTCAACTTTCAAAAAATAAAAATATTTAAAAATTCAGATTGAGAACGAGACAATAGGGACATAACTAAGTTGATTATTGAGGGTAAAAGTTGCAGATTTGAGGTTTTGTTTACAAACATACTAATTTATCAAATTAATATCTATTAAATTAATATAATGGATGTTATCATTGTATTCAAAAAATAATGATGAGTGAAAAATATAAAACTTAAAACATAAGAGCTTTTCTATGTTAGAGCTTTATACCCTGAATTAAACAAAATATAACTATTAAAAATTCCTTAAGCACAATTTTAAAAAAAAAATTAAAATAAATAATTTACATCCTATAACATTGAACAACCACTTATACCATACAAAAGTTTAAAAATTTAAACATTGACTCGTAAGCTTGTACGTATTCACATTTATTTTTTAAAGACCAATTGACTCGTTTCAAGCGTACTGTCGAAACTTTGGTAATCGCTTTACTAATCTAGTTCACATTCGAGCTTTCTATAACCGGAACTGATGACGCGGGGTGATCAATAGCCATCAACATTAACGGTCACCCATCGAGTAACTGACCTCAGTTAACGCCACTTAACCTGCGTAATCGGTCAACCTGTGCAAATTACTAAACCGTTATTACATATCGTTTAACTATTTGTTAGTAATGGCCGAAACCAAATTGAATGTTACTTTGTTAAAAATATATTTAGTATAGATATGAGAACGGAGCTCGTGAAGTTATCTCTGGTGAAGTCTAAATTAAAAGATTTAAGCCATTTTATATGATTAAATGTATATTTTGAAATTTGAGAATTAATAAAAACGTAAGGTTATATTATTGTGTTATAATACAATTCAATAATAAGATGTTAAGTAAACAAAAACAAATAAGATGGAAAATATTAGTATCTAGAAGAGCTTTCAAAACAGTGAGCTTTTTATACATGAGAAATAATGTAACATTAGTGACAGACACAATAAAGGTTTAGAACAAAGGATGCAATTCGCGGTACTTGCAATGCTGACCTCGGTAGACGTCATCGTAGAGGGGCGCTAGCGAGTCGGGCGCTCCCCAGCGGGACGCCTCGGGGTACACCATGGGGCCTACGACATAGCTCGGCCAGCGTGCGTCTACGCCGGCGGCTGCGCGCGGACTGCCGATCTATACTTCAACGTCGAAGTACACAAACCTGTTCCCTCTCTTTCCCGCAGCGGCTCTCTCTCGCACTCCCCCTCCCCCCACGGCCCGTCGCCTTCCCCCGCGGTCCCCTATCAGCTTCACTTTCGCACGGTCGCGAACCCGTCGCGACACTAGTTTAATTGCAGCGGCTGCAGAACCGGATTTATTGTCTCCCGTCGATATCGCCGCTGTCATGGCACTCGGCCGCAGACGGACGGAAATTGTTTGTAAATTAACTGAAATTTTGGCATGGATGGTGAAATGTTCTGAAAACATAAATAATACACAAAAACCTATAGTTATAATTTTTGGATATAAGATTATATTTAATAAGAAACATTAGATATAAGTTTTATTAAAAAATATTTTTATAACGAATTTTGCTAGTTGTTATACCTCTATTCTATAATAGTAAAAATACGTAAAAAATTAAGCATATTTAAACAAAAAAAAAAGAATAATAATATAGGAAAATTTTAAGTACTTTATACTAGGACTATGCTATCGACACGACGCAAGAGTACAAGCTGTGTTCTAGTAGTGTTCTATACAAAAGACATCAACGAGCTTGGTTTTCATTGAAAAATATTCTACAAATCAAATGAAATTTTCATATCCTTTAATTTCTAATTTATATATATATATATATATATATATATATATATATATATATTCTTGAAGATTCATATAGTATGTAGTATCCGTAATTTTTTTTAATAATTTCAATGACTGCCCTTGCCACTTCATGCATTTCATATTGCAACTTAACTTTTTAAGCACTACTTATAATTAATAATAACTATTATATTATATTACTACTTACACGATAGATTGTACCTATACCTGTAGAGTATAAAACTGAAACATTATTATAAAAATGTATATATTTTAGAAATATTACTGAAAATACAAGGTACATATTATTTGTATATATTTGTCAGCTTCACACTGTATTCCACATGTACCGATGTAGGCAGGGGCAGCCTAGTTTAAAACACTCCACTCTCCACTGTTCGCCAAATTTTGCTTACAATGCATGTTGAGTGGCAAAACTCTTTATACAATATTTCATTTATATTTTCATTTCAAGAGTAGGAATCGAATCCATAATCCCTTCGCCGAGACAGGCCTCAAAACATATTAGGTACATGTTTTATAACTTTTGAAATAAGAACCAAAGTCCAAACCACATAACTGCAATACCTAGTTTACGACGTTTTCTTCCGTGTTTCTACACAATGCATGCACAATACACATTGCACATGCAAGTCGTAGATGTAGCGCACTTGACGCTTGACCCGCCCTCGTCACCCGCGCTTTGCGACAGCGTTCCACTATTTCTTAGCACGTATTATATTATTTTAAATATCATCATCTACTTTCTAAATACATTTAATACTGTATCTTATTGAAATATATTGATTTGTTGATATACGTATTAAAAATACGAGGAATAAAAGCTACCTATAGCAAAGAAACAAGAAAATCTAAAGATTAATCACTTTCTCTGCAATAAGGCATAAATATATTTTATGATGATTAGAGCTGAGGATCCAATAACAATATAATATTACAGAACCGCGATAATTATAATAACTATGTAGTGCTGCTATAAATGTTGTTTAGAATTGTACTTCTAAATCTTATTATTTTAATGTCATAGAATAAAGTTTTAAATTTATATTTCCATTTCTTCGCTCTGGGGTTGAGGAAAAGCGTGGCGTTTAGTTCTGCCACTCAGCACACAATGCCTCCAGAATTTGGAGGAAAGTGGGGAACGGAGTGTCTTAACACTAGACTACCTCTACCTTGCTGAATGCGGGATACAGAGTGAAATTAATTTTTAGAATAAAGTAAACGGTATGGTCGTGGGTTTCATTCCCACTGCGAGAAACGGAATATTTTCATTTCCTTGCTCTGGTAATAAGAAAATTCGGCAAAATATGGGGGAACACTCTTCCTTCGGCTAAGTTCCCTCAAATAGAATAAAGAAAAGTATGCTAAATATATTTAAAAATACAATTTCATTAGAACCTCCAATCGAATGCACTTTCTTATAATCCTAAAACGTGTCTCTCGATACAAGATAGCACCGTTAACCCTAACTAGTTCAGCTTGAATACGCATTTAAAATCTTTTTGCATTTTCTCAGACAGAACTTTGATTTCCCACTAACAAGTCTATTCGAAATCTAACTGCGTATTTTGATTAACTCATATTTACTGCACCTTGTGAATAACCAAGATATTATAAAGTTAAAAAGGTGGTATTAAGTTTCGGAGCTCTCATAGAAAATTTCGTGTATCAATATATTTAAAAGCATATTTTTTATGTTATTATACAATTGTAGTTTTTATTTGCAAAACTAAAAAATACCTCATAGAAGAATCACTTAAACCAAATAGACACGCAAGAAAACCCCCGTCTGTCGTGACGAGCTAGCAAATAACCTATTTACGTAACAAAAACACTAAGTAGGTGTGACAACGTGTGCCCGTGCGCCGCGGACACGCTGGCGCAGGCACGCTGCGGGACGGGGCAGCTACCGCAACCAGTTTGTTTTAAATTCGCGATAAAAAATATCTGCACCGTCGTGTCATTAGCCGCAGTCACCCGCCCCGCCTGCATTTATTAATCTTATTCGGAGAAATCGGCGCATCAGACCTCACCCCGCCACCCTTGCTGCTCACTACACCGCCCGGCTATTTAACCAGTGCGGCAATTTAAATAATTTCGTGATATCGATAAAGAGATGGTGCGATAAGAGAATTCTGATAAATGATTAATTGTATGTAGATGAGTTCCCCTAAATGTAAAGTACGAAAGATGGTTCTGTGCACTAGTGATTACAGTGTGCTTATTTGATTTATATGTTGATTATTAATGGTAGTCTTTCGTCGTTTTACAAATTTTATGTTTGGATAATTTTAATTTTTAACAAAAGAGACGTCTCCTTAAATTTCAAACCGATCACATAATCAGAACCTAACCAAATTTTTATCCAACTACAAATTTACCACGAGACTGACTATTTATCTACAACCTAAACCGATCTCCTAGCAATCCCATGTCAAATGTCGTACTAGATTCAAAACTCTCCTTCCCGCCGCACATTACGTATGTCAAAAACCAGGCTACATATATCATGAGCAGGCTACTCATATGCAAGCGGAGTAAAATGACACTTCAAAACTAGCTGACATTGTACAAAACTTGCATTCGTGCTATCATGACCTATGCTTGTGTCGTGTTGCACACACCAAGATAGACATCCCTCAGAGGGTGCAAAACTAATTCCTCTGTATGGCATCCGGATGCCCATGGTACGTACGCAACGTGGACCTGCACAAAGATTTTGATTTAGGATCGTTAAAGGAATTTTGCAAATGCCTAGCCAAGCGCTACTACAAACGTCCAGATTCCTACTCCAACCCATTCATTGTCGAAGCGTGTTTTGGTTGATACATATCACTTATTGCAATTACGTCGAATCTCTTTCCTAATAATTTAGAAACATATAGACGATATGTGTTTTTATTTTATTTAAAAAAAAAAAACGTTAACCGCTTCATATTTCTAACAATATTATATTTTTATTATTTGATTCATAATTCATCGATAAGCGAAATCAGACATCTCTAAACCACGTCCAGTCACTGTGCGACATTACCTTGAATATGTTACCCACATACGCAACACGCAATATAAGTTCAAATAAAAACCCGCAAAATTCATCGAATTACAGTGAAGTTGACTTTGGAAAAAATTTAATCTTGGCCCAAAAATAAAGCTTGCTGTATAGGTTTATTTGAAAACTGGCCAACAGTGTACTCTTTTTACTGACTTACATATAACATTGTTTATAAATAGAAAATATGCGAGTTCTTTTCAAAGCTTCTAGTTTCAATGATAATGTAAACTTATCTAAGTTTCCCCCACTAGTGAAAGCTTCTATAGGTACATTTTATGTATCCACACTGATCTTCTTTATATTTATTAGTTACGCATAACTTACTTATATATTATTCTCTTCTTATTTATTTTGTGTGCATCAGTTTTGCCAGTTGCCTCTGCCAACACACTCTGCCAATACACGTATAACAGGGTTGACAGAGTTGACAGACCTAGTGTTATGGTATCAATTAATGATTACAATTTTTCAACTTCACGTTTATTTTATTGGTATAAATTTATAATATAAACGGGAAGTTGCCAAATTGTTATCTCATTTTTAACCATACTTTCCCTAAGTGTTTTCTCCAGTAAGTTTGACAAAAGAAAAGATAAAAGTGTTTTATTATCACGCTATGAAGCCATAAACACAAGAATTGAAGTAATCTATCTTTAAACAGTTAATTGCCACTAAATATTTTATCTTTGTTATGCCTGACTAGACGTAATTATTGCAAACTCCTAATCACTACCATCGTGTTTTTGTAATGTTTTTATTTAAATAGGTATAAAATTTCATTTTTCGGATTTTTTTTCTGTTATTTGTAGTGCAAATTCTCACTTTGTTCCAAAATATTATAACGGATCCACGAAAAGTATCCTAAATGGATGCCTAGCTGCTGTAGTATATGTTGATTGCGTTAAGTTAAATTCTAGATTTTTTTAGTGCTCCAAACGACCTCAGATCTGAATATTTGATATAAATTTCAGCTTGGTATCTTCAGGATATATCATGATAAATGGTACATCAGAATTATTCACATTAGAAATTGTACCTATACAATTCCTAAATTTAATACATTTCCCGGTAACATATACAATAACAATGACAGAGTCCCACACTCTTCTACTACGCCATAACGGCATATTAATAGGAGTACTTATTATGACTAAAATAAAAATAGAATACCTCGTATCTATCATTTCACACCAACCGCAATTTAATTTGCAAGCTATTTCCTTTATCTCAAAATCCAAGTAACATTTCTAAAGTTATTCTGAATATTCATTTGATATACAAGTATTTGTATTTTCCAGGTTTAAATAGCGCCGTGGCCGTGGTTTCAATTCTAGCGCGTAATTTATACGAGCCAAAGATAGATGTGGCCAGTCATTGTGCATTGCATAACTCATGGACACTTGCCCGTAATGCAGGAAATCCTAATGGTTATTTATTAGAACCAGATTTGAGATAAAATAACATTATATCCACCTAAGTTTCTATACAACAGTAAAGTTTTTTTACTTCCCTTAATTATATACTTAATATAATAGTTTATTTTACTATATGAACAAGAATTATGTATTAAATAGACCCTAATACTACAACGGAACATAAAATTTTCTTTACATAGGGGATACAGAGTATAACTGAAAAAAAATTGTAAGTGAGTTGTAAATAAAAATCTATTAAATTTACAAGACTGTCGGATTTTTTTATTTAAGCAAAGTGATATTTAGAACTTTACACTGATAAAACGTCAATAGACTAAAATACTACGGTCTGTATATAGGTACTTGTAAAGATACGTGGACGTGACTTCCGCAAAAAAAAATCTTTTTAAATCTTTAAAAATGCCATATGAGTATTTAAAGTTGTTTCTATCAGTTCCATTGAATCTATTTAAAGTTTACGTAGTTAATAAGCATCTCATTGATTCAGTGAAGCTTAAAGAAAAAAATGTATAGAAAATAAAGATTTAATATTTAAAAATACATTTTAATTTATAAGTTTAAAAATAGCACCTTAACGCTTCTACGTGTCCACAGCGTCTGCTCATGACATAAAGTCTGGTTAATCTATCAATACCATTGTTACAAAACAAAATATCAATTTGTTTGTTTACCAAGGCGTGACGTCAATCGATCTGATTGGCGTCCAACATACCATGGAGACTTGCCGTATTTTGTATTTTTATATCCCTAAATAATTATTAGACCACACAGTTATTAAGCCAATTATAAGACAAGAGACATGGACCCACCATGGATCTCATTACACCTGTATACATAATAATAACCTAAAAATTTGCAAGGGTTTTACAAATGCAAACAAAATAAACACTTCACATATAAAGAAAAGACATTGATCATAAAAAAAAAGATTATATGCCCAAAACAATTTCCACCATCCATATTTAACATGGAACAATGCCATTATTGTGGTCTCCGAAATCAAATATATTTTATAGGTTATACTTTTTGCTGTATAAAGAATTAAAATAAATTTGGCCTAGAGTTTGGCCACTCAGCACACAATGCCTAATGTGGAAAGTGAGAACAGAGTTTTTTAGCACTAGGCTCCCTCTGACTACCGTGCTACATGTGAAAAGATACTACATTCTCTTTACTACTTTCCGCCCAAAATCAATATCTGAAAATCTATCAGTGCTAGCTTATATCAAAGTAATAGAACCTACCACAATGATTACTACTGATACCATTTGTAATACAGTGTAGCGGCATGTTAGGCCTCTTACTACACATCTAACACATTTTCAAAAATTTCGTATGAGTCACAGTGTAACACTGATGGTGACTTCCGTGAATTTACTAAGCAGGTGCAGAGTAAATTATATTGCTGGAAGAGACCTGTCCAGTGGCCCTGTGATGTGACTCTTTAAAATACATTTAGATGTGCTCCAACATTAAATTTAGATAAGTATCATTCAGTAATTCAATTAATTCTATATAGTATATTCAATTAATTCTATAAATTGTAATGAAATCTAACAAACAAAATTTATCTACACTCTGCTGTCTGCTGCAACAGAGGTACAGAATCCACTATTTACACATGTGTACAGACTAGACTAGACTAGACTTCATTATTTCCATCTAAATAAAGGCAAAATGTGCTGTAGTGAAATATTTAAGTTTTATTTACAAATCTACCTATTGTATTTTATCAAGACTTGAATTGTGAAAGAATTATTAATGTTCAATATATAAGTTTAGCCACTCTTTCATACTTTATTTTAGACACAATACAAATAATTGACACGTGATTATTCACATTATAATATATTTAAAAGCCTTACAGAATAAAAAATATTTACTAGTAGCCAAATATCTCAGATTTTATTTCTTTAGATATATCATATGAAATAGACATCATGCTCATATCCACAAACAGATTGTATGTTGTTAATAATGTTAGAAAACTGCACAATTTCACAACAAAGTTTTTAGGTTAAATTCACTTTGCAGGAGCAGGCGCTGTCGGTGCGCTAGCTACTCGTTGTTGAGCCGCCGACAGTGTTGGAGTATCAGTCGCTAAAGATCTCAGTTGTTTTTCAGCTACCGCATTCACCATCTTTGTGACATTTGCCTTCATCTTATTACGCTCAATTGCTTGTGCTTTACTGCGCACTGGGGCATTGCTTCTTTTAGTCACAGCTTTCCCTTTGTTCTTGTTCTTTTTTACTTTAGCACCTGAAGGTAGTTTGCTCTTCACTTTCAGTTTACCTTGAGCCATTTTAATTTTATTTAAAGCTTTTAAATTCAATAAAAAATACAAGAGTGCACTAACGTGAAAATGACTTTGACATTACAGCGAACGTAAGATTTGGGAGTCGTGATGTTGACAGCACTTTGTTTTATTGCCATAAAGAAATATCATAACAGGAGAACTAAACTCAGCTATAAAACAATATTATATCGTTTTACATATACGGCAACGTACGGTATTCATGAAATAGTACTGTTTAATTTTAAAAATATAAATGTTGAACGTAACGTTTTAATGAAACATTGAAATACTCGATCTTGACAATGTGATTTGCATTGTATATGTAAAGTTTTCTTTCATATTAAACATATGTAAATATTTTAAGTTCTGACTTCCGATCGTTATTGTAAATCAATTAAGATAAAGCTAATTAAACCCGATAAATGTATGTTCAAATCCCATTCGGTGATAAATTAATATTTTTAAAGGATGTAGTTTTTCCCTCGAATGAGCTATATAAGTTATAAAGTGAGGTGATGGGCTTTGAACGCAATATTTTAATTAAATAACAAGAAAAAAATTATCTTTACCTGCCTCGTAAAATGTGAGAATAGCGCAGACTCATTTAACAAATATTGTCAAGTCAAATATTTTTTATCAGCCTATTTAAAATGCAATGTGCTATGCTTAATTTTTTTGACATATGTATATGTAAGTATTTTTATAGATACGTTTCAAAAAACGATATTTTGTATAAACTTCTTTTAATATCGATAATTAAAACACATACTTTAATTATTTCTTGAGTGAGACAGGGAATAAAAATATTTGTAGTTTCTGTATAATTTATATATTTTGTAATATAATTATATAGTCTGTGAGATTCTTTTAAACATTTCATAACTTTTTGTAAAGTGAATAATATTGTTGCACAATAATTATGTAAGAGGATATTAAATGAAGAGCATTACATTTTACTTATTAATTTTATTCATAAATCGACTGTTGTAGTATATGAATTCGAGTTTCAAGTTAAGAAATATACATAATATATTATATCTAAATATATTTTATGTACAGATAAATAGAAAAGTAGTCGAATATAATCAGCTATCGAAAGATTCGAGCGGCGAGAGTGCAGGCGACCGGCGAGAAGCGGTGCGGACGAGGACGCAGCTCGCCATAAAACGTTTAGAAAAATAGATAAATCGCTCAAAAACGTCAGAATCAGTCGAAAGGATAGTATAGTAGAGAGCGGGTTTGTAGAAGACGGTCAGCGAGTCACGCTGCCGGGCCCACTTCACGCGTACTCCGTGTCCGTAGACAGCGACCGCTCAGCAGGAGAGCGCCTGCCGCTGGTCTCTGCCGCCGCCGGCTCGCCAGCCTGCGCCTGGGCGTACGCCAGGCTCTTCTGATAACTGAATAGCTGCCGCTCCAGGGAGTAGTTCTCCGCTTGCAGTGCAGCTATCTCACGTCTGCGAAATAAAATGATACAAATTATTAAAGAATAATTAATTTAAAATAATAAAAATGCACTTTAAGCACTCATAATGTAACTCAACAATTTATACCTCATCTGATGGGCATGTAATCGACAGAGATCGTCATAAACATGGTAGGTTGCTTGAAATAGAAGATATGTGTCAGTCCACTCGAGACGGACACGAAGTTCTCCGCCTGCATGCAAGAAAGGACAGCCTGTCCGTGAAACATCTTCCACTCTTAAAGCAGTTTCCATCATAAGTCCCTCGTCCGCACTTTCTTGAGCATAGTAATGTTCAAAGGGAGCACCAGGCAACTCGTCAGCTTCAGCTTCCCCTGGCGCAGGAGATGCGCGCACAAGCCACGCTGACCAACTTACATAGCGAAGGTGATTACGTGGGACGTGGTGCACGTCTCGATACAACATATGCAGTCGCACTGTCTCTGAGTGCGTATCACATCGGAGAGCCCAAGCTTGCTTGTCGCGATCGTAGCAAGTGGCCGCACGTCCAGCGACAGGTACTGCTAGCTCAGCTAGGGCTCTGGCTGAAACTAGTTCTACTGTTAATCGAATACCTTTTTGAAGAAGACGAGAAGGTGGACGTGGTGTCCAGGGTGGAGTTCGACCCTCCGCATCGCAAAGATATTCAAGAGGCCCTGAGTGTATTCGTCTATCGCCTTCACCAAGAGATAGCGCATAGCGTACTCGACAGAGCTGCCCTTCCCCCGACAGCCTGACTAAACGCAGCGTAAGAGGCTCTTTTCCAACGCCACCGGTTGCTGATACGGACCAATCAAATCCGGCAAAAGCTATCGGGGGAGTATCTAAGCGAGGGGCACGCAGTTCGCAGAAGTATAGTGTTCGGACACGCGACATACTCAATTCCAATTGAAATTCTCCTCTCGCGTCTGCAAACTTGGAGTTGAGTTCCGTAAGGGAAACGCAACGACCACGCCCCTGTGCCGCGCATCCTGCGAAGAATCTGACTTGTTTACCAGAGAAACCTTCATTGGCTGTGAAGTGATCACGACTAAGCAAGGTAAAAGTGAAGTCTACGTAGACTCGCATGCCTTCGCAAACGCCCCGCCATACCAGATATACACCTGTAAATAAAATATAAATATATATTTACTGAACCACATACTTATTTTCTAAGTATTTCAAAGACTAAGATATTTTACACACCCAACGCGGCCTCGGTACGACTGAAGGCGACTGCCCATCTTTGGTGCGCACAACAGAAGTCCTTGGAGGTGACGTCGCGGTCGGGCTCTCGGGTGGCGGAACGTGTGACCACGAAGGTGAAGACGTGCGTATCCGCGCGGTCTTTGAGCCGCGTGGCGCGGTACAGCAACGCCATGCACTCGCGAGCCGCACGCCCGCCCCGCCTGCGCCTGCGTCTAAATAACAGCAATCCGCAACTTTGAAACATTGCGTTAGGTTATACGTTATTTTCTATAATGCTCAAGAATTTTAAATCATAAAATTATAAGTTTTGTATTGTAAACTTAATCTAACTCTACAATCGTTATCTAATAGTCTAATAAAAAAGCAAAAGTGTATAAAAGAATAATCAATAACAGTAAGAAAAAAATAATTTAATTTAATTTAACTATAACTGTAAATAATACTTTTTCTAATAAGTATAATAAGATTGTCATTTTAACACAATCGATACATGTATGTATTATGCATGCAACGAGAAGCCTAACTGTTACATTAGAATAACAAATTACTCTGCAAATTATATAGGAAGTTTTTTTTATATTCAAGAAGATCCCATAAGATGGGAAGATACATTGGATAAGGGAAGCTATAAATTTTCAGGAAAATCAATTATCTTTCAGAACCTTTTTATAGAGATGTTTTACGAGACGTTATATTTCTTTTCGGAACTTGTTTATGTGTTAACTTAAGCTATTTTATAACCCATATTCTTTTACACTTTTTGTCGGGTGTAATTATTTCAATGAATTGCATCAAATAAGGTTGTGTTGTGATCTAATAGATGTTTTAATATTTATTTACGTCTTTATTATAGTAACTGTCTTTGAACCACCATTGTTCTAATATTCTTTATGAAGTTCATTTAAACCATAAAAAGAGTACCTACTACCTATGTAATGTAACTATGAGTTCATATTAAAATCCTTTTAAACAAAATATCCACAGTATATTTTATTTACTAATAATTTTTTGTCATTTTAACGCCATGGCGTAGCGACATAGCGAGATGCTGGGTTCTGCGAATCTTGAATTCGCGACTTCGGGAAATGAAAACAAATTATTTTGACATTAACTGTAATTGTAATGTGTGTGAAGTAATTTACTCTGGATGCAGAGATATAAAAATAATAAATGTAAAAAGATATTATCGCCATCAATATTATTAGGTCAAATATAAATTCTGTAAGTTATGAAGCCATGAATTTCAAATTGGATTTTGCATTGCGAATAAAATATTGAGGATTAGTGGCTTTTACGAGGTCAAAAGAGGGAGGAATGATTGGCGCTAATTACATGAGCTATTGATAGTTTCTACATTGTAGATATTCATTGACGTTTTATTAAAAAAAATTCTACTTAAAAATGTTGAAACTTATACGAAGTAAATCAAATCATATACACGTACGTACATATATACAATAATATACATTATTTGATAAAAAAATATAAGTTTCACCCCGTACCCCTCCTGTGTAAACCAATATTAAGACGCTTTGCTCCCTATGCACCACCCAAACTTCAAGATATTGCGTGTGGTGGAACAACACCACGCATTATCTTGACACCAGAGCGTGATAGTTGAAATAATTTATTACCCCAAATGGGGGTCAAACCCACTACTGCCACGCTTGCAATCAGACGCGCCATGACAACGACCTCTTATTATCCTGATCCTCACTTCCGCCGTAAAATTCGCCACTCAACGCCGCACTTTGTCTCATTACCAGAGCGAGGGCGACATAATCAATGATGTCTTTTATAGAAAAATTGTTGATATAGTAATTAATTTACAAATTTATTTAATATTTTTTTTATTAATTTCAGCTTCAGACTTTTCCACAAAAGTTACCTACACAAACCCACACACGGACACACACACACACATAACATTTATCTAATTACGTAGAAATAAATATACTTAGTGGTATCAAAATAAATAGATACTTATAAAGAACTCCAGAGAATTTCAAAATATATTGTACATTAAATTTAAGTTGAAAAACTAAATTTAGCAAACACCTCGGGTGACAACGACCTGTTCATATTTTAATTTTAAACAGCTTGTTATTATGTCTGTATTAACTTGTTAAAGCGCAAATAAAGCCAAGTTTCAACCGCTACTGCAGCTTAGAAAATGAAAAAATTAAGTAATAAAAGTGAAACAACAGTATAAACTCTCCAAATTGTAGTGAAAATGAAAAAATATTGACAAATCAACAGTTTTACCACATTAACATAAAGTTTCAAAAATATAATAAGAAAAAATGAATGACAAAACACGTTATTTACTTAGCTTTTATATGTAAGGAACATAAAAAGGCGTCTCACCATACAATATGAGAAATGAAAATAAAATTCTTGCCCAAAATTCTGTGTAACGCAGTAAACTTTTATAGAAACGTCTAAATTATGTATGTATGAGACGTTATATTATGATATACGAGTACGCCATTTAGGAAACGGTGGATTATTTCACACTAACACAAGTAACTTATCTTACTTAGTTTAGCATTATCATCTACTTTGGGATTTACTGAAAAAAATATATATATTAGAAAATGAAACTTAAAAGCATTTTACAGTAATTACTCCAACTAGGTACTAAAAGAATAAAATAGTGGACAGTCACAATCATCCGTACTGTAGAAGCTTATACTTTCAAGAACAGTCTGTTGAGAGGATTTATTTCTTAAGCTGTACAATAAGCTTATAGGTACGTTCCTTGGTCGCTTATATTTAATGAATATATAACTAACTATTGACTTATAAAGTGATTCATCGTATATAATATCTGTTTGGAACTTGAAAATCAATAAAATATTCGTAGGATATAAATTTTTGCATCTTCTCGTGACTTTTTGTAGCTTGAGGCACAGAATATAGCGGTAATCATAAGGAAATTAGTGTTAATGCACTCCGTTCCCCCAAGTGTGTGGTAGAACCGCACACTGTGTCGTCAAAGCCAAGGAAATGAAATCCTATTCCCCCAAATGGCAATCAAAGCCACGACCGTCGCGCTTACAGTCAGACCCCGCGCAACGACAATTTTAACATGTAATTGTTTATTTCTAATTGAGCGAAAAATTGTTTGTTTTCATTTTTTTGCCACAAATACTCTTATTTTCATTATTATTTTATACTTTATAAAATATTTCACAAGTTATTTATTTTATGAGGTAGATACTAAAAACGACCTCACCGTCGAGTCGGATTAAGCGAACGTTGACTGGTACTACATTTGTACCGAACTTAGTAACCGATGTTTAAATTTTGTAAATCATGAATCTGTATTAAATACACACTCATTTATTTATTTAAAAACAATACATATTACATATATACACATTGTCGATATTTAGAAAATAATCTCAATAATTTTTTTTTGGAATTTTAAAGGAATTTTGTATAGATAAATGTATATATTTGTATATATATATTTAGGTTTACACTGTATACCACATATTGTTAAAACGAGGAATCGAGCCCATAATTTGTCCTACATCTGTGCCAGATAAAATTCTTTATTGCATACACAAACTATAAAAAAAAGAATTATTTTGCTTTTGAAAAGGTTTACGTTTTAAATTTCATTAACAGCACAAATTCAACTACAGTGTTATCGATAATAGCTTAACTAAAAATTTAGATTTTTCGTAATAAATTTTACGAAAAATCAAAATTTTTAGTTTACTAAGCTTACTTTTCTAAGCTTGCGCAATTTCAGTTGACTAAATACGTAACGAATATTCGAAACACTTCTGCCATTAGCGCTTTATACTGTGAAATAGGGTCAAGTGGTTTATATGACGTTTGTAAATGCAAAAAATACGAACTCCGTATGTAACGTACATACATATGTACATATAATAGTGGGGGTTTCCTTTTTTATTTGAACAGAAGTGAGTTTACAAACAACATTTTTATTTAAAAATCCAATACAGTGGTTATGAAAACTAAATATTTTTTAACTCTTTTAGACTGCACAGTGGAATATTAATTAATACCGTCCATTAATGAATAGAGTTACTTGTTATAGAAAGAATTATTATAATCTTAATATTTTTATATTCAGTTGACTAGATACAGTCACAGATACAGTATACAGATAGCGAAGTACGTAGTATAGCGTAGTACAATAGCGACAGTTGCGTAGTGTAGTAGAATTTGGCGGAAAGTAGGGACCGGAGTGTCTAACACTAGGCTTTCTCTGCCTACCCTGCTGTATAATATAAATATTACATAAGAACATTAAATACAGTTAAAAACATAAAGGTGAAATAGCAAGGACATCCATCAGTTATGACAAAGGTAAGGAGACTTTACTTAACATGACTTATGACGAAAGTTTTCTCGAGTTCAACAGTTCAAAGTCCTACCTCCGTTAAGCTAATCAGCAAACAAATCTGTGCTCACCTGTAGAAGCAACTACAGGAGGGTTTTTCTTAAGTTAACTTATTAATTATTTAAACAGCGTCTAATGCGTTACGAAATATTATATTTCATTATGGTAAATTTATTTTTGTCATATAAGGCCAAAATACCGTGAGCTGAATGCGGAGAGTAATAATAGAAATCAAAAAAAAACTTCGCAGTATAATTGAATACATTGACAAACATCCGGCTAGCTCGGAATTTTACAAGGAGCAAATTTCATTTTTGCTCCATATTTGTTTTGGATACAAAAGAATATGTAACGTAAGTCAACTGTTAATGAAATAATAATAAAATGCAATAAAAAAACTAAATAACTAAGTAAGACAACTCAATCTGGTGTATAAAAAAATTAACTCTACTATACTGGGACCAATATAGTCTTTAAATCAGTTACTTTTAACTTTGTGGGAATTTTGTACATTCTAATAGTTTTGGTACAAAATTCATTTCTCCATAAAATTATTCGATAGTGCAATAGATAAATATTATATTAAATTAAGTCCAACAATTTTTAAAAGAACTCCATAACGAAGAGTCAACACAGAAGTTTTACAAAAATAATTAAAAAAATCAATGACTCGTACTTGTCCAGGTTTTATTCCTCGGCCGCGGCTTCTATTGTTTACTTTTTAACTTTTAATTAAAACGCTATGTGAACTTAAATCTAATTTATTTTGTATTTTCATTTTAATGTTACGTTCTAAAATGTGAAAAGGCATGAGGTAAAGTTAGAAATTGAATTTAAATATTTAATTAAGACAAACTTCTGACGTTTTATTCATCTTATAACATCAAATGTCTTTTACATTTAAATTTATACTTTTATGTACAGCTGCCAGGACAGTTTGCGAGTTCGATTCCTCACGGAAATTAAATATTTAATATACTCCACTGCCACTCAACAATCAACACGTAATGCATCCAGAAATCGTCGAAAAATGGAGAACGGAGTGTCTAAACAAATACAATTTGAGGCCGCCATTTACACCAAATGAATGTAATTCCAATAGCATAGACATAAATTATCAAAATGTATAGTTAACTACACTATAAATATATATACACTAGAAATACAATACGTATCAACTATTGGTATAAGTATTTGGTAGGTTTCACCTCTCAAAATATACCAAAAGTTAATATTCAAGTATGCAAAAGACGGTTATAGCTTAATTGCGTGTGGGCGTTCAAATCCACGGTCATATTAAATTTATTCTACACGTAGGTTTATATACGTACTTTCGTTTATTTATAAAACAAAGGACTATAATATGCACAGTAAACAAGTGTGTGATTGCACCCCTGATGGTCGTGATTTCGATCCTGATAACATGAAAATAATTTAACTGATCGAACCGACAATCACCGCATTTATAGAGGCTTTCTTACAATCTCTTTTTTCATAAAATTGTACAATACACTTTTTTTTTAATATTTAATTAATATATCAACGCAATGCCTCCAAATTCGGCAGAAAGTGGGGAACGGAGGATCTTAACACTAGGTTCCCCCTACCTACCCTGAGTGAAGCTGATTTAATTTAATTTTAATCAGAACTTCTTTAGTCTATTACTTAAAATTCTTTGTTACTTGACATTTATTACGACACAATGTTTAATTTATTTTTCACATGGCAACCACAAGTTAGCTGAGGGAATCACATTTTATGTGACATAAAATCCATAATAACTTCGGATAAACTTCAATCTACACGACACGTGTAGGCTAGGCCTTGTATACACTGGGTTTATTGAGAAAATTATTTTTTTTTAAATTTAATATTACAGATTAGGTTGAACATACATTATATATTAATTAACCAATCAATATATTTAATAAAAATATAAAGTGTTATAAAATAATGAGTTTATCTATCTAAAACTATGTTATCTCTGCCTACCAAAGATATTTTATTTATTTTTATCAAAGAATTTTTTTCAAATCCCCTTCGTGAGCTCTCCATAAAACGAAACATTGGTGAAGCTATCAGTGCTGAACCGGCACAATCGAAACGCCATACTCAAATAAAAAACAGAACACATATTGATAAAATGTGGGAGGATCGCCGAGCAAGCAAAACAATAGAAACAAATATATCTATAGAGTAAAAAACAAGAAAAAAAATTGGTTGTGACTTTTTTCCTTTTGTAAACACAAACAAATGGACGGTTCGTTAATTTGTAAAAACGTTGATCAAATACCAACATTTGCACGACGCTGTAATGGCGTTGTGACCGCCGTCCACGGGTCAGTTCGATATGGAATATACGGTAATTAAATTGATCTGCTCTGCCACGGCATTCATTAAGCTTTATAAACTCGGAAACTAATTATAGCAATTATTATTTTTCATGACCCATAATGGATATAGTAATACTGTTAGTTTTGGTCTATTGTATTTACTTGTTACTCGCTTAATAACAATAGAAAGTAGCTTTCAGATTTTTTGACTACTATATAATTATGACTTTATTGGAAAAGGCTAAATTTATTGAACTAAGCTGTTTTTTTAACTTTACATTGTATCCCGCAAGTAAGCAGAGACAGAGGGAACAAGCAGTAGGAACATAATATTATGAGACACCGTTCCCCAATAAGTCACTACCGTTCAATACTTTCCGTAGTTCCGTAGTGGGGCTAACTATTTACATAATCAATATTAAAAAATAACAATTGCTGTCAGCTATATGCTATAAAGAAAAAAAAATAGAAGTAAAATATTAACAAACTTTTATTGGTATTTTTATTTATTTTTTTATGTAACACATAAAATAATATATTGCACCTGAAAATAACGCAAATGGTCTAAATAATTCACACTCGTTTAATTGAAAACAATTTTTAAAAAAGCATTGTAGAATTTAATAGCCTTTCTGATCGCTACTCATAATGGAACAAAGCATGTTTTCATGTCGAACGAATATTAGTGGAATAAATCCGTATATCTAAAATAACGCGTCAAATATCGTTAATATTAATAAATAATAATCCATTTTCCTGTTTGGGAATCGAACCCACACCCGTCGCATTACAGTCATACGCTTGTGCCACTGCGCCACGGCAGCCTCATTATTTTTTATATTTAACTATATAAATGTTTATTATATAATTAATAATAAAAAAAACTATATTACCATATGTACACTCAGCCTAAAGACTTTGGTTAGGAGATGTTATGTGTAGAGCCAACATAATCATGGAAACGATTGCTTCAGGCGTACTCCGAAATCAGATTGTATTTTTGCTTCGTGAATTCTTAATTTAACTTTAATTCATTGTAACTTCCGGAAACGTGGCTATGCAAGAGGTACATTAACTAAGCTGTGTGCTATTATATAACATTTTATTTATATTTTATACAAAAAATCGATTTGACGTTATAATGGTGGCGTGCTTAAGCAACATAGCCCAATGCCCAGTCCAAATCACGCAAAGTGCTTGTAATAATTCAAAATGTACACTTAATTTCTTTTTTTTTCTTTTATTTTTGTACCACACTGGAACAAAAAATACAAAAAACATTTTATAACAGAGACGACTTGTAAGAGTTAAATGTATGAAATGTTAAGAGAAACGTTTCGGCTACGGCATTTTCGATATTTCTATATAAAATTGGTTTGGTTAATAGTACATTCAGTTAAAAATTCTATTGACGTATCCATAGATTATTATTAACAATTGACAGATATGTAAATAATAAAAATACGCAAACAATTTTGATTTCCTTAACTTAATTAATTTATTTGAATTCCTATCACAATACAAGAACAGCTATTATTCAACAGTTCCAGTGAAACTAACATCATAAGGCCATATAACTAGCAAGGGTGGCAGTTACATTTCAAAGTTGTAACCCTCAACAAAGCTTATCAACAAACAGTAAGTTGACTAAGTTGTCCATACAAAGGCAGAAGTTGCCATCAATGGTCGACATAAGGCACAATAATTATTTCTACTGTATAACATATACAAACGTTTACACTTTACTGTTTAGTAAATATTTTAATAGGATATTTAAAAAAGAGTAACGGGTACAGAAGCGAAATATCTCTAAAGTTAACTATAAAATCTGGACCAGTCTAGGACTGTCATCAGTTAATTTCGAAATCATATTTCAGCGACGTTACTAGTAATAAGTTCAATGCTGCTTAAGCAGAGAGAGTAGCACAAACAGCGGAAGCGATAATGCTTATTTCAAAGGAATAATTTAATATTTCTTTTTAAATTAGACCTATGTTTGGGTCACAAGTCCCGCTTCCTTGCGCAAGTTGGCTCCGCGTCCTGAAACTCAGCGGCCAGGTACCTCAGGAGTGAATCAATGAAATACTAAGAAATATTTTCTAATCAATTTAAGAAAGTAATACAAATATATATAAACTATAAAATATAGCGTATTATAGAACATTTTCACTAAAATATTCCACTTCAATTTAAATAAATACTGTACAAATGTTTTATACCGCTATACGAATTTCGTAAACCGCAAGCACACCTAGAAACGTTTATGAATATGAAAATTTATGAATGTTGGTAAATTGACTAAAAAAATTATGCTACATTGTTAGGAATGCATAAACACTAGAGGCAATGCTTTTGTATTCCAAATTTTATATGAATTATGTCAAATAGAATTGAAATATATTCTTAATGGATCTCTATTGTATATATCTCTATCTATTATGTTTAATCTATCTCTCTCTTCTTTTGTAGGAGAAGATGAATGTATTATTATTTTTTAAGTATTGTTAATAGTGGAACAAAAATGACTAATACAATTTAGAATAATAAACATGTAAAATATCGAATAGGTTTTGTCATCACTATAATATGCTTCAATAAGTATCGATAGTATTTAGAAAAATTTTAACGCAGTGTTATTGATATTACAAAAAATATATTAATATATATATCTAGTATCATTTGCAGGTAAAAATAAGAAAAGAAAAGTTGGGTTTTAGTGATACTTAACATGAACGGAGTGTATCAACAGATAGATTCCCAGGTTCCCTCCGTCTATCGTACTATATGTGGAATATGTTCGCCCCCGTTCAAATAAAAACATTTCATTTCAAAAAAATGACAAATTTTTAGAGTCACTGTAAACCTTACTAACCTTATTCTAACATATACGGTAAAATATTTTCATGAAAAAAACCTTTATCATGTTATTTCACGGCAACTTGTTGGCATAATATAAGTATAGAGGCTGACACTATGACAAATAGTTCTCCATCACTTTCCCTTACTCACGGCGGATCCGGAGCTTAATATAAAAAGAAATATCAGCATTTTCGCATTGCTTAAATTATATTTAACTATCAAACCTGTATTATTTTTTAAATTGAAATATTCATAAATTTTTACTTTGAAAAATAAAGGAAATTAGCAAGGAACCCAACAACTGTCCTTCCTTTATTCGAAGACCCTCTTTCGCAACAAGATTACTATTGTGTACTTTTTCAAGTTTTAATTAAAACATTATGTGTTTTTAAACGTAATTCATTTACTCTCTTTTTATTCTGCTGGAGGTCTGGTTAAAACAACTTCTTTATTTCTATTCCGAGAAACTTTTACAATGCGGCTCCTTTGTTAATTATATTTGATTTGCATATTTTTTTCAATTAAAACAATGAAATAAAAATTTATAATATTTTTTTATTTTAATCATGAACATCTTGCTAATGGTGTCTCAGTCGAAATGTGGGTTTGATTTCCACTCAGTGGAATATACGTAGCGAGCTCGTAGTGGTGTAGCGGCTCAGAGTCTGACTTAAAGGCGTCACGATTGTTTATTCTATTCTATATGCTCAGGAAAAAGAATAAGAAGAAGAAAATAAAAAAATCTTCGCTCTGATAACAAGACTATTTTTTTATATTGTGTAAGCGGACGGATCTTTTTAAAATTAATTAAATATATTTTAATTGTAATCGCAAAGATTAAAACCATACCAAGCAGAGCTTGTATATGTCACTAGTTTCAATATGAGTACAAGACGTAAAGTGGTACTCTCGACTTGGGATAAAATTAGGGTTCAAAATATATCACCTGGTGTAAGGTGAAAGGGCAACTTTGTGAGAGAAATGATAAATTGAAGATAAATGTTATTAAAGTATGTAATATGAATAAGTAGTATGGAGTCTGATTTAATTAACTTTTAACAATATGAATCCAGTAAATGGGCACATTTATGACAATATATGATATTAATTAAAATGCCTGTACTCCTTTATATAGGTGATTAGTAAATCGATATAGGCGATAGAGGAAGCCCTTTCCGACTATTTTTACGCTTTAACTCGCTTTTAACAGAGTAGACAGAGGCAACCTAGAGTTGAGGCACTCCGTAGTCCCACCATGCATCGTTCCATTTTCGAGAGATTGTGTTTTGAGAAGCAGTCTCAACGCCACACTTTGTCTTGTTACCAAAGCAAAGAAAAGTTTATTTTCCCTCGAATATATATATTATATAGGTATATGATTAAAATAAAAAATCAATATATGTTTATATATTTGTGTCAGTGTTACATCACCCTAACGAATGACAATAATTCATTTTTATAAAAAGAAAAAAAACAAAACAAAAGAGCCGCATTGTAAAAGTTTATCGAAGTAGAAATAAAGAAGTTGATTTAACTAGACCTCCGTTACAATATGAAGAGAGTAAATGAATTAGGTTCAAAAACACGTAACGTTTTAATTAAAACTTGAAAGAGTACACAATAGTAATTCGACGGCCGTCGAATAAAGGGCGGATAAGTAGCAGTTGTTGAGTTCCATACAAATTTAATTTGAAAACTTTTAAAGAATATTTTCGGTTGGTTTCGTTGACTTAAAATATAAATTATGAATTTGATGAAAAGAAGAGAGTTAAATAAAAAGGAGGTGGAAAAATTACAAATCGACATTAAATGCATCAAAGGCAAATGTATATATAAATCGAGAAATAGAAATCGGCAATATATCGGAAATGGCAATATATAAAAAACACGTAGTTCCAATGTCTAAAACGTTCAAGAGCTACTTAATTATGTACAATTTTTTGGAAGTAAAATGAAACTGATGCAAAAATTCAATTGTGAAATTGTATTATAATTACCAATTTAGTTTTATTGTAAAACATTTTTTTTGCCTTAATTCCATTACCTCCCCCTAATTTTGTATTATTCATAGTAGATATATAAGTTCGTACGCTTGTATTACATGTGAATATTTGTAATTCAATTACCCAAAATCAGCTCAAAGGAATTAGATGAAATTGGCACACACATAGTTCACAAACTGATTTAACACACGTGATATGGTTTGTTTATGTTGAAAGTTTGATACGCTACTTTTTACTATTGAATTAAATAATACATTTTAACTTATAAATTGTTATAATATAGAGAAATATCCGCCGATAGCCGTCGTGGCGCTGAACACCGTTGTACCTACAACGTGACGGTTGAAGATTCGACTGAACATTGCGCGAAAGGTGAAAAACAAAATATCTTAATACGAAGTTCCCAAAGCTTTATGGTAAGCTGGCAAAGCGTGGCGTTGATATTCGATACATTGCTTGTCGAGTGAAAAAGCTCAACACTTCACATTTTCCTATCAGAGTTGAAACCCACCACCGACTACAGCCAGGCGCTGTTTTACTCAACACAAAAATATCATAAAATATTTTTCTTTACTTGAAAGTCACCACAAAAGCTAGCCTTCTAAATGATAAGGAACAAAACAAAATACTACGGCATTATTAAGCAAAATGACACGTGATTACGCCAAAATGTTTACATGCAGCGACAAATCAGCGCTCCACTGTAATAAACTAAGTAATATTTTAAATATTGCAAGTACTAAACATTTTAAGTCCCGGCACAAGGTCACAATCGCGCGATTGTGAACGCGACAGGTGGTTCGATTCCCACTCGAGGGAATTAAATATTTAATATTTTCATTTCTGCATTCTGTTTTTGAGGCAAATTCAGAGGTTGAATTCTACCACTCAACACTGAATTATTTGTATTATTCATGTTGTAAAGCGCTATTAGCAGAGGAAACCTAGTATCGAAGAGAACCCAATGTGGGCGAGTTCCAGTCATTGCTTGTTCAATGGTGAAACTCAACTACGCACTTTATCTTATAAGAAGACGTAAACGAAAGTTAAATACTGTTGTTTTCTATGTAATAAATTAAAAAATCCTAAAATCAATCATAATTTTTAAAACAATAATAACATTCTTTGTGGTTGCTTCTTTACTGCTTCCAGCTCTAAAGCAGTAAAGAAGCAAGCACACATCACGTCATACGACATTAGGCGTCCACAAAGTCACTGTAACGAGGGGGGTGATAATGTAGTTTGTGATACTAATCTATGAGAGTAGAATAGACACAGAATAATTTATCAGCTCGTCTATTAGTTGGTTTGTACAGTTGTTGGTAGGTCCCCTGGTTTCAACTGTTTGTATTTTTTTCTCTATATTTGTCTTTCTCTTTCTTGTATGGCTTACAAGAGGCGTGGGTTCATATCCCTCTATGTTTAATATTTTTATACGTTTTTTAATAAACTATTTTAAAAGTAAGTAAATTCTAAAAAATAACAAAATGTTAATAATTTGTTTATTCCTAACCATTTTCCGCATTTTGAATTGTGGACAAATAACTATTAAACAATCACTAAGATTTAGAATTTTGTTGATTGAACGAGCCGTATAATTTGAAATTGACTTTAAGAAAGTCTTTACGCTAGCTTTTATACAAAAGATAAGGCCTACAAAGGACTGTAGGTATATTTAAATTATTTCAAACATATACAATGAATATTTTCATAATATTTTACACGTTTATTGTATGACCAACTGTTACCGTCGCTATCTCACTGGAGCCGTGTAAAAATGCAACAGAAATGCTGAGTAAATTATGAAAGTTAACTTCATTTGAATACGCGCCGTAGTTTCAGTTTGTGAAAATATACAGTTAAGCCATTGTAGTATTTCCAGATAATTCGTTACTTCTATAAATACATTTCTATTTAACTTTGTTATACACACATTTATGTATGTTTAAATAAAAGTAAAAAAATAGCGACTGATTGTAGAGTAGTAGTGCCGATTTTGCAAGAGTTTTATGAAGTAGGTAAGCACAATTTATGAACACTTTTTACCATTTTTCCAAAGAAATGTCTTAAGATCAGGTAATTCTATAGAAACGTTTAATCCAAAGATAGAATATTGAATAAGAGCGCAGTACTTCTATATACCATCAATAGATCTAAAAATAGTAAAAAATAACTACTGTTTAAATATTATAAGCATAAACGTAACAAACCATACCATATACTTGTTCCATATTGGAATCCACGTACAAATGTGAACTGCCATAATCGTAATAGATAAGTACCTTCTATCGAGCGTGGATAACGTGACTTATTGGATCGGATGAAATGGCCTGACTTACCAATAGAAGAGTGCACATTTACAATATAATAAAATCGTACTAAACATTTAAAATGTTGCTATTATTGATAAAATACATATTAAGATACTCTGTTTCATACGCATCGCATTATTTTAGAGATATGTTGAGTGGCGGAACTCAACGCCGCATTTCTAAGAATGTCTTTTTTGTAATTTTGATCCAGTATTTAATATTTATTGTAACTTGCTTTCACCACCACCACCCACCTACTTACGTACCACCTAGAACTCTAAGCAAAAAAAATTATATTATTGAATTTAAATAAAAATAAATAAGTATAAAATAATTTACTAAAATACCTCGAATTTCAAATATTTGAAACTGCCATGCACGCCTTGCAAAATTAATTTTAATAACGTAAAATTACAATATAATTAGTTTTCGTAAACAATTTCCGTTCTTTCTTAGATGCATTGTTGCATAATGGTTTCTCAAGCGAGATAACTCAATTTATTAAAACAGAATTCTCCGGAAGCCGCTCTCTTTAATTAGGAGGATAGAGGGAGATTGTGCTGCGAAGTAAGATTAAATGGTGTTTTTGTCTAGTGGATTGCAAGCTATTGTTCTTCGTAATTGCTTTCAAATAATATTTTAAAATAGTCCTCTCTCTCTCCAACGAAACGAAAAAAGTAAAGCTGAAGAAAGCAAAAAATTAATGATTAATAATAATTGAAAAGTTGATAAATAATAACTGTATTATTATATTATATATATTACAGTTATTATAATAAGATATTATTATTAATATATAATTGTATAACTTTACATTTCTGTATATTAATCATAGAGCTTTTGCGTGTCGTTCATGAAATATTTTAAATAACTAATTTCGTTATTCGAATTTGTAATTAATATACTATCGAAAAGGCAAGAAATAGCATTCCCATTGTCAATAATGTAGATTTAGATATAGGTAGAAAAGAATAGATTGAATGATTTTACTATTATTTAAGCTTCTCGGTTTTTGTTATATGCCCTATACATTCGAGACATTGCGTGTTGTCTGGCGATAACTTGGCGTTATATCTACCACAGCGGAGAAATTAAATCATTAAAATAGAAGATTAAGTTTTATATAACTAAATAATAATTGTGTTCAGATTAATTTTCACAATGTACCTGAAAACCATTTCAAAAAGAGCACACACGTCCAAACGTCCAAACACTAATTAAATTTTAAATTAACTGAATTAAATGGTCACCAGAACTTTCTGCTCTGCTTGCGTTTAATTTGCGTTTGAAAATTGTGCGAGGGCTCTTTGGGAAAGATACACGTTACTCATAATTCATTCGCACAGTGTATTACATTTTAATTATGGTTTTTTATGCTTTATTTAGGTTTTAAAATATTATTTAAAATAATATGTTAATATAGGTATTTAGCTAGCCTATTAATACAGGTATTTAGTTAGCGTCTCAGTAGGCAGATTTTTACAAATTTCTATTACCGAAAGATAATTACTAAGAATTATCTTCTGGTAAGAGATGATATTATTTTTTAAATATTTTTAACATTTTTTAAAAAGTTATTCGACACTAAGGAAAGAAGAATACTTATAAAAAAAATTGTATAAAAAATTAAACGTAGCGGGATATGCTAACAACATAAATAGGTTGTAACAAGCGTATAAGAATTTCGACGTAGCTCGATGAAAACATATGGGTTAGTTGGTCAGATCGCCTGAACGGTCCAAAGAGATGCGGCTTCAAATCCCGCTAAATTCAAATTGTTATTCTTTATAAGTATATTTGGTATTTATGTGTATGTACAATTTGTAGAATGGCGTTGGACTGTGTGGTGCCCCACATTGTACCGTACCACCACCACCAGTACCACCAACCTTTAAAAAGGACGACCACGACTGCTCTGTCAAGAGCGCAACGACAAAGAAAAAGATACAATTTGACTTACCAAATATTTACTCCAATATAACATAATGTACACACATTTGTTTGTTTTGAATACTAATAAATATATAGATATTTTGTAGATAAATTGATAAAGTGAATATTTTTATTATTATTTTAGGTAGTGTTGGAGTTAGCAACAAATTTGTATTTATTAAGTATTGTATGTACATAATATGTTTTTATTAAACTTGAACAGTCAGTCCAACAAACGTTTCTTCTAACATCGCTCGTAATAAAAAAAAAACAATATGAAAAGTAATTACTCAAAAACGCCATAAGAGGAAGTAATTAAAAGTGAAATTACAGCTATAATTAATTCTTTTTAAGTCCAAAGTTCCATCTGTTACGTCCATCAAATATTTTATCTCACCCTTCTGTCATAGTAAAAGCTCCCGGGACAAAGGTCTTTGTTGAACTCAAAGTTTTTAAATTATTAACGCCGGTATTCAGTGTTGCCAGTGCATGCTGCCTCACAACACGGCAAGATGCAAACACCGGTTATAAATTTATTAGGTCATGAAACAAGATAAACAACAATGCACGAGTTTCTTGCGTTTACTATATTTAAGCTCGACTTCTTCTAGATCTGCGCTAAAAGTTGTAGTGGTTTCTTAATATATTATATATTTTTTTATAATTTTATATTTTATGTAAAAAATATGGTTAATGATATGAGCAATATATTGAATCTTTTAGCAAAATCACTTTTCCCCTTCATCTCATCTACTAACGCTTAACTGTTGGTAAATGAAATGACATTTATTAAATTTTAGGCGCAATGCTGATTTCTGCCACGCATACATAATAGATTCTACCTGCCTATCCTGCTACGCGGGAAAACTGTTTATTTCCTATTTTTTGACGTTTTAATTAAGTATTATATTTTGTGACTGTAAGTGTAGCTTAGATAAAAATGTAGGGCCATTTGAGTCAGTAATGTCTTTATAATAACCTATGATTAATCAATCAATATTCCTCCATCTACCTTTTAGTTTACCTATATCGTTAGAGGCAATTCGAGTAAAGCTTAAAAAAATATATTAACTTCTACGCCGTCACCGTTATCAAATAAGCGTGATGGTATGCTTTCTATCCCTGTTCAGGGAAATTATTATGATTAATTACATAATTTTCTCGCTCTATAGCATGTGGTATGTAAATGGAGAGAAAAAAAAGTGGTGTCTTAACAAAATATTCTCTCTGTTTACCTTTAAAAAATATCACTCAACATGGAATGCTTAGAAAATTATAGAGAGTGGAAATAGAAGATCCTAATACTACTGTCTTCTAACCAGACCGAAAAGGATTTTACATATACTCATAGAAATTAAATATGTCGAAAGTTAAATCAATAGCCACAAGTATCAATTACATATCATAAGTACAGCAAAAAAGATATAAAACATACCTGAAAAGCAGTAAACGCAAAAAGTATAAATTTTATCGAATTTTCAATGTAATGCTAGTATTCAATTAACTCTTAACATGCATACATTAAATGAAATTGCATTTTGTACGCGAGGTTCGTTATTTTTATTCATATTATATACCAAAATATACTGTGAATGCATTTAAGGTCATTATTAAATCGACGGTCCCTAGGTTATCCCTACTGAAAGTGAAAAAATTAAATATTTATATTATTGTTTTAAACAAGGATAGTTTAAAACACGTTTAAAAAACACATAAAAACATTGCGAGTTTTTGCTTTCGATAAAAGTATCCAATTGTAGTATTTCGATGGTCCCTACGTAAAGACGTAAATGTGACGTATATATATATATAAGGTTACATTTTATACGACAATTATTTAATTAATAATATTTACTTAGTCAATCATTTTTCACAATTATATAATATTGTTTTTAATAGTTGCCAGTTCCTTTAAACTAGACGAGACATTGATATTATTACAAGGTCACATATCTATGTTCTTTATGTGTTTTAAAACAATCGCTTTCCAAGTTTCCCAATGAATATTCGCTTTCAGATCTTTAAAAGATCTGAACTATGAATTTTAATGACAGACTCATAAGAGGAGAGTATCTACCGTAGTGTGATTCCTATAAATAGACAGACTCATAAGAGGAGAGTATAATCTATTATACTAGATTAAAACAAAGAATATTTAATACTACTTGATATCATAAAAAAAATGTATCATTATCCGCTAAATTGTGAAAAAACCATAATTATACTATATCTAAATCAACATGGACAGGACGAGCAAACATTACAAAAATAAACAAATAAAAGCTTAAAGAGAAAACAATGTTAATTTTTGTATGAACGAAAATGGACATAGCAAAAGAAAAGAAATCAACTAATCGATAAAATTAATAATGGTTCATTACCATTAAGACACAGCAAAATATCGAGTAATAAAAATCGTATAAAACTTGCTTTGAGCCGCTAAGCTAAGAGTCATTAAAACTTTGTAAGCACTGATTTTTAAGCTTAATAAACATTAAATGAACGGAAGATAAATAGATATTAAGTTTTTCAAACAGATTCAATTTTTTTCCTGCACAGCAGCGTGGGCAGAGGGGAGTGTTAAGACACTCCGAGGGAAGTGTTAAGTAGTAATACTTTCCAATCGGTTTTCTAAATATTGTGTATTGAGTCACGGGATCCAACAGTATTCTTGGTCAGCTAAGTCTAGGAAATAAAAATATATTAAATATTTCCCTATTAAACCTTTGCTCCAAAGTTGGGATGGAAATCAATACATCAATTTTAAGTTTAATTGAATTTTAATAAGAGCCTATTTATTTTAACGAAACTTAAAGAACCTTGCAAGGTTAGCTAGCGTTAAGGCTGGCATATTGATCGTCTATGAAACACGTAGGTAATATAAGTAATAGTATTACCTAAATGTCGATATTCCGACACCTTCCTCGCATTATGTCGAAGACAAAGAAAGCGGCGGCAGCTAAATGACTGTATAACTTTCATAATGGGTTATTAAAGGCGAAGTTATCTTATAAATTACTTGAATTATTTTAAACGTTAGGTTATAATTATTTTTAAGTATAAGATGGAAATATATAGACAAATTTGAATAAGACTGTCTTTTTGGTAGAAATAATTGTCTAGTTTAAGGCTGTTGTGGCAGAAGGGCCCAAAATGTGATTAAAAATGTACGAAAAATATTATAATTGAAATATTTAAAGAGTGATAAAATAATATTGAAACTTCTTCTGTTTCTTATCTTTATAATATTTCTGTGCGAACTGTAAGCGACGACGTAGCTACGTAACTATATAATTTGTTTTGTTTAAAAAAAAAAAAGTTTCATATGATTTTCGCACAAAATTATCTAAATTAAATTCATCACAGTGAAATATGAAACATAATTTTATATTAATGAGAACATTCCCTTGTTTACGAATAATAATTAATAAAAGCGGTAATTTTGAGTAAGCAAATTTAATAGTAATAACATAATATTTAAACGCAGCAATTTGCAGGCTCGCACGGGAAATTTGATGTCGATAAAGTAATTTAAAATGGTTGACCATCACTGAAAAGGCGTCGCTTGCTAATTGGGTAAAACTCAAAATGTTGCTTCCTCTTCAACTGATGAAAGTATAAGTTTATGTATTTCAATTTCATTTCACTCTTTCAGTTTAATAAGCTTTTATTTAGATTGCAAATCCAACATGGTGGATCGCCCAAGATGGCGGACTATGGATTTCTATATCCCTCTGTCTATGACCTGATAGACAAAATACGGTACTAAGTTCCGCCAAAAGGAAACAGAGTGTCTTATCACTGTCTATCCTTGCTATGCAGAAAAAAACTTTAAAAACTCCTTTTTTCATATAAAACCCATAGGGACTATATTTACTAAAAGAGCCCACACAATGTTTTCAAATAATTAGTTAGAGCTTTTATTATTCATTTTAACATATAAATTGACGTCGACCTTCCGCCTACAATGAATATTTTTTTTAAAAAAACCTATTGGCAGTCCCACGAGGATATTTTCGCTAGAAAGTAATGAATTAAATTAAAGCTTAAATCAACTCTTTTTCCAGGATAAAAAAATTATTCTACGAAAAAATCGCTACGAAACGTAAAGTAACTTGTCACGAATATATAAATTATAAGAAAATAAAATATTTAAAAGAATAAATACATTTTTAAGCTATCTTACTTCACAACATAATACTGCAAGTTAAAATTTCAGTCAAAGAAATGTATTTTAATATTTTTGTTTCTCTGATACAATTTTCTGGTTAAAATGTAGTATGAGGGCTTCAATATAACATTTTCAGTAGGATTACGACCCAGATAGACATGTAAAGATTAAAAAAAAATACAGTTTATTTAAATATGCATAGGTTGCTTTATAGTTCTCGTCTGGGAATAAAAATAACAGCGCGATACTATGTCAATATTGACGCCGTCGCTGACTATTGAAATTGGATTCTGATTGAAATTTAAAGTAGATATTCCACGACTAACATTTTAAAGAGAACTTCAGCACACAATATCTAAATATACATATATATTAGACGCCATAAAAAATTAGAAATCCTTGTAAAGTTTGAATACAAATTTATTTTAGAGGAATTAAATCTATTAGAACATCGAAGCAAACTTTGATGTACTAATTAAATGTATATTATCTAGATTTAGGTAAGGTTTACTTTTCATTTGAGTTATCGATTTATAATATATCTCCTTCTTATCTGATTTCTACCTATTCCGATAGATAGAGTATGTAATTAAATTATAGAGTGGTATAATTAAACTTAACCCCCGAGCTTTTTCAACTAAACTGAATAAGCATTTGCATTTTTAAAGTAATGATAGAGATATAAGAGATGGAAAATATAAAGATGGCACATGTCGTGAGTTTATTTTTATGTTATCTTTATATATGTACATTAATAACAATTTCTTCTCAAATATCTTAACAACTTTAACTTGAAATATTTTTTACACAAATGAAGCTATAAAATAAATCTATTCACACAATGGTTTCCTTCCTTTAAATATGATATTCTCCTTTTACTTTTTGTAAATTCTACAAACAATTGATAATATTTTCTTAATGTTATATCTTATTGGGATTAAATATTTTATTGTCAATTTAAAAATTCTTAAAACTATGTACAATTTATTCTGGGCTCGCGCCAACCCTCAGATTTCAAAGTACTCTAAATGGCAATTAGTTTGAAACTCAGTTCATGCTCTTAAAAAAATGCTTTTCCTCAAAATAATTTGAAAAGAATCGGATTTGGTCTTTACGAATTTCCGGAAATGAATTCTTTTGAGAAGATTGGTTAAATATAAATTGTTTCCCATTAAAATACACCGTGTATTTCAAAGGGATTGCTATAACAATAAATAATTCAGTCATAAATGTATTAAACATATTTCATGTCAATTTGAATTTCAAAAATAATGGTCCCGCGTCGATATTTGGAGGTCGTGTGTTGAGACGAATTTCTGATACGATTTTTACTACTTACAGTAACGATATATTTATACTACACAAATATTATGAATTTTTACTTAGTTATCATATAAAATTTATTAAAACTAAAAGGCAATCATTTATAAAAGAAATATAATCTTAAGCCAACAAAATATAAAAATAATGCTTAAACGTCCTGCTACGAAAAGTCTACGGGACTGCTACGAACATTAACAATAAAATTCCATCTTAATATTACTAGTTTAAAAGGCACTACAATAGTTTTTATGACATATATAACATATCAATACCGAAAATTTTAAATTATTATAATAATCTTATTTAATACATTTTTAAAATGTATACACTATACAAAAATAAAGAAGAGTCTAAATTAGGGCAAATCATAATACGTATATGTGGAAAATTTCATCCAAATTCGCTTACACACAGGCAAAATATACGATATATTTCTTCAATTACTCAAAGCACTTTCATAAAATGAGGCAGCATTTCTAGTTGGGGAATACAACGTCACGTTTTCCTTCAACAAAAACAATATTTCATATAGGGGATAGGAGTACTTAGCCAATTGAATCCACCTTAACAAAAATTAGAATTGATATCTCAATTATAAAATCATTTCAAATTCAAAACATCCTTTGTAATAATCCAATTTAAGGTGTGCAGGAAGAAGGGATGAATTGTATTTGGCGCCATTAAGTCCTGTGACGATTTAATCCTTGACTGATGATTTCTCTACGCGACAGAATTCGAAATGATGAAATCCGTAGACGAACGCAGGTTATCGACATAGCTCTCAAAATCTGCAAGCTAAAGTGGCAATGGGCAGGCCATAGTGTCAGGAGGACCGACAACGGATGAGGAAGAAAAGGTCCTCGAATGGCGACCACGTCTCGACAAAAGGAGTATAGGCCCCCCTCCAACCAGGTGGACCGACGGACGGACTAAATGGCAACATTAGCAACCTGTTAAATCAGTTAAATGCAATGCAATCCAATAAAGTTAAATCTCCCGTAAATAATGCCAGTCAAAAAATAAGGCTTCTGATATGATTCTAATGATTTTTCCGGTTTGTAAATATTAATGATGATGATGATGTCTTTAACAAGATGATGTTACGTGTTTCATTATACGGTAAAACGATTGCTCTGCTAAATACAAGAAATTTCTGTAAAAAATATATCTTTGCGTTGCAATGATGAACGGCTTGTCAAATTAATCTTTAGGTCCTCTGACTTTTTTAGGATTTTTTCCACAAATTTACACCAGTAAACTCTTTATTTTGTATTTTTTAAATTTCTCCGTATTCGGCGAGCTTGAGTTTTATCCAGAATGAACACATAACTCGTATAGATCTCCCATACTTTTGCCAGTGAAAAAGAAAATGACGCATTACTTAACATTTAACATGGCTGTCATTTAACATTTATGTTTCTGATGAGATAAAGTGTTAAAGGAAGTATTGTTATCTATAATAAAGAAGATATATCCCATATAAGTACGTATTCGTGCGATAATAGACATCCATATCGGGCACATCTAACATGAAAAGCCAATTACGCGACGGTTGAACCAAGAATTTCCCCGGAGGCGACGCTAGTTAAGAACAAGCGCTTAACTCGTAATTACAGGGAACCGTCATTTCTAACATTGCACGCCTTTATTGTTTCTTTCCTTTTCAACCTTGAAATATGTTCTTTTATATATTGAAACTAGCGACCTTCTTGCGGCTTCGCCCGCTTTAACTACTGGATTATTCATATAATGTATGTTTGCAAAGCACTTAAGATAATGTGAAAATTAATTAAACCCTAATGCAACCCGCATTTTTGTAGTTTCAATAAGGACTTTCCAATTGTTTTACACAGCAAGGATTTTTTAGTAGGTACCATAATTTTAAATCTGTGCTACTAATCTTTTCAAGTACTTATTCAAATATATTTAAATGACTATTTTTAGATAGTTAAATGACTATTTTTAAACGGAAGAAATTATAAACAAAAGCCTACCTACTAATAACTACTACAAAAAATATGAAACCAAAATATATCGCGCTGAAATAATACATTCAGCTCCAATTAGCCAATACGTGCAAACGCATCTAAATCTTCGTTGCTATTAAGGCAGGCGGGTTTTTTTTTCTTGTGGTTAATGCTGAAGAGGGTATTCTGTCCCTGATCAAAAGTAAGCACTACGTGACTGCCTGTGAGGAAAATTATTCGGCCCGGGCCGCCCGCGTGGCAGGCGAGCATTCTACCACTGAACCACCGATGCGTGTAAGGCAGGCGGGCGCGGCGGACGCGCTTGTATAAGCAAAACGTCGCGGGACGCGGAGGGACGCATGGCGAGTGGCGAGCTGTTTCGCAGCAAGGATTTTTTGATATTGTAACAACTTCTAAAGTACTTATTAAAATGAAAAACAGTAAAAGACAGTTTTGATCTACATTAAATGGCCAACGTAACTAATATACTTATTTATATGCTGAGAGTAAGGGATAATTTAAACTTGAGTAACACACAGCTGATGTGTCAACGGCGGGATGTGTCTACAATTAAATGCGTTTTTCTCTAAAACTATTCGCAATTTCAAAATAGTGTCAAAAGCAAATTTTGTATTCGTTTAGCGTAGAAAATTAATAAACTATTTTAAAGGATACAGATTAATACCATTATGGAAAAATATCCCTCACAATAAAAAATATATTGAAATTACTTTTTTTTAGACAGAAATATGATCACTACACGTTATCCTTAAAAGATACGAATATGCTGTCGCGGACTTTTTTGTAGATCTTATTAAGAGAAACAATACTCCAATACATTATTTTTATGTAGTACTTACCATTAAAGCAGCGCATGCGCGAAAGTGCATCAATGGGTCGGACTTTATACACATTTATCTTATTTATGCTAAGTTACATAAGAATGTACAAATCATAAACTATATATAAACCTTCCCTGAGAAATACTCGACCTATTGGTGAAAACCGCATCCAAATCCGTTGGATGGTTTGGAAGAAGAAGAGTTAGAAAGCTCAGACAGATACGAAAAGCGACTTTGTTTTATAAGATATAGGATTGTAAGAATGTTCCTAAAAACAGTTCACAGTTTTGTAATTATCATTTTCAAATTCATTTTACACAATAAATACTTCGATTTTTACAATGAATTATTAAACAGACAAATGTTTCATGTACATAAATTGCGGCATCTTCGAGTATGATAATTACAAGAATTCCAGTAGTAGTAATATCAGTAATTGGTTTATGTAATCTATGTAGGTGTATATGTAGGTATGTAAATGACAATATTATGCAGACATAGCTTAGTATATTACAATATGTATATATATTATATGCAATTCTAGAATTATATCGCGTTTCTTCCACTAGCCGTAAACATGTAAGACAAACGAGAAAAGTAAAATAGTGTGATAGATGAGCTGTCACCAGACTTCTCTTAAAGGAAGTTTGTTAGAAGGAAGAAAGTAATTTAGTAAATAACCTCACCTGTATTTATCTTTCTGCTTGTTAGACCGTCCGATGACTTTTACCTTATGAATGCAAAAAGACCAGTTAATGTGAAATGTATGAAAAACAATCATTTGTGTAAATATGATTTTTATGCATTGAAAAATATAAAATTAAATAAATTATAAAATACAAACTTAAGGCCAAGACATTTGTAAATTCCAATGAATTAACATTTTCTTATAAACTTTACTTTTGTTTCACTGCTCCTGTTTACTCCGCGTTGATGTTGGAAGTAATTTATATGAAAGTTCGTTCAGAACGGTAAAAACAACATGAAAGGCTACCTATTATTTTTCATGCTTTGTAATCATAAACTACTTTTTTCAAATGAACTAAAAATAAAGCCGTTTTGGCGCAGCGGGACGACGTCCGAGTATAAACCCGATGGTTGAGAATTTATTTGATTCCCATTCGGGGGAATAAATTATTATCCAATAAAATATGGGGGAATAAATTATTTCATGTCCAAGTAAATGTTAAGCATTTTTTTTTATGGAATAAAGATATTTTGACTTTGACTTTGACTATCATTACCTCACTCAATTAATAACACAGCGCAGCGTTAAGTTCGGCCATGTAAGAAGCAATGTCTTGAAAATTAAGGTGGGGAACGGACTATCTCAACACTAAGCTCCGTTTATCTACCCTGCTATATGCGTGATACAGCGTGAACCCGAACTATAAAACCGAACGAGTTCATATTCAGGCGAAAATTCTGATTAAAATCATTATAAGAACAGATTTTACATAGTGCAATGAAAACATCTGTACACAATGAAGTTGGTTTCGATTTGCGGAGCAAATGAGAATTGTTTAGCTTTCGCTCCCTAATTGTTCCATTACCGCTTCGCAATGTTAGTAGCAACCCGAAATATCTTCATTATAAGCAACCACAGATTGGAGTATTACTATTGCTTGTAGTTTTCATTTTATATATATAATATTCCTTGGTATTTTGTGGCCTTATCAAAAATAATATTTTTATTTAATAGACGAGGAAAGATTTTCTCTATTATTTAATTATTATTATAAAAAAATATATAAAAATTAATTATTAAAATGATAACAAAAGAAATGTTAACTGTATTTTTGTGATAAAAGTTCTAACAGTGGAAATTTAACACTAATTTCATTAAAATCATCACTCATTTTGACTGATGAATTCAGTGGGTATAAAAATATATAAAATAAATTATTCTCTTTTAAGATCTTAAGTAATAAAAAAAAAGAATTCCCAAAGTTATAATTTTTTTTTTCAGCTTCACGTATCCCAGAGGTAACCTAGAGTGTAGGACACTCCGTTCTCCATTTTCCGCCAAATTCTGGAGGCATTGCGTGTTGAGTGCCGAAAATCAACGCCGCGCTTTGCCTCGATACAAGAGTGAAAAAATAAAAATATAAATTTAAATTGCTTGTCATAATTCCTTTATGAATGTGAAAACGCATAATTTTAAAGAGTCTAATAACAAATTCAAAATAAAACTTAAAGCCCTTCAAGAAGCGGACTTTTCCGCTCTTGAAAGCTTATATTTTCCTTTCCAAGAATTTGCAAAGAATAGTTTTGAAATTTATTTTCCATTTTATAAAAATTTTATAAAGCACTATTTTTAGTAGGTATATTGATGAATGAATAAATAGTATTCATAAAACTTCTGTAAGTCATAAGAATTTTATATTAACTATAAATAGAAAAATATGAAATAAAATCACATTTTCTAAGGTAGAGGAGAGCTTTGTAGCCGTTACTCCCAATTGTGTAATTTGCGCACCTGCCCCCTGTAAATGAGCGGACTTTCAGGGAAAATGCACGAACAAATGTTTCAATAAATTATGGCCGTTTCAACAAGAAAAGAAATATACATAGATGCTGCTTTAGAATAATAGCCAGATATTTTGATTTCACGGTGACTTAGTTTGAAAATGTTAAGTATACGGATTTATTCAGAAATCTAGTCATTACGTAGGGGAGAGGAATGGCTTATATAGGTCACAAAACTTTAAATGTACATAGAATGCAAAGCATTTCTTACAAATATTAAATAACAAATATTATCAAATAGGTTATAGAAGTACGAAAATGGAATTAAATATTAACATATCTTATTACTTAGAAATATTGAAATATTAGTATTCATTATAATTATTGTGTGTATATATATAATATAAAAATATATATTTCAATTGAGGCGCAAAATAATGAAACAATAAAACATATTCAAAGGAATACGGCGTCAATAAACAACAATGGCCACCTGCCGCTACAAATGAAACGATATACAAATATTGTCACGATAAATTGTATTACGTCTACAATTTGTGACAAGAAAGCTTCAGGGTGAGGTTTTATTTCTTTAATTTAATGTAGAACGAGACGCTGTCGAGATAAAAATAGGAAGAAATTTAAATAATTTTGTTTTGCGCTAACAAAGGGCCAATGTAAAGTGGCGTCCGTCTAAACATTAAGTGCACAAATTAGTTTGTGCTAATTAGACATTTCTAGTACATTTACACCCACTTCCTAAACATTTTAGCCTGATGGTTTTTCTTCTTAGCAATGAAATAAAAGCTCGTTACAATAGTAACCAAGAATAACATTGTACCTCATTATACCTGACATGTTCATATGAAACATGTAATTTTGGCAATTTTTTTCATAGCTCTTGGTAAATAAAAGTAAGGTAAGCCAAGCCTAACATTACTATATCTAGTCACCTCCCTTCTTTTGTAGATCTAGGAGGATTTAATTACATAAATTAAAACCTTTTATATTTTCCCAAAATGATAGCAATTTGTCATAATACAAAATACTCGTAATATTACATTTTATAGTTTCATGAACCTTTATATGTCTATCAAAAGTAGATATTTTCTTTGTATGATCATCCGTGTCGCATGTTTCGTTAAATATTTAAGCTGACGCGGGATAAATACCGAGCAGAGTCCCGCAAACGTCGTAGGATAAAAATTTTATACTGTCCACTATTCACTGAAGTGACTGTTCTTGTCTGATTTAAATTAAATAGAACTCTTATTATATAAAATGTTTTACTTTAGATCGGGAAATAAGCTCTATATAAATAAGCTCTAATGACAAAACAAAGAAAATCATCATATTTTTTATATAAATTAATTATTAACACTTAGTACTTTTTTTTATTTTCTTTAGTAATAATTTAACTGTGAATTATTAAATAATTTATCTCATACATATAATTAAAAAAATAAATATTCAAATAATCCATAATAAAGCCTTTCTATGAAGCTTAAATAATTGCAAAGAATATAAGAAGGTGGTGCTTATAGAAGAAGAAAGCGCGGGAACTACAAATACTGAAGTTTAATATAATAAACATTGTGCGATGCGCAACAGGATGGCGCGGGGTACCTGAGGGCGGCCGGCCGAGACACTGCGGAGCGCTTGCCACCGCGCCGCTTCGCGCGGACTAACGCAGCCAGCTTACAGGACGCGCCCTGCCTGTGCAGCAGTGTTGCCATTAGAGGGTTGCGGTCTCCCCGTTTTGTGGGGTGATTTGATATAAGGTTGTTTACTTTGTTATTTGTGTAGGTGTATGTTTGAGCTATAGTTCTTTGTTCTATATTTGTTTTTAATAAACTTAGTTAGATGTAAAGTAAAATTATATTAAAATTATGTATTATATTTTATAGATTTTATTTTATTTTATTTTAATATACAGATATATATATATATATATATATTTGTGTGTAAAAAGTGATATATAGTAATATAAAAAAAAATATTTCCTAACAATCAAACGTGACTCGTGAAGTGTTACAAGCGACTTCCTTTATAACCGCACTAATGGCTTATTTCATTACCTCGTAACCGGATGAAGAGTGTTCTTGTAATTGGCAACTCCGCGTCCCGCCCCGCGCCCCTACGACCCGGCCAGTCGTAGAGGAGGTAGGGGTATGGGGACGGAAGATACTACCCGTGCCGGATGGCTGGAGTCGCACGCCCGGATCTCCCGTACCTGCATCCCTTTTACAACTGTAGGACATATAAATAAACGTAAAAAGTAAAAAGCGAACACAGAGCAGAGGTTCGATTTTAACATCCTGAAACTAGAAATGTAACTCGAAGCTTAACTTTGTAACAAATAAAAGAAAAAACCATGAAAAGCCGGGGTTCAGTGCATTTTGAAATTGACCCATCAATATGCGGTGTCGTTTTACATTTGTCTCTCATTCCCTTTTACTGACAACAAACGAGGTAATAAAGGCAAACTCAATCAGTTTCACGAGCGGCCGATTGCTCTTTCGCAATTAAAATGCCTAAGGATCGATTGTGTTAATTGCGAAAAATTTCTACGAGCAAGAAACTTTTACTTGAGAAATGAAAAATTGATCATCAATAATTTTTTATCATTATTTTATATATTTATTATAATCATATTTTCTCGTGGAAAATTAAATATAATAGAAGTAAAGAGGGCATTTTCCACTTACGCAGCAATTTGTTGAGGGTATTGTGCTGTATAAACGCGTTAATACCGTTCAGAGAGCTCTTCACGCGTAATACCTAATTTGCTTCCAGCGCGAAGTTAATCTTCAGATTGCGAGCTGGCCAGAAATAAATTGTCATCTCAAAGCACCGCTCTCCCTAATGATATGCATTTAAAGTAAATATTTTACAGTGAAAATGAAGAATTTTTAAGTCGCTATTAAAATTTTCAATTTATATTTTTTTCCCACATATGCTGTATGCGCATACAGCGAGATACAATGTTAAGCTATAAAAATATAAAAATATTTATGTTCTTTGTTATTTGTATAATAATATTAACATATTAGTTTCTGTAGTATTGGCTCCAATAATTTTTTGGCCAAATAGCCAGATAGATAGCCGTGTTCGAGTTGTCCAAAGTTATTAATTATCTGTCATAAATATTACAAAGCCTATTAATATTCACAAAATTATACATAAATAAGCCTTTTTATGGCGAGTTGTTATGTTTACTTTGTATGAGAAATGGCTGTAATATATTAGGCTGTCGTCCTGGCGCACAGGCACAAACGTGAAACTGTAAACGCGACACTTGTAGGTTCGAATCCCATTCATGGCCCCTTCTCAATAGCTATTTATAGACGTATATACGTAATATATTTTATTATTTCTATACCAAATAATTGAAAAGCGGCATTTTAAATTAATCTAACCGTGATATGTTCTTATAAAAATAAGCTAAAAGAAACGTTCATAATGTTCATCGTACTTTGAATCTTGGGCCCATATTTATAAATCTTTCTTTACTGTCAGATCGATCTAGAGAGCAAACTTAAGAGAAAACAGCATCTCAAGTTCGATCTCAGGGTTACATAAATTTATAAATTCGGGCCTAAATATCGTAATTGGGATTCGGTGGCAATTGCGAAGATAATCCTAAATGAAGAAGCTATCATCCCCTTTTATTGTTCATATTATTTATCTTTTATATAACGCCTTGTGCTCCAGTTTGACCTGGTTGGCAATTAAGCGTGTTTAATTGTTTATGTATGGATCGTGACTTTCAGTATCCCGACCTTATAAACGCCTACTCTGTAATTCGTATATTGAATGTTTGTTTATACGAATGCTTCAATATATTTGATCTAAAATGAGAATATATTTTATTTATGTATACGCTAATAAATAAACATGGATATCTTGTTCATGTTAATGTTTTTATTTATATGTAATGAATAATATTTTAGCTCATATTTATTCATAATTTTCATTGATATATGTAGTGAGAGCTATTATTTCTGCTATTGAATTTTAAAATAAATCAGCATCAAGCTGTATCCCACATAACACGGAACTCAACGCCGGATTTTTGCCTTAGTGCCTGAGTGAAGAAATGAAAATATTAATAAACAATAATACATTACCTAGTGGGGATTATTGCCATAAACAATATATATTTTTTTAATTATATTATTAATATATATTTATTATTCTATTAGTTGATCGCCTTTAACTTGTTAAGTATTTCAGGACTTTTTAAAAGATTTCTTCTATTATGCTTTCAGATTTCTTTTATTAAAATTTCAGCTTGGGAGAGATTCTCATTTAAATATTTCTCTTGCCCATCATCTCCAGAATATTATTTCGATCATTGAAAGAATACTATTTTAATTATTTAAACATAACAAAATAATAGTCTTTTAAAAGCGTGGCACTGAGTGTTAAAAATCAGGAGAAAAGGAAGAGGAACGAAAGAAAACGGAAGAGAAAGGAAGGAACGATCTACACTAAGCTCTCTTTGCTTACTCTGCTATTTGGTAAAATACGTGAAGTTGAAGGTCTTAATTACAACATTTAAAATACTAAATGTACTACTATAATATAAAAAGATAATAAATTTACTTTTATAATATTATAATTAAAATTCAACTTCAATTTGTTAACCAAAAAATTATGTATATCATTTTATACAGACTAACAATGCACTAAAAGGACGTGTCATCTAACAAATTACGTCTTTGTTTAGCAAAAATTACCCCATATATCGATTATCTAATATAATGGTGCGCAGAGTCCTCCATTAAACCACTGCGCGGACCGAGCAGTGCTAAGTGACTTTTAACGTTACCACTCATTAAAATGATTGACGTTTTAAAAATTATAGTTTTTAGGAAATCCATGTTTTTACTTAGGTTTAAGCTTAATATCCTATATGACATGATAAGCGAGGAGAACCTAGTGTTGATGTCTTATCACTGTAAAACCTCCGTGTCCTGAGGAGTAGTTTTCTTTAAGTATGAAATGAAATTTTCAATATTTACGTCATTTAAAGATCATTTTTATACACTTAATTTTTTATTTATTTGAATTTTTGATTCGCTATTATAATGTTGCACTTCGTCTAGCTAAAAATCTATTTACAACTATATTGAATTTAAATTTTAAACATTTCATTCCCCTGAGTGACTTGTGACCCTGTTCACTATTATTTATAGTATTTATTTTTATATTTAACGGAAAGAACAAGCTGCACAATATTTTATCATTTCTTATTCGCGCTACTTCAAAAGTCTACCCGAAACTTCATGCATATTGAGCCAAACACGAATACTTACTAAGTTAAAAGTCTTAATGCTGCCAGCATTTTGGATACTTTACGAATCCTTGTAATTCATTGAACATTTAATTTAATCTGCTTGTTTGTTAATTTTTTCCTAGAAAAATATTTTGTAATGCTGTCTTTTATTTTGCTTAAGTGTACAATTTTAATATACAGTAAAAACACACAATACACTTTATTGTTTATAAGTACATCAGTTAACCACATCAATTGAACCACAGCCTATTATTGCTAACATAGTTTCACAAACTAATATAGTTCTGAATAAAAATAGCTCATAACTTGTGAACGTTTGAAATGTCATCAAAGGATTTTTATAAGGAAAATTAAACAACCTCCGACAATAAACCTTAAGCCTCTATTTCTTGCTCCAGTCAAAATCAAAATCTTACATTTTGATATTATTACCAGACTTCAGAAAAAAAAGGAGGTGCTCAGTTTGACAAAACTATAGTAATTGCTATTGACATGTTTTTGTGACACGAATACCAAATTTCAATAGATTATTTTCATATATATCTACTTTTTTTTATATAAAACAACAAAAGACAGAACGACTTACGTCTTATAAATTGTGATGAAAATCATAAAATATATTAGATAATTCTAGAAAAAAATTAATAGAAAGAAGAAATTGAAGAAAAATTAATAGAAGAATTAATAGAAAAAATTAATAGAAGGAATAGAATAGAAATATTGTAAAACGGGGTATAATCTTAACACGTAAGCATATAAACATTATTCTTAACGCCTTATTAAAATGGTAATTTTATCATACGGCGTAGACTCTTTGACTTTGTCACACCATAATCCTGGACGGGCGGGCGCTAGAATGATTTTATTAGGAAATAAACACAAATTAAAAAAACTTTTCGCTTCAAAATGTTTAACTTTTCGTCGGAATCTCTTTTCAAGTCGCGGACGAAAGAAACTTTTCAGTACGTAATATGAATGCGAGTCATAACAATATGTAAGTTATATTCAAAACGGTTACACAGAAATGGAAAAATATTTTGTTTTATATATTTTAATATGCCTCTACATTATATGTGTTTGTGGGAAAGAATAACAGAGGATTTAGCAAAGTGTTAACCCACATTTGGTCACATGCGCTCTACAGTTTTTATCAGTGTTTACAAAGCAGTAATTAGTCGACAGTCCCTAACAGAACTGGCTGATACCCGTCACCGCAAGTCCTCTACAAGAGAAAAAGCTTGCATTTAAGCTTGTTTTCCATACAAAAAATACTAAACATCATATTATTTTCAATAATATTATTTGAAATGAAATAAAAAAAAATCAGCTTCACGCTGTATGCTGCCATAGACTAGCGTAGACAGATGGAACCCAGTGTTAAGACACTTCGTTCTCCACATTCCGCCGAATTTTGCGAGTTGAGTGATGGAACTCAATTCCGGGGTTTTTGTCTTGGTGCCAGAGAGAAGAAATGAAAATATTAAGAAACAATAATTCAGTCCCTCGAAGCGGATCAATTTTAGATTATTTGAAATCAAATGCGCAAAAAAAATACATGGTTTTATTGTCATAATGTCATAATATCACCAATCTGAATGACTGATATTACTAACATTTGTATATAACTTGACAAATCAAAAGCGTCTATAATGTGTCTCATTAATATTTATATTTTTAAAACATTCATATCATTATTTTTCATTTCATGTAATTCAAAATCATTAAAATAATCATCGTAGCTTAATTTCAGAAGTCCTAATCATTGAAAATACATTATGGTCTTATAACTATGGTCTATTACACATTCTCATTTACCAGTCAAAAGCATTAATCGATCTGCGACGTTGCCAAATACAGTAAACGTGTACATCAGGTCATTTGCAGGTCATTACTTCCATTTACACACGAAGTGGAAATTAGTACGGCTAGGAGCAATATAAGCGTCAATATGACCATAGAATTAGTTATAAACGAAAATAAAATATAACAGTTAGATTTTAATAAAGTAATAAGCTTCACACATCAGCTTCACCGCATAGAACGATAGGCTGTAGTAACCTAGTGCTAAGACACTCCGTTGCACTATTTTTGAAGCATTATACAGAAAAAATTAAAATAAATTAAATTAAATATAACTATTAGGAAAATTAAAATAAATTAAATATAACCATTTCTTCAAGTGAAAATCGAACTTACAACCATCGCGTTTACAGCCAGACGGTGTCCTGCTGCACAGGAAGCTGTCAAATATGAATTAAACAGGAAAATAGTAATTAAATATATATTACGTAATAATTATCAACAAATATTTATGTATAATAAATATATGTATCCATTGGATGATTAGTATTAAGCCCACATGGAAACTTTACGCTAACCGACCACAACTCCGCAATGCAGAGAGACTTTACATATTCTCTTTTGAATCAATGACTCGCTTTAAAAAATAAAAGAATTGTCAAGTACGTATCGTTATATGTTATGTTATTTTCCTTTGAGAGAAGCGTAAGCACTATTTTTACAAAAGAAATAAAATAAGAATATATTTTCGTATAAACATTTATTTTACTGTAGATAATAAAAGCTAATAGGGAATTTTTATAGTATACCATTTTTTGTATACCAGCAGCAGTATACCAGCAAATGTAAACTATTAAGGGCGTTAGAATAAAAATAAATGAAAATTTTAATTAAGTAGTAAACAAAATATAAATAATAATAAGGAAATCTACTGTTAGTTGAGACGTCGTCGTCGTGGCGTAACAGCACAACGCGACTGCAAACGCGACGGGTGTTGGTTCGATATAACTCGAGGGAATCAATTATTTTCATTTCCCAGCTCAGGTATCAAGATAAGCCCGACATTGTTTCTCCACTCAGCACACAATGTCTCGAAAATTGGGCCAGAAAGTGGCGAATGAAGTATCTTAACTTTAAGTTCCCTCTGCCCTCCCTGCTTTATACAGCGTGAAGCTAATTTAATAAGTAATAAGTAATAAATTAATAAGTAATATAACGTAAACTCCTTTCACTTTTACCTTTACTAAATATTTTGTATTGTAAAACAACTTCAGTTTTTTAATATCTATTTTATATTATGCTAAAATTAAATTCGCCGGTAGAATGGCTTCTTTGTAGTTTGTAGTGTGGCAACTCAGATTACACGCTTTAAAAGATTCCTGTGGGATAAGTTACAGTACAGAATAGAAATTCCAGCTTTACAAGTATAAATATTTTATTCTATAACATATTTGTTGGACATAAAATTGTATTTAAATTATATTTAATTTTAATTGCATACAATCAAATCTGAAATATTTACAAATAAATTTTCTTGTATGATTTTTGGTGTTGTCAATAAATGTTGAGTATTAAAAAAATATTAGGAATATCAAAAGTTGGCAACATTACATCGTCACAAGCACAACCTCTGATAGATTCTAGAAAGGTTGAAAGCTGTACTCAAAATACGTGTGTTAAATAGGTTAGGAACTATATTTCCATAATTTTACAAGAACACATACATAATAAAGTAAAAAAATGTGCCTATTCTAGCGTGTCAAAAGATATTAAGAAGTATACAAACATTATAAAAAATAATATTTCTTTAACACTATAGAAAGACAAAATAAAAAATATTTCTACATCTTCATCCAAATCAAATAAAACGATTTTTTTCAATGAAATCTATATAAAAAATACTGTATTTAAAATAATAAAATTACAGAATAATGTCCGTCTGCGATGTAGCTTCAGAAAAGTGTTTAAATTGTTTTAAACTTGTCTAAACTGTCCGTCGCGTCGGACTCATTTGAATTTCTTACAACCCTTATTATAAAAACGTTCATAACTTCGTTTTATTAAACATAACTTTTTTACCGACATTTTTTTTTTACAAATTGAAAATGGCAAATTCATAAATTCTGTACATCTAATATTTTTAACATTCCGTATACGCTATCTGAGAGCGGTGTTAGAACAAGCATTCAAACGATTAATCCTTATACTTTGAATTGAATTTACTTATTTTCGTAAATTAATAAATTCAATTAATTACAAATGAAATAAATTTTATAAGAAATAAACTAACAATCTTATAATGTAACATATTTATTTAAGGTAAAAAAAATCGTGCTAACTTTTTTATAATTTATGTATATGCAATTTGTAATATGTTGATTAAGAAGCACTGTTCTAAGTACCTACTAGAAAAGAACAACATTAATCTTTGTTCTTCAAAGAGTTTTTATTTCCGCTCATTACGACGAGCGAAGCCGACAGGATTTAAATAAGAAACAAGTAGTGAGTGAAGATTTTTAGTTTTTAAATATTTGGCTCCACAATTCATTTAACACTGTATACACCTAACAGTATATATTTGGACACTCCCTTATGTTGATATTCAAGACAAAAAACGAAAGACAAAGACAAAGGGAGTGGCTGACGTTCCATATTATTTATTTCTTTTGTTCTATAGCTTTCACGATGTATGTCGCATATAGGGCGGAAGAGGTAAGCTGGAGGTAACTGTAACGTACGTATTCCACTATCCTCCCAAAATTGTAGCATATCTTTTTCTAAAAATTAATGTTTTGTCCATCCAGTTAGAAAATTCAAATATTTTTTGTAACTAAACAAGATATTTGTATTGAGCATCTTTACATTATAATTATACCAAAAGCTATTTTAAGATCGTAAATGTATTTTTCAATATATATTTATATACAAGCATATATAAGCCTTCTGATATCAATGCTTCGCTCTAGGTAAAGCGTAATGCATAAGCCTCGCTGAACTCACCCTGATATTGAACACCAAATCGTTTAGCGTATCGAGCAGAAATATTGCCACATCATCTTCAGTGAATTTTTATTTTAAATATGATATGAACTTATATAAATATTTTTCTTAAATTAATATACTGCACGCAGCCAAAATAATTTTAACACTTAATATATAGAAATATACGTATGTATATTTGGTTACATACCTATGAAATAATCAGCGACCTTAGACATTATTATTGAATATTAATTTTCCCAATTCGAGGGCATTGTGTGTTGAGTGACGGAACTCAACGCCGCGCTTTGCCTTGACACCAGTGAATGAAAATATAAGTTTAAATAAATATTTCCTTTTATCTAGTGAGGATCGAATCCACAATCAGTCGATTTTGCAGCACTGTACTAAATTAATATTTCAATATACAATATAGTAAATAAGCGACAATATAAGGTAGAGCAGCTTAGAAGTCAACCATATTAGATTAAATATTTATTACGGCCCTATCTATGGTACACCAATATGTCAATATATTTTAAGAAGCTCATATTTTTTTTAATAAAAAAATCATTTATAAGCAAATAAATCTTTTAAAGCAACATAACATAGCAACTTCATAATTGCAACATAAAAGCTATATTCATGAAGTTCGCATTCCAGTGAATAGTATGCGGGCAGCTCGAGTGAGAGTACGTATGTTCCCCACCAGACGTACATTTATTGTTTTGCGTAACGTTCCACCACTCCCACCCGACGTAGCTGCCGTCTAAAGATATCCCCAGAGAAAATATACACACACCTCTGTAACGGGAACGAGATTAAAATACTGTTATTTCAAAATTGAAACATGGAAAAATACATGAAATATGAATTTTAAGTGTCAGTGAACAGAATTTGTGATTTACGGCTTTTAAAATATTTATGAGCACGTCAGCTATTGTCTCTTGTGAACCCTTCCATTAACGTTAAATATTTCCTCCCTTTTAGGACGTTTCTCTTAAAAGGGATATACAAAATATGCTATATATAGATTTTTGTCCATTTTATATACAAAATGACGACTTGAGACAGTAATTTGGCCACAATATTAGGACCTTTCAAGGGTCAGAAGGACTGCGGCAAGTCAATTTGTTTAGAGCAACGGTTCACTTAACTTCAAATATAGAGTTTCGGAGAGCTAGTGAAACCATATGTTGCGTAGGTGAAATAATTTTATTTAATTTTAATTTATTGTATTTAACTATTTGAAATACATTTTATTTACTAGTAATTTTAATAATAATTTGACGGAAAGTGGAAGAAGTTACTTGTTGTATGTTCTACTTCGTGCCAAACTACATAACTGTATTTTCATACAAAATGCAGCAAAAACAACGCATAAATACTTTGACTTTTTTATGCTCCAAAATACCGTAGACCTAAATATTTTATATTAATTTTAACTTTTTGTCTTCTTCTAATTTTAACGTCTTGACAGATAGACAACAATTTGATACTAAAATGTTTATTCTAAAACGAAGTTAGCTATAAACAATTTTATTTAAGCATCTACATACACTCGCTTTGCGGCAAAACCAAATGTCACACTTTGTTTCAACTAGACCGGAACTAACAACTACATAGGTATTACGGCCGACATAAACATGTTTGAACTTTAAGTAAGGATAATGGTTTAATATTTTTTTGATAATTCTCTATAATAATAATAATAATTAAACCTTTAAATTAAATAATTAGAATCTTAATTTTTAGGTCCACATGTTTCCTGTATGTATCTACGTATGTGTATAGTAGAATTGCCAAAAGGAACCTAGTGTGAAGACATTTCGTTTCTAATTTCCATTTAATTTTCGAAATATTTCGTGCAAAACGGAAAAGACGGAAAATAAAAATAATTGAAATATACTTTGTCCCTGAGTGCGAGCCAATCTTACTCACTACTTACTACGCCATGACAGCCTCATAAAATAATCCGCATATAGCAGAATAGGCAGAGGGAACCTGGGAACCTAGTGTTAAAATACTACATACGCATTAAGACACCTTTTTCCCCACTTTGCATAATAATTTTAATATTATTTCTTAAATAATTTCGACTCCAAGTTGTTTCCCCTATTATATTAATAGGCAACCACACTAAAACTGTCCGAGATGAACGCCATTTTAATTTCCAAAGTTAATTCTCCACCGCGATAGCATACAGAATATTGGCGTAGCACAAATAATTAATTAGACTGTGTGCGACAGCACAGTCTCGCTGGTGATTGCTTTAATATTTTAACGAAAATCAATGTAGCCATAATATAATCTGTTCTTACGTTAAAATTATTCATATTTAGAATAATGAACGTTACTAATTACGTCAATCAATTAATTAATTTAACTTCGATACATTTTAATAGGCCAAATTGATATAGGTACGATTATATTCTATAATTGATTCTGTTGTATTATAAGATTGTAATAGAATATGGATTTATAGAAGAATTTAAATTATAATAATTATACGTTAAATCCACTGAAATTATAAAAAGATTTAGTCGTTGTTATTTTCTCACGATCATGATTATTTTAGAATCTAAAAGGCTGTTACGGAACAAAGGAGTATTCGCACATAAACAATTTAGATGAAACTGAATATGCAAATATTTCAAAGCGTTTGCATAAAACATGCTAATCTGTACATCTTTTTTTCATCGTCAACGTAACGCAATATCTTTATCATTTTATTAACTAAATATTTAAGATTTTCATTTTGTGAAAGAAGCATTTTCTTTTTAGAATTTTCTAAATCGAATATAAAATTTGCTGGCAAATAAATAATAAATCACTAATTTCAATTTTAACTGTTAAAGTTTCTTAAATTCATGACTTCAATTACAAGCAAAAATCTGTTTTCAAATGGATTCGTGCTTCAAATCGTCTAAAATCCGTCAAGTAATTTAGTTTGTCAACGGTAAATGTACGAGTGCAGTGAGGGCCATCTGAATGGCTGCAGTTATTCAGTCGTAGTATAGGTACGCGCGTACTGCGCCGCTCTAGTCGCATTGTAATTGTATTTACGCGCTATGCATTTTAATGCTTCCATCTATGCATAAATCTGACGTTCTCGTATAAATTCCACAGAATTCAATGGATTTTTGTTGCGAAATATTGAATGAAAACAAATTAATATATTGTTATACAATATTATATTAGTTTATTATATTTTCAAAGAACTCATTTAAATTATTATGAAAATTATTATTCATACTTATACGTATAGGTATGGTATATTTTTTTATTTTTATCTCCAACAAAAAGGAATTACGTTAAATGATATTCTTTGGAAAAATAATATAAACAAATATTTATTAAGCAGCTTCACAAATTTTACCAAATTGCAGAAAGAAAAAACCTAATGTTAACACACTTTATTCCCAATTTTCGAGACATGCGAGTTGAATAACTTCCGTCATAGATAGACCGAGATTATTCAACGAGAGATTTATCTACCAGAGTGACAAAAATAAATAAATATAACCATTCCCCCTATTTGGTATCGTACTCACAGCCATCGCGTTACACTCAATGTCATCGAGTGTCCCTGTATGAACACGAGTGTCTCTGATTGCAAAAACACATCGGCCACTTTGTGAACGCATTGTAAACAAGTGTCTAGTGTAGTTGAAAGTTTTCAAACAGCTTTGACATTTTCAATACACCGCACGAAGCCCAATAAATGTATTTAATTACCATACAGTTTGCATGTGAACAGCTGGAACACTGACATTAGTCAAAACCAAAAAAATCTAACAGAAAGTTTGTCATAGTCTATTTGCAATTTAGGGATATATGGAGGACGAAACACTAGGCCTATCCCTATCCTGCCGTGTGCGGGATACAGCGTGAAGCTGATTTATATTAAAATGTACTATAGAAGTGTAACCTTATTTTCAACCCTAAAACACTTCACTATTTCTAATCAAAATTACATAAAGTACACTGTTAATTAGCGGTTATTTGAAAACACATTAGTAGTAATTGCTCGAGCTTAATTCCTAATAATCGTTCCGTAGGCGGCGCTCTCCAATAATCCAAGGCCAAACTTAAGCCTTTGCACGTCGATTTATTTATATTAGATATAATTGGCTTATAATACGTATGTTTCTAATTGTGAGCATTTGAAATTTCTTTGTATATAAAAAGGCAGTTTTCTTTGCCTACTGTATTTTAGATTAATGGTAACCAGTAATTGACAAGCACCATTCGAATTTTTTTTAAACTTCCGAACAGGCAATAGCTCCAGAATTTGGCGGAAAGTAGGAAGCGGAGTGCCTTAACACTAAGCTCCCTCTGCTTACCCTCCTGCACGCACAGCGTGAAGTTGAAAAAAAAACAAGGTCCTACACCGATGCCGTATATAGATACAGTATAAATAACATAAAATTCTAAATTTCCTTATGCCAACACATTTTAAAGCCAGATCGTTATTAATTAATGACTAAGTATCATCCCCAAGATAAATTACTATCGGTAGTAAACTTCAAACACTTAAAGCTTAATCTCTGCATTGATATATTACAAGCTCGTTCACTTTTACGACACTTGTAAAGCAGTTTGTGAAATGTTGTGCAGCTTCGTTTAATGGAAAATTTTATTTATACTTATTGTACTTATCAAGGAAATAAAGTTATTTATTTACAAAATAAATATACTTTTAAAATATTATTCCACATTTACGAAAAAAAATACTGTTTTCGAAAATGTATATATATATATGTATTTTATTTTTTAGCTAAACGCTTATCACGAATAACGGGGTAGAATAATGGGAATAGATAGAGTAAGCCTTAGCGTCAATATTTTCGAAACCTCTAAATAGGTCAACTTTTACCATAATAGTACACGGGGTTTACGCCAGCGTCCTTTATCTCACGAATGTAACCATAGAAAGCATCTTTTACCTGGAATAATTTGACATTAGTACCTACGAGTTTAGTAACTATGCTAGCCACGTCCCACGAAAAATTAAAGTCGTTAAATTTATTTTAAAGTTAGTACTAACTTCTTCCTCCTGGCATTAATCTCGGCTATTGCCAGGGTCTGCCCTCCTACTCAACCTACTCCACTTTGCACGGTCTTTTGCTTCCTCGGCGGTTAGACCATTGGCTCTCATGTCCTGCATCACGACATCCAGCCAGCGCTTCCTTGGGCGTCCAGGAGGTCTCACTCCAGGAACTGATATAGCAAGGCACTTGCATCCGACATAGTTCTTAGGCCGGCGCGTAACGTGGCCAAACCATCTCAGACGACGCTCTTGGAGCTTATCCGCTACGTCACGGACCCCAAGACTACCTCGAATGAATGTGTTGCGTATGCGGTCAGACCGCGTTACGCCGCACATCCACCTCAGCATCTTCATTTCCGTGACGTGAAGCTCCTGAGTGTGCCGGCCAACATTCGCTGCCGTATAAAAGAACCGGTCGGATGATGCTCTTGTATATCAGCCCCTTGAGCTTGGGCGGTTAGTAAGTTAGTACTAACTATGGATACATTACCTATTTCGTATTATTTTCTCACAAAATTTAACATGCATTGATAATATTTTTCATCGGATTTTCTTTTTCAAAATATTTCATCGTACAACAACTACAAATGAGATCCTTCCAAATCTTAAAGACCCCAAAGCCGTTTTATATTCAATATCATAAAACTTTTGAAACAGCATTGAACGATTCCGTCGACTAGAGTCGCAATAAGAGTATTGTGGTCTTAGCACAAGTTACAAGTATGAGAATATGAGAAAATACTGCTCAAAGAATTCTCGTTTAACGCTTTATGAAAGACATTCAAATGCTACATTTATTTTTTATTTTTAGTTCGTTAGGTATTCAAATTGCACTTATAGGTTGTTTCGTTTGCCTTCGTATACTTCGTGTCACATTTACTTTTGCGATTATTATTGTTGACAATAATAAATTGATTTAGAATTCCTTTTTTGGTAATTTAAAGGTAGCTGAATACTAAGAACAAAATAATTTTTAGTACAATTATTTATTACTCGGTTCTGACTAAAGAAAAGAATTAAATCACATTTATTTAAATTCCACATGAAAAAGTTTCAATAGCATCTAAATTATCTATAACATCGGTTGAGTCACATTTCACTGAGCTTATAAATTTTGTTTATGTGGGTGTACTATCAATAGAATATGTGGTATGATTTTTCTTCTGTCATAACCGAGTTCCAACTGATATATATTTTTATTTGCACTGCCTTTTTAATGAAAACGAAAACAGAACAATAATATATTAAACTTCCGGAAATATTACGCTGTTATATTTCTATTACTCTTGAATAAAGTAAGTAATGAAATATTGCACTCCCATAACGAAATAATTAAGTGGTTCATTCAAGCAACAATTTTATAATAAACATATTAATACATATTAATACATACATATTAATCTATATATATAAAAGGACTTGTCCTCACTGACTGAGGTAAGACGCACGCACAGCCGTAACCGCTGTGCGTAGAAACGTGAAATTTGGTCACATGTTTACTTTCGTAATCTGGATATCCACTAAGAAGGGATTTTGTAAAATTTAAACCCTAAAGGGGTGAAAGAAATAATCGTTGAAAGTTTGTATGGAAAAAAAAATCGGCACCGATTTTTATAAAATTGTAAATTCAGACTCTTAAAAATATTTAATTGAACACGGTTTCACGGTTATTTAGAATTTACCCTCTAAGGGTGCCAATAAGGGGTTGAAAGTTTGTATAGAAAAATCTTTAAATCGCCACCGATTTTTATAAAATTTGAAATTTAGACTTTTAAAAATATTTCATTGAACACATGTTTCGTGGTTTATTGGACTTCATCGCCTAGGGGTGCAAATAAGGGGTTGAAAGTTTGTATGGAAAAATCTTTAAATCGCCACCGATTTTTATAAAATTTGAAATTCAGACTCTTAAAAATATTTAATTGAACATGTGTTTCATAGTTTTCTAGAATTCACCCCTAAATAAGCAAGCGAAGCTGCGCGCGTCCGCTAGTTGATATTAACGAAGTTATAATTAAACATATTTTTTGACAAACAACATTTTTTGATTTTTTTTTATTTCTTTATAAGAGATCTGTGAAATTTAACAAAAAGCAGTAGGAGTTATGAGGGATAGAGGAATTGATGAGGTTAAATAGGTCCATAAGCGATCCAGTTAATGATAATGATAGTTCAAAGGTACCAATTGTCATTAATTAATGGTAACAGCTGCGGAATTACNGTCTATTGAATGTCATGCAGGATAGCTGCCAGCTAATGTAATAGATTGTACCATTGATTTTGAAAAGAGCAACTGTTGAGTTTCTTGCCGGCTCTTCTCAGCAGAACTGCCTTCCGAACCGGTGGTAGCTTTTTGTTCATATGTTCATTCGACGATTCAAAGGTGCTTATAATAATTGCCTATTTGAATAAAGAATAATTTGAATTTGAATTTGAATTTGAACATAACTGTCCCGATATGCGATTCATTTCACAAACTAAATGATACATAATGACTGGCCGTGTCATATTCCTTTGGGATAGATTCCAATATCATTCAACGCAGTTATGCTGAACTATATCCAAATTACAATTAGTGAATAATTCAAACTATTCTATACGTGAATGTATAATTGAAATATTGTTTGTCGATATAAATTAATGTATCCTAAGTTTATATTTAGACAACAAATATTGAAGCGTGGATAATAATGAAACTGGTATGTATATTGGTAACTATATACTCAGATATATATACATACTGGTGATTCAACAACAAGGACACCTGGAAACCTAATACTAAGGCACTCAGTCCCCATTAACACATTTCCGTTTCCCACTTTCCTTCGAATTCTGAAGGCATTGCGCGTTGAGTAGCGCAACTTAATGCCCCTCTTTGCGTTGCTACCGGGGCGAGGAATTGAAAACATTTTATTTCGCTACGATGGCATCGTACTATCTAAGATATTTTTTTTAAACGTTCTCAGTTCATTAACTAAAATAAGCCTAAAATTTAAAATAAGTAATATAATTCATATTATCAGGAATTTTTAATACCTTTATGTCATTTAATGAATTTCCTATATGTCGTTACTAGCGCTAAAACGGCGTTAGGGAGGAGGTAAATGCGTCGTTTCCGGCCGTCACTCGCTCACGGCGTTATATCCGGCGAGGCAATCATTTCAGTGACCAGTAATGTGTGATATATGATGCTAGAATATTGCTGTTAATATTATAGTGATTATTATACGCTTTGTTCAAGTATTCTCTCATTCGAACTGTTTACATATGAGTAAATCTGTTTGTTTGTTCATTTCTATTGGTGTAATCTCATATTATTCGTTTGTTAAAATATCAAGTTCAAATAATTTTGACTTTAAAGCACATAGGACATTAGAATAAGTCACTCCTACCTACATAATAGTAAACATCTCATCCCAAGTTATGGTAACCACTGTATAATTATAGAAAAATTGTAATTTAATTGAAAATGCGATAAATGCCAAAGCTCAAATAAGACTAATTTAACAATGTAATATTCCAAATGTATTTTGCCAAATATTATGAGGAGACTGCCGTATGGCAGGAGCACAAGGATGTCACTGTAAACGCGACAGGTTGTAGTTTTATACAAGAAAAATTGCACTGACCGTGCACGCGTACTTACCGTCTAATAAAAATACAAAATTATTAACAAATTAACAGTCTTTTTAACCGACTTCTGTAAGAAAAGGAGGTTATCAATTCGACTGTATTTTTTTTTTATGTTTGTTACCTCATAACTTTGGACAAGCTAATGCTAATCTAATGCTACTGATGTCAAGCTAATGCTACAACACCTTTACTACAATATCTAATTACTAAGCCTGTTTGTTTTACTTGGCACATACTTCAAAATTATAAAATCTTTGTATAATTATTTTTCACTTTTTAGTTTGTTGTTAGAAGTCGGTTTTTGTTTTTGTTAAAAACTAATTTTACTTTAAAATATAAAATGACACAACAAAAAATAGAATGAACTCACAGTATCGACACCAATCACCTTTCCGAACGAGGACCGAGGTAACATTATTTAGAAACGTCATAACATACACCTCACTCAATCTCGAAATTGAACTTTCATGTACCGAAGTGAGAAAGGTGAACGGTAAAAAGTATTTAAAGGTTAATTAATTATTCTTCGAAAAATAGTTATTATTCTTCGAAAAAGCATCGTGATAACTGAGGCGCAATCGCCTCAGCAGTCTCATGGTTAGAAATATCCCTGTGTGACGATAGATATTCTTGTGTGATTATATATATATATATATACCTTTGTGGTAACAGTATCTAACTGGCCTCTGATTAAAAATAATCAAAGACACAAAAAAAGTATTAATCATTTTAGATTAGAATTAAAATAATTTCTATCATTTACTCGTAGCTGTACTGTTATTTTTATTTTACCTATTTTCTAAGATATTCATCATTAATAATTGCATTGAGCAGGGTATGGCTTTGCGATTTAGGTATAATTTTAGTAGTACGAGAGCTTTTTTCTTCAATTGTTTCTTCAAAACTGTTCATATTTCTTACTTTTTTCTCACAGAGGAAAGCGATGTTCGCTGAGCAAGATACTGGGACCACTACTCCTCCACGGGTTATAGCACCACAATATATATTTTCGACCGGAACGCGGGCTCTTGAATATGGGTCTAAATATAGATGTGTAGACGGTATGTCAGAGTTATGATTAAAACTCTCTGAAACAAAAAATATGCATTAATTTAATTTTTTTTATGGAAAAAGAACACGCAAACGAGAGATAAGGCAGAGAAGCTATAGGCTACAGGTGCGTTGCACGTTTTTGTTTTTACTTGTTAGACATTTATTGTATAATTGAATTCAATTGGTTCTGTTATTACGAGTATGCGAGCACTATGCAGTCACTACCTTGTTGTAAATCGGGTGCCGTTTTTTGGGATTGGTCAACTCATAGTCGTTCGGTGATACTATCCTTTTGATAGTTCCTTCTCATATTTAACCCTAATTAGGCTGTGCCTATTTATAGTCGACTTACATTGTCCTCACATAACTTATATCTACACTTTTGTGTATGCACAATGCAAACAAAACATAACATTCTAAAATATTATTTAAAAGTGGAGTTCCTTGCCGTTCTTTTCCATTGTGAGATCTGCACCTTTGTGAACTGGGAGTAGAATCATATTATATTAAAATCACGAATAGTCGTGATACAGGCACTAACGAATAGTCGTTAGTGCCTGTAACGGTCTGTATGAAAAATATTTTAAGCTTAACATTGTCTTCTCGAAACTAGGAACCTAGTGTTAAGACACACCGTACCCCAATTTCCGCTGAATTCTAGAAGCATTAAGTATTGAGTAGCGTAACTTTATTTTACTTACCGTGAATTGCACGCAATTTTAGGTTTCCCTTCCAATCTATAAAGCCAATGTTAATAACATTAGCATAAGGTACATTCATGCGACTACGAAAATTTTTAAAAATATCTTTAACTACTTGTTTTTCGTCGTCGCTGGTAATTATGGCCAAGTATGCTTGTTCTTGTGAACAAATTTTTAATGCATCGAACCAATTTACGCTATTTTCATGGAACTTGTAACAGCTACCGGTTTTCTCGTTCAATTTGTATTCTGTTGAAAAATAACCTATATATATATATATTTATATAATCGAAACTTTAAATCCATTAAATATACAAACAGCTCCACAAAGGTTTAAAAAATCTAGTATAATCTTATCTAGGTTCACGCTGTTTTCATAGCTGAGTAGTTAGAGAGAACCGAGCGCCAAACGCTACGGTCCTTGCATACCTCTTTTTCTCATTTCTTTCCGCCGAATTTTCGATTCATTGGCGTTTTGAATGGCCGAACTCAATTATTCATAAATAATAATTTAGTCTGTAGGGAACATTTCATATTCAAAATTAATAATACTATGTATTATTATTATATGTATTAGAATCGTCCGCACGCAGCGCATTTGAATTGTAAACCTGTTCCGAGTTTTTGGCTATGCGTGTCGTAGGCTGCTAGCCAGGATCGCTACGTTTAAAGAGTCAGTTAGAATCGCTTGCGGCGTTCACTTGTGTATCTATTGCTCTCTTAGCTTGCATGCAATTTTCTAGTTTAGCTAGTTTAGCTTATGTTTTCTTTTGGTATTTATTTAAATTTCTTTATTTCCTTCTGTGAGTGTTAAATTATTTTCTCTTCACGTATCTGGTACGTTAAATAAATTTGGACGATTTCTCCACAAAATTTGGATCTTAAATTTTACTCCATTAGTGTAAAATAAACATTAGATATCATTAAATAGCAGTCTCACATTTTAACCGCTATAAGTCCATGAAATGGGGATCGAACCCTCAAACGTCGCGTCATACCTCGGCGACCGCTTCATGATTAAAATTATATATATATAAAAAGGCTGGTTATCTGTGAAGTCGGCTTACGGAGAATAATTTTATACGATAATGTTTTAAGAACATTGATGAAAATTTCCATACTTTTATTAATTGAATCATTATTTTGTGTAATACAGAGGCGATATTGGGTGTTATCTGTGTCTAAAGAGTCACATTGTAACGATAAAAAGTTTGATATTTTAGAATAAAAAAGTTACACATACGATGGTTCGGTAAAGGGTCTAAGCAAAATTTTGCTCGACACAATCTCCAATGTGGGAACGTACGTACGTTGCTCAGAATATTGCATCAGGATTGCCACCACAAGTTAAGTAATTTTTTTTTTGATAATAGACTCTTATCTGCGCTCTGTAACCTATTATTACTACAAACGCTTATGCCGATCATGCCTTGCTATCGCGTGCGTGCAGTCGGCATTCCTATTAAACATTAGAAATTATTCAAAGATATTTAAAAATGTTTGTATACAGGCTAAGTACAAATTTTAAAATCTAGGAGTTCTATCAGTAAACCGATTAAATAAAATATTATTAACATAATATTAGATTCAGACGTAGAAGTGCCAAAGTTTTTGATTTTTTTCCTCAGAAATGTCTATTAAAGTAACTCGTCCACTATCGTCATCTCCTTCAGAAGCAATATCTATGTATATCAAAATAACATATAGATAGATCCAAGCATAACTTTGTGTTGACGCATGTACCACAGGAAAAATGTTAAGGTATTTAAAAACCCTTAATGAAAAGGTATTAAAAGCCTTAATAGAGAAAGACACTCCGTTCTCATTAAAACACTTTCGTTTCTCATTTTCCGCCGAATCCCAGAGGCAGTACGTATTGAATTGCTAAACTCAACGCCGCGCTTTGTTTCGTTACCAAAGCAAGGAAAAGAAAATAATTAAGAGCTATATATTAAACTAGTGGGCGCGCGCAGCTTCGCCTGCTTATTTGGACCCTTAGGCGTGAATTCTAATAAACCATGAAACATGTGTTATATAAATACATAAATGTTATATATAATAACATAGTTAAACATGTTAAATATTTTTAAGAGTCTCAATTTCAAATTTTATAAAAACCGGTGGCGATTTGAAGATTTTTCCATACAAAGTTTCAACCCCTAATTTGCACCCTTAGGGGGATAATTCTAGAAAACCATAAAACATATGTTCAATTAAATACTTTTAAGAGTCTAAGTTTCAAATTTTATAAAAATCGGTGCCGGCTTAAACTTTCAACCCTTATTTCACCCCTTTAGGATTAAAATTTTTCAAAATCCCTTCTTAGTGGATGTCCAAATTACGAAAGTAAACACCTGTCCCAATATCACGTTTCTACGCACAGCGGTTACGGCTGCGTCTTACCTCTCAGTCAGTGAGGACAAGTCTTTTTATATACTCGTATATAGTTTACAATAAATTCTCCTCACCTATGTCAGTTGTTCCGCAGGAAGTCAGTCGTTGAGAATCTCCCCACTTGTAGCACATATATGGATAGCTCTCTGAACAATTGACGCTTATGAGTGTTCCAGCATTTAACACTGAACATTGATCTATATCACTGTTAATTTGACTAATATCTAAATGCATCAACTCTTCTATTGAAGTACCTGAAAAATATAAATGTAATTTTAAAAAACGTTTAATTTTTTTTGTTTCATTACTTATATCTTGCTACCTAGCTGGGTCAGCAAAATATAATTATGCATCTATCATCAACTTCTTCTACCCTTAACGTGACGACGCAGAAGTAATATCAACACTGTTTTCAAAGGTTAACTAAAGTTTCAACGTAAAGTTCAACTACTAATTATACAAATCTTACTAAGTACTTATTGTTTCATCTGTGTCTTTTCATCCATTCTTTTACAGATAGTAAATGCACATTATATCTAAACATTCCTTATTGGAGGCTAGTCATGGGGCCATGTGCCAACATGTGACTATAACGCGACAGCTTGTGGGTTCGACGGAAATAGGTTCCCTCTGCCTACCTTGCTATGTGCGGTATATATCGTGAAGTTTAAAAAAACAAATAAATAAATTTAAATAATATTATTTTTTATGGTGTCACACATATAGAAATCTGTTTCTTTAATTACCTTCGTGACGCAGCGGCACAGTATCTGTAAGAGGTGGGTGGAAAGTGTAGAAGTGTTTGAACTCTTTACTTTAGATTCTCTTTGCTTACCCTAGAACACTAGAAAAATTACCTTCTAATGTATTCCACCAGCCTTTGACGAGCGTTGCATGTATTCCGACGAAGATTTGATCAATATTATAAGAACTTGAGTAAGATTCTAATGCGTCTTTCATTGGATTATTCGCAGGTGACGCCAAAATTGCACCTAAATTAAGTTATTTATTAGCAGTCGATTTCCACTACTCAATAAGTTGTCAAACTGAGTAACGTTCGTTCTATAAAACTAAAAATGATTTCAGTAACAATTCATATTAACCAACTAAGGAGAGACGACATTAAACATCACACACATTATTACACATCATTACATCTTATATATTTTTAAAAGTAAAATAAAATAAGAAAGCTTGAAATTTTAATACAATGCTTTATACAAATTATTAAAAAATATAGGCGATTCAGTATGTCATACATATACCATATATGTATTGTTTATTAAAATATAATTGACATTTACCTGCGGCTTAACCCGTTGAAATAAAAATAATGTTGACTTGTATATAACACATTCTAAGTGCCCGGGGTTTATATTAATTGTTGCAATGGTCATCCATTGCAACAATTAATATAAAAAGAAACTTACTTTCCTGGCGGCAAATGTCGCGTGCGTCGTACCAAGTAGCCTTTAATCTGTGCAGCTTAAACCACACATTAGCGTCTTCGTCAAATTCATAGCCGTAATGCCTAAACTTTTTTGTGTCTGTAAATATTTTTGAGGTTATAAATGTTTTGGCGCGTAAGGGAATGATGACGTCACGAAAATCCCAAAACATAAACTTAGGTAGTCAGTATATTAGTAGAGGCCAGTCGCGGCGCAGGGGCACAAAGTGTGAATGTAATCGCTACTGGTTGTGGGCTCGATCCCTACTCGAGGAAATGAAATATTTATTTGAATTTATACTTCCATTTCGCGTACCGGCCCGGCGTTAAGTAGCGCCAGTCAACACGCAATGCCTCCAGAATGCGGCGGAAAGTGGGGAACGGATTTTCTTAACACAAGGTTCTCTCTGCCTACTCTGCTGTGAGCGTGATAAAGCGTGAAGATTATTTATTTTATTTTAACCTATTAGTTTTTTTAATTATGTAGAAATATGTGTATGATATTGAAATAATAATTATTTAACTAGGTAATGCGTTATAGTAAAGCTTTATTTCAATGTCTTTAAGACCTTATTTTCTAATATAAGTGTCTTTTTTCTAAATATAGGTAAACAAGAAAGAAAGATTTTTATCTTGTTACGCCAAGGAAGTATAGCTTCTTACGTGCGTACGTAGGAACATACACGTATATAAAAAAGGAATTAACGAGTAAACTGAAATGAAAAATAACATTGAAAAATAAATTCAAAGGGTACAATTGAGTTCCGGCACAGGACACTCGTAAAACGGTGGGGAAGTAATATGTTTATTAAATAAAAAAAAACACAAAAATACTTACCAGCGTATAAAACCAGGCAAATCACGACGAAGTATCGCAAAAGCTCCATATTACGTTATTACGCTTAGAGATATATCTTTCAAGTGAGCACTATCAGTTTCTATTATATGTAACTCTATAGAAATTGTTATTTTTGCTTGAAACTCTTATAAAAAATGATATGATTATCACAATATCACATGACCTTTTAAAATTTTAATTTCTTCATTTCTAACAGACTTCTCTAAGTGAAAGAGGTTCGCAATTCGACTGTTTGTTTTTTGTTTATTTTGTTTTAAATTTGTTATAATTTGTGTGTACTTGTGCGTGATATGAAGCCGAACCCTATACTCTAACCCTGAGCCCTGTACAGGGGCAATCAGTGTTTTGGAGTGAAGTACCGTCTTAGTCTGCCCATGACCCTCAGTCTTTTGAGGCCAACTAGGGTTTAATGTCTTCTGGGTTTTTTATACTCTTTCCTCTGACATGATTACAGTCTTTGCTAATTCATATGATTTATTAATTTTAATATGTTGTTTTGATATTTATATTTCAGTAATCATGACTCAAATACTCGTTGTATTAAATATTTATTGCGTTTTAATTTTTTTTATAATAATTGTATCTATGGTCAACTTTACTAGCGTTACTTTAAAATTGGTAAAATGACTTCTGATAACCTATGACGAGAATTCTACAATCTTATATTGTATAGGACTGTAGAATCCATTGTCTTTGCTTTAACATACGCTAACAATGCATTTTTCTTAAAACTTAACGTCGATTCAGTTACTTTAGATTCACGCTGTATCCCGCATATAGCACGGTAGGTAGAGGGAACTTGTGAACCTAGTATTAAGACGATCCCATTATATGTAAATGTTTATGAGGATGGACTTTTGCTTCACTTACATACAAAAACTACTAAACAGACTTAGATTCATCTAACACTGGAACCAGGACCTATATATTGGATCTCTTCAGAGGTCACAGTAGATACAATAAACCATTCGAGTTTGGCTCCGATCATATTCTATTATAGTACTTGTACACACTGAATGTAAAACAACGTACTTTTTTATTTTTTTTAACGATGTATTCTTTAACTTAAATAATACAAAATGAGGCAAAATTTTATTAGAAATAAATATTTTAATTCTGACTAAAGTATTACAAATATAAATTATAAAATTTTAATATGTAAATTGTATCTTCAAGCATTCCCCGCTTTTGTGCGCAAACAAAGATAAGCACAAAAGGTTAATGAAGAGTCTTATCTACATAGGACACTGATCTCACTTTTTGATTAAGGAAGTCACGTGTTCGATTCCTACACGGGGAAATGAAATATTTTCCTAATATTTTCATTTCCTCGTTCTGGTAACGAGGGAAAGCACGACGTTGAGTTTCAGGAAGACGGGGGAGTGAGGGAAAATAATTTAAACATTTTATTTCAAATTAATAAGATAATTTATCTATACTAATAATATAATAAAGCGAAAGAGTTTGTTTGTTTGAACGCTAAGATCTCTGGATCTACTGGTCCGATTTACTTTGTTTTTGTTTTGTATGAAAGCTGCATTCTTCAGAAGTGCTATAGGCTATATAACATTACATTACACATATATACTAATATATTAAAATACTTATTTCTAATTTGACATGCAATTTATTCTGCCATGTTAATAAAAACCGTCGCGTCGCTACGCGACTGTTACCGCGGCATTTTGATATTCATCCTTATGAAAATAAATATAATAGTCACTTTTAGCATTTTATCTAAATTGAAATTATAGTTTACTGTATAACATTCTAATAAAAAATTAAGGAGATGTCACTGATTCGAAATGACCTAGCCTACGGGCGGCATAGTATGAGTATGACCGACGCGAAAATATTCTTATAGTTCAAGCAGGCGCAGCCGCGTCCGGGTCACCTAGTGTAATATAAGTATACAAGCTACGATTAACGATGAATTCTTAATTTTCAGCAGTGTAGAGTAACGTGTCACTTCCTCTCGTCACGTCATCGCTCACGCCGTCACATCGGGCACGGCAATCGTTTGTATGAGCTATGATTTATGCATTTACTAAACGTATATCGCTTTAGCAATATGTTATATACGTACTATATACATATGTTAGAGGTAGACACTATCATGGTAACTGTGACAAATAAATATTTTCAATTTAGATTCCATTTCAAATTATATAAATGTTTATGGAATTTATGAATGAACAATTTTATGTAGTATATTTTGTTTAGCTATATTTTGTTTACAGAGGCAAATCGCGGCGTTGAGTCCCGCCTGCTAACAGACATCCGTTTGACGTTTTTTGGAAGTGTACAATTGTAATTCAAAAGATTTAGGTTAAATATCCACATTTTATTTCCATTTTAAAGTCATAATAAAAAAAAATAAGTATGGACGTCGGGTCTCATACACCCATCTAGTTCTACGAATTCTACAAATCGGCCACTTCTCGGTGAACTCCGCCACTGAGTCGCTCAGTACCTTTCGTATTAATGACAAAATGAATGTAGATAGCAGTGGTTGTGTCTCTGGGTTCAAAACACGTGAGTATTTAACTTTCTAAACGGGGCCTGGGTCTGTCAGACCCGACGTCCATGTTTCCCATACATGAATGATTTCAAAACGCCATATATTTTTATAATATTACAAAATATACTTTAATATTTTAATTGTATTATTTGTATTCAAATGTTTTTATTGTTATATATCATATATTATTTTGCATTGTTTGTTTAATATTTTAGTAATATAAATATTATTTACCTAAAAAAGATTAATTTTATTTAGTTTTTATGATGAATGGATGGAAAAAAATGATCGACCAAGCACGTCAGGGTTAAAAATATCGGTACTTTATAATCAATATCAAACAAAAGAATTGGACATTTTATAAAGAAAATAGCTCTTTATCAAATAAAAAGACACGTTTCCTATACTAAACTACTCTAAGAATTGAGAATGACTTTGACTCGCGTTTCGCGATCTGATCTATCATTTATTGAACATGAAGCTAAAAAAATAGTTTTGGGTTCTTGAAAAACATGTACACTTTGCCCCCAAAAGATATATAGAAAGACAACACATACTTATTTTGACTTCAATCGTCCTGTTAGCCTACAATTATGAAAGCTATTGTGTATAGATGTTCAATAGTACCTTATCTTGAAGTGTTGTCAAAATGTTTAATTTGTAACATAAGATGTAATTTTTTTTTAATTGTTAGACTTTGTATTTTGTTAAGAAAATATTTATTTTATTATATGTCTTTTTTTTATAGTATTTATTTCTTAAGAGTAATCCCATGTGGCCAAAGACTGAAATTGTGACTTTAAGTTACTTGAATCGTTGTGATGCGTAAAGTTTAATAAAAAGCGATTTTATTTATATTGATTTTGTTTGATTTGAGGCTATTCATGTAAACTAAAACATAAAATGTTGTCGTGTTAATCAATATTTAATTATAATTAAACTTTAAAAATTTAAGCGTAACAGATTTTACATAATTAAATTAATACCAGTTTATTTACAGATGTAAATCGCACGACAAGCTTTTTTAACCATATAAATTGTGTACAATGAGGTTATGAGTTGATAGTTAAAATTTAAAAGACAAATTTTATTTTCTTCTTTTTAGAGCGTTTAAATAAAAAATGAAAAATGATTTTTTGCTTTTAATTTATTTGTTTGTTAAAATAAACAAACACTTAACAGTTTCAATAAAAACATATTACTTGAATAAATACAAAGACTATGTTAAGTAGAAAATTCTTCCAGTAAAAAGCCGTGCCTTTTAATGAGAGTTTAAACTCAAATGACTGCTCAAGTATCCTCGAGGTCGAGTGAGATGAACTTTTAAGATGATTTTTTTTACAACTGTAGGGTATTTTATAAAAACAAATAAGCTAGCATTATGTTGCATACGTTCTATATTATAAATATGTACAATTAAACTTTATCAATATATCATATAAATAAATTTATTTACAATTTTTTTTTAAGTTTTGCGGAAGTAAATTGCACATGGAGGAACGCTCTATCTTACACTAAATAATGAATTAAGTTTGCACTAAATCATTGTACCCACCACTTATGTTGGTGTAATAAAGGAATAAATAGAAACCAAAGACTCTACCTACACATCTCCGCGTACTCAAATAAACATGTAAATATGTTAAACGTGACACTGATCTCATACCGAAAACTGAAAACACCGAAAACCGAAAACAACCCATCTAGAGAATGTTCCAGAAACTATATCGATTGTCGAACATTTATAATAATCTATCTTCGCGACCTGCTCTACGGGTAGATTTTCATCGCTCACCTGGAATCTTCGGCGCTGTCGTCAGAATTCCATTCCAATATTCATAAAATGAAATTATATTGCCCCTGAAACAATTTGGTATTATTTGTAATAATAGTCTGGTCTTAACCGAACGCTGTGCTTTATATAAGAAGTTACCATGTTTGGATAGAAAAGAAAAATTTAAATTACTAAAAAAAAGACCCAAAATAAAATTAAAATGCTAAATAATAAAAGTGATATTCGAAATAATGTCCCAGTTCAAATTGGAGTGTAATATAAGTTTATAAATACAATATCATTGTTTTCATACAATTTGTGAAACGTAAAATTAATTATAGTACCTATATATTTTTATTTCACTATAGAGTAAATTGTATTGCAAAAACAGTTGATTAATTTGCATATTCAATGTATAATTGTATATTTGTATTTTGCTTTTACACATAATAATGAAAAATTAATTGTGTATTTTGAAATACACAATTAATGTATGAAATACAGAATGTCATAGCGCTACTATTGGAGTCAGGTGCAGTCCGCAGTTATTTTCTTTTGTAATTGCAATTTAATAGGTATAGGTGTATCCCATTAACGGTAGAAATGTGAAATGTTGTAGGTACTTCCCTTCGTAATGAAGAACTCGGTTTGTAAAATAAATAACATTCGTTCCTCAGGCACCTCCAACTTAACAGGTCTATTACTTCACTGACGTTTAGCGCCACGCCGTATACATTAACTTGCATTTTAAATGCTTTCATTTAAAATCTCGTATATAATGTTCAACTATTACTATAATAATATGCTATCCGCTTTTCAAGGGATATAGATAGAAACAGATACATCCTTTCGTTTTAAACTGAAATATAAATTTTCTATTTATTTTATATATCTTATGTCATTAAATATATATTCTTATATCTTATGTTAAATCAAAATATGGGTACATAATGCCAAAAACTATTTTGATAAATCCAATAATAGATTTTGTTAGAATTATCGTACTTTATAGTTTCTTTTCTCTTCTCTTTCCAAATGTAAATGCTTTTCCTTTACATACATACGTACACGCCACAAAGTACTTAGCGTGTCTATAATCCGATTATATACCATTTGCCCTCACCTCACTTCTTTTATTGAGTTTACCTTTTCTTAAGGTCAAATGTAAGTCTATAAAACCTAACAATTTATTGGCCATATTAAGAATAATCTATCCTTTATAATCCAAGTAATACCGCCTAATTGAAATTTAATATAACAAAAAAAGTCAAGAATGTTTATAAACGGCAATTATCGATAACTTTAAGGGAAACTTCATTACTATTTTATTAGAATTCATTGTAAGTAACAATTTAATTAAAAGCAACATTAAGCGACGCCTACTCAATTGGAGCTTAACTAAAGCTTTTCCCTTTATTACATTTAATCGTCTATCTGAAGCTTTAGAAAAACTTGATTATCTCTTAAAGAAAAATCGTTCGGACTTTTTTTCTATTTCTATAATAACTTTTGATTGTGGACCAATAAAAATGAAAAGAGGAAAACAATTTATTTTAATTGTTAAAATTTTAAGGCGCGATTACACTGCGATAATTAAATATTAAACAAACAAAACTGTGAAAAGTTTGGCCGCAGAGTGGAATAAGAGCGAGTTGCTTATAAGACTTCACAGATTTTCCTTAATCGACTTTTCGCACGCTTGAAAATAAAAGGCAACTGAGCGTTGGGAACAAACTAATGGATTCTCGTAGCCATTAAGTCCACTTTCAAAATGTTCTTTCTCCCTGAAGTTTATTAATTATTAAAATACTTAATTATTAAAATATATAGAAAAAAAAAGGTGGCATATATGCGAATTGGATTCACATATCGAGGGTCCCGTACTAATTTCTAGATTCAACGGGTAGTAAAATTAAGTTTGCAGAGACAATATGCACTCATATATGAAATTAACTACAATTGTAAATTTGTAATAAAATTTGTAACGTGAAATTGACGAAGCTCAAATAGCACGTTCGGAACGCCATAATCAAAGAACCATATCATATCTTGACCAAAATATTATATGTATTACTTTAAAAAAAAAATAAACAAACGGAGAAATATTTATAAATATCATAAAATAACACCCCAGTGCTCCACAAATTGTCGAACGTACGTGCAAACAGTCCCTGCTCTGGGCAACACCTGCGGGATCATTAGTTTGTAACCAAAGTAATGGAGGGTTTGCGTTTACGCCAATTGTTCTGTTTGTATTATTTAAATACTACTGAAACTGATATCTATTTTTGTCGATGCAAATTTCTTTACAATATTATTGTTTTCCAATTTCTTAAACAGAGGGAATCTAGCGATAAAACACTCCATTCCCCATTTTTCACCCATTTTTTTTGTACCAATAAGATTTAAATAATAAAATTGATAAATTTTCTAATGTTTGTACTGTGACCACACTTCTCGATTTTTTAATGAGGTAATGTGAGTTTCCTCAAAAAGAGCTTCTATAAAAGCTCACACTATATTTTTTGTTTGTTTTCCAACGAAAAAGAGCAGTTTTTTCAGTGTTTCAATATGCAAGCGCTAAAACTAGCCTTATTCAAACGTGCCTGTGAGTTGGCCCTCGTTACATTAGAAAAACTTCATCAGAATGCAGTACCTAAAATTCAAAACATAGAAGCGAAACTAGATCGTTATTTCAATTGGAGGAGTTAAAGTTTAGATGGAAAACGTTGATTTTTTTTACATTCTACAAGTAAGTATAATTTATCCACTTACTTTTCGCATTGCGTGTTGAGCGGCGGAACTCAACGCCGCGCTTTGTCTCGTTACGGAAGCGAGGAAATGAAAATATTAAATATTTCATTTCCTGGACTGGCAATCGAACCTCCACCTTACTTTCACGCTTACACAACACACAGACGCACGCGTGTGTCCCTGCGCCACAACTGGTATCTATATAAATTTTGACACGAATATTTTTAAAATACAAAACGATCGTATATTGTAGAAGTATAGTAGAAAAGTATTATAATACTAAGATATAATACAGACATATAATGTTAGCACAACCCGAGATGAACAAAATTCCTAGATTAAAGTACAATACGCTCGGAACAATTGACGGAAACTCCGAAACAGCTGTGTCACGTAGGAATCTGTATTCATAACATTCCTGACCCCATTCTTAGTAATATTTTGTACGTCTCAAACAAAATTTAGCTATAATTTGAAATCAAGTCAAAACCGAACCGAAATTGCCAAATTCCAAAAAACAATAACTTTTATTCCAATAATTTAATTATGGAAATTTATAAAATATATTTAACGTTGTCATAAAAAAGAAAACATTATTTTGAAGAAAAAAAATATTGGTAATAAATACTAATATTACATAACAAATAATTAATGGTATATAAATATTTCATTTTCTTAATACTTCTTTATCGCTTTTCTTATGTTGAATAGCATTCGAAGACAATCTTATTACCTGATTGCGTGTCAAGAATAACAAAAGTAAAATGTACAACATAAACCATAGACAAACAACGTAAATCCAAAAAAATATATTCCAAATTTTTTTATATAAAAAGCTTAAATATTTCACATTCGTGAGTTCTCTAAAGACTGGCTGTACACGCAATGCTTAGTCAGTATAATTTTTATATTTACACCGTATTATAAGTTACTCTGATAATTAAAAAATATACTTCAAAAACGATAAGAAATGCACAAACTAAGACAGAAACTTCTTTTTTTTTATTTTTATTACCTACAACGTGAATATAATCACAGAATGTCTATATGATCTCTCCAAAATATTTTGATTGCAATAGCGTTTTAAAACAACCAGTAAATAATGACTAAAGGCGGATTATCAACAAATTTATTGCCGAGCTTTACATAAATCGACATTGACACGGCCGAAATGAAAAGTTATTTATTGCAATACAGTCATGGATTTGTAGGTGCCCCCTGTCTGTCTTTTAGTATAGCTTTAAACCGTAGTAGAACCGTACTTAAAAAGGTCCATCAATATCACAAAAAATACATATATACGATAAGTATGAAAATTAAAATGGTGCAATTAAATTTTATTTAAATAGGAGTTGTATCGTCCATTTGTAATAATTACGATATTCATAAAAGGCAGCCATGCCATAAAGCCTTCGTAGTGCATTGGCACAAGCGTGTGATTGTAAGCGCTACGGTTGTGGGTTTAATTCGGCGGAAAATGGGATACAGAGTGCCTTAACATTATGTTTCTTATGCCTGCCCTGCTATATTGCGGATACAGCGTGAAGCTAAGAAAATAAAATAGAAACAAATAAATTTACAAAAGCAAGTAACACAAATCATATAAAGTGAATTACAAAACGAATACGAAAAATTCTGGACGTCAAAAATAAAAGAAAAAGAATCTTTTATTACCTGAACTTCCGTAATCGACGGTTTCCACGCACCAAAATAAAAGAAGGCGATTAAGAGAGAAAACAAAATTATGGATTCGGATCATCGCTCAGCCCCTCGCGGAACCCCATTGCGAACTTAATCGAAAATAAAATAAGGGAAAACGAACCTGAATGCACTATGAATAAAAAAGAGCCTCCAAATGATCGCCCAAAGTACCTCCATAAAAACTTTTTACAGCTGATCACTGAGAACAGCTATAAAGTAATATTACAGAGAGGCTAGTTACAATAGTAATAAAAATATTGTAGTAAAATTTTAATTAAATAAGTTCGTGAATGATTCTAATTGAATTTGTGTTTTATCTAAGTTAATTTTTAATTCAATAAAGAGTTTTATAAAAAATAAACAATTTTTTGTATGCTTACTTTTAGGTTGCAACTATAACCTTATACAAATTACATATTTAGAAAAAAAAACTATATATCACATATTTGTCACTTGTAAGTGTGTACGCACATTAATATTTACGTCTGAAAGTTATCTTTCTCATACACTTGCTATCTTATAATAAAAATCTGACATACCCCAAAATTGAATTGAATTCATACTGACATCATGAGCTTTTCTAATTTCCTCTCCTAGTACCCGAAAATATGACCATTTTAGTGTTGATCGCGCTCCAATTTCCGTCTGTGTCGAACACCTCCGCGCTCGTTAGTTTGTAAACAACGTTGATCGATGCCGCGCCGATCGCCATCAATCAACAAAACTGGACGAAATATCTATTTGAAACGTCACGCCAGTGAGACCGACTTCGTACTTGTAAATGCATTTTGTAAAACGTTATTCAATGTCAGCCTCACGCTGTAACCCGCATATTGCAGGGTAGGAAGAGGGAACCTAGTGTTAAGACACTCAGTTCCCCATTTTAATGTTAACATTGTCTCTGGTTCTAAATATTGATATGGTGTCTATTATCTATTTTCTTCTTAAATAATAGCTACAGATATAAACAAAATATTGAAGCTGTGGAACTGTTAAATTATTCAATACTTGGTAGAATATTTACAGAATAGAATTTACTTCGAATCATTTGAAGACATGGTAAAATTTATATTAGATACATTTTATATTTTTTTTTATTGAAAGTTTGTAAAATAAGCTTAACAAATATGTTATTACCGTTTGACAATTGCAACATGGATTTTAATGAAACAAATCATAGTTAAGTGTTTCAAACACCCAGATATCTGAATAGAAACATGATATCGAAACTATTAAAGGCCTCAATATTCCCCCAGCTGAGATTTCAATCCACAGCTAGAAGTTCAGCCAGAGTTTTTGTGGCAACACCTCAAGGTTCCTTAGTTAATCATCAAAGCACAGCGCTTGGCAGTTGTCCTACTAAAACACAATAGCAAGATTTGAGGACACAAGAACTGGTAAACTTGACGCAGATATCGTGATCACAATAATTACAATTAATGTTTTCTTAATTTGCCTACTTTTGATTATGAGCATCTATACGTTTAACAATATACCTAATTATTGTAGAAAAAACATATTTTTTAAACGACTAAGATAGAGTAACATTACTCCGGTCAAAATTAGAGCCAATTTATATTATAATTTAACAAAATATATATAAATATATACTCGTGTAAGTAAAATATAATATTATACTCGAGCTTATTTCCTGGATATTTATATAAACATCATATTTTCTGTTTACTTAGAACGAAACTAATTCAGTTATTAAAATTAATTCATTCAACCTTAATTTCTCTTGGTACTGATTCAGCTTAAATTTGAAACATCTGTTAAATAAATATGTACATAGAGTTATCACTCTCAGTAATGTAATATTCGCCGGTAGAGTAGTTTTATATAGACTTTCTGTATATAATATTATTTTAGTATTTTTATTTTCTTATCTCTTTGTAGGTAGTGGAATAATATTGCGGATGAGATATATTTTATGATACACCGGATATTGGCCTGACTGACAATGTTTGTACTAAAAAAGAAAAAATATTCTTTTAACACAAATATGTTAAGTATTTTGTTAATTGAAGCCATCGGTGTCGTGGTAGGGATACAAGCGTGCGACTGTATGACTGTTTACGCGTCGATAGTGGGTTCAAATCCCACTCGAGGGAATTAATTATTTAATATTCTCATTGCTTCGCTGCCTGAGAATTCGGTGTAAAGTGGAGATCAGATGTTTCGTAATTGGAACAGAGTGTCTTAACACTAGGGTACCAGGTTTCCTCTGCCTACCCTGCTATCTGCTGCTAATCAACATCCCCCAATCAACATGAAGTGACTTACATTCCGGCGGGAAACAGAGAACTAAGTGTCTTCACAGTTCAAACTAGGTTCTTTCTGCTAACTCTACTTTAAACGAAGTGTCCACTTTTAAAAAAATCAAAACCAGGATAGATTTTGAATTTGTATTTACATATTCAGCATTATATGTACGAACATATTTTAAGAAAAGACCCCAAAATATATATACTTTAAAATATGTGCGCATATTATAGCACCTAGACGGCACTGTATATTTTTAAAACAACTGTATATGTATAGTGTTCACGAACTGCGCTGTAGAAGATTAAGCTCAAGCCCCTCGTTTATAAAGGGAACGTGGACAAATGTATGGATTTATTCTATTTTTAACTTTTAATATAGCGCAAGTAACTTTATATTCGCTTTTTTATAAAATGGAATAAATAATTAACTTGGATTTTTATATTTAATAACGCCATTGTTTGTTGTGGTGTAATTCATAGATGTTAGACTGCACGCAGTGACTTCATACACTTCATTCATTCTTCTACATAGAAAAACTATCTAAATGGACTAATTGATTTATTATTAGGTTCCTCTCCATAAGCGGAAACATGTGATATAATATATAATAATAAACAAATGATTAAAACGTACAATATCAACATATGTGACATAAGAATGAGTTGTTTAGATAAGGCAGCGTTGATTTCCGCGTCTCATTACACTATTTCTCGAAATTAGATGCAAAAGGCAGAATTGATTGTCTTGAAACTTGCATACTCTATATACGGGACACATATCAAAGCTGACACTTAGCTTTCTCCATAATAAACGATTTTTAATATCAGTTTAGTATATTATTTCGAACATTAACGCTATTTTTAGCAACAGTATTTACTAAGTTCAACATTACGAAATTTAAGACTCGCATTTGAAATATCATTTCAGAAATTGAAACCTTCACAACGGACATTTCAATTTCGAGGGAGAAGAGGAAGCCGGATACATTTTATTTACGAGGCGAGGGTGCATCTGGAAAATAATTTCATGAACCGAACTGTGACGTGGCGTTCGCTTTGGGTTACTAGCGCCATCTAATTTGTTTTTGATGTTACTTTATATTTGCACTATATATTATAAGTTTTTATTGCGAAGCTTCAAATTTTATAACTTATACTTATATTTTAGTATAGGGCAAGGTCTTTTTAACCTTTAAATCTAGTCTCTACAACTGCACATGTCATAAAATAGTCATATAAAATAAACACACACAATGTGGAGACAACAAAACAAAATTCAAAGCAAAACAATAAGACTACAAAATAACATTCGATTATAGCCATAATGGGTTATTTCCATTCGTCACTTTAATGGTACTTGGCCTGTGAACGGGGGGGTGCGGGGACGCGAGCAACAGGCGCCTGATCAATGAGACACCCCCGCACGCCCGCACCCCTCGCCCACCTGCGCCGCACTTGTTGCGCGTACATTCAAACTATAATACACCTTAACTACACATAAATAGAAGCTAACAACTTTCTAAATTAATATACATAGTTAAAGCGCGACTCATTCTCTAAGCCCTCCTCTTTATGCAGCTGGCGTCACGCCGTGCCGTATCAGGATTCTACGAGCGTTTTGCCAGTTCAGATAAGTGAGATGGTCTTTTTAGTGGCGAAATGTTTGCGGATTTATGGATAGATTTAGACAATTATGTCGTGTTAATATGAATTTATAGGTAGATTTTGGAATATCCGGAAAGTACTTAATACTTTAAAACAAGGGAATTTAATATTCTATATTTCAGTTATTTTTCAGATAAAATTAATTTATTAACATTTTACTGATAAATAACATCGAACTTAATGCAATTTAAATAAAACATTTTTTTTTTTGTAATCAATGACTAAGTTCACGTTCGTAGTTTTTTTATTATGTACACACGTACAAACACGTAATTTCTATAAAAAAAAATATTTTATATGTTTAAAATTATTTTTACTTTTGTATTTGTCTGATGGTCCGATGGAACCTTAGGTCCGAATTAATATTGGGCCAAGGCTGGGGAATCATTAGAAAAAATGTTGATGCGCTTTACTTTTAAAACCAGACTAAAAAAATAATAACAGTAATAATAATAATACAATAAAAAATAAATTATTAATTAAGTGCATTTTAAAATTTGAAGACAAGCATTGTGTCAGCTAAAATACTACCACACTAGTATCATATAATGTAATAACTGCTTACTTGACTATCAATTCCAACTAAACGAGAGTGGATACATGAAATGGATACATGAAATTTCATTAGGATGTAGATTAAATATAATTCAAAGAAATGTTTATTTATACAGTACCTATGCATGCCGAACATTCATGAGACGATAGCATATTTAATATATATATAGTATATGGGTGCCTACACCTCTATCGTAATATTAAGATAATGTATAAAAGTAAATTAAATAAGAGCAATGGTAGCTATGCAACCTACAATTTTGCCAATTAGGTTAAATATGCGATGACCCATTACCGCTTTTAATAATACGCTTATAATATAATCAATCTAATATGACATTTTGTATTCTTCTAATACAAGCAAAAACGGGGACTGTACCACAATATTTAATTGTGATTTTTTTGTACCAGTATTATGATTAATTAATATTTATAAATATTTATTTTCTTTTATTTTTACTACTTGCTGTTATAGTAGCAATAGAAAAGAATCTGTGAAGAGAACAACCTGGTGACAGACGGACACACAGACAGATAGCTAAGTCTTAGTAATAGGATCTCGTTGTATCCTTTGAGTACGGAACCCTAATAGATTACTACTTCAATATGTCAAGTATAGGATTATAATAGAAAATACATATAATGTAGATCATCGCGTCATTAATAAATTTACATAAATGTGGTATCTACAGTTAGTTGGTCCGATAATCCGTATCGATCGTGTAGTGTGGCGGAATGCGACCCGTAGCCCGGTGGTATGATAAAAGCAATGGAGAGCACTCTCAAATACCATTTGCCAATATACGAGAAAGGGGATTTATTTGCAAGGCAGCTTGCTCTCTTATAAATTCTCTTCACTTATATTTATTTTTTAAAAAAAAACATTGCGTTACGTAAATGCTTTTATTTCTCTCTTTTATTTGCCCCCCAAACCAATTTTGATTCAGAGCACGCTACACCACTGTATATAACCGGCAAAATAAAAATAATATAAATACAAACATTCCTCCCGAGTGCTCAATCTCTATCCCACAACTATCGCGTGTACAATTACTATTTATTATAACTCAATTCTTTTTAAACTTTATGTGCCTTTTGGTTTGGTCCCGTGGTTTGTTTCTCGACTACGAAAATAATTTGCGTGGTGATTGAACTCACAGCTATCGTTATATACAATACGCTATGCCACTGCACCATGACGGCCTAGTTAATATATTTTAATTAGAGTTAAGTCACAAATATAATAATCGCATTGATTTCATACTATTTAATTTAATACTGAATACCTAGAGACCTAAGTTGTGGTTTTTATTAGACACCTCGACATTAAAACGCTTGAAGCGTTACCCATTTGCGACAAGACGCGCAGGGTACTTTATACCTATGTATAATGTGTATATACTGATTAAATATTATTTATATCATATTATTATGTAATATTAAATATATACGTATAACATAAGCACATCATGGGCGCGCACGTAACTCACGTTAATATTCCATCGCCGTATTACAAATCCTATGACCGTAGTCCGTATCGAATTCCAAAATATGTATGGGAAATATAGAAATATGATATAGGGCAGATGCTGTTATGGCTTTTACCTTTTTAGCCGACTTCCCAAAAAGTAGGAGGTTCTATATTCGATAACTATAATTATTTATTATACAAAAAAATGGAGTATTATTACTTATTATGCTATTGTTATTTTTATTTATTCATATACGTTTTATATGCATTTAATTTGAATATCCAATTTAAAATTTCTATTTAAATTTAGTGCCTACTTATACATAAAGGGGTCGGATATCAGAATAATTAAATGCAAAATATTAATAAAAAATATATATTTTTAACAATTTGTTAATATTTTGTAAGAAACGAATTTACATTTTTTTTTAATAAATAAAACTATTTGACATAAAATATAAAACTTACCATAATAAATGTATTTATAAAATCAAAAAATATTTTTAAAGAAAATAATATTATAATTTATTTAACATGATCAACATTTGTAGAAACAATTTAATGTATATAACAAAATATTTCTTAATTAATAATTGTTATATATAATGTTTCTCAAATTCTGACGCGACTTTCAAATAAATAGCCATGCATGCCTTAGCGTCTTCTACAGAGTCATGTTCATCTTCTTGTATTGTCCTGCCCAATATATCCCTCGCGAGAGTTTTTAAAGCCACTGGCAGGTAGTTGTACTTCTAAAATAATTAAAATTCAATTATTTACATAATTTATGTATTGTTTATATCAGATTTATATGATTTCTACTTATAAAAAAAATAGAAACCATCGAAACGTTGTAAATACTAAACCATACGTCAAAATCAAGCTACGTCAAAATTTTTAGACGCATGTTACAGCTTATTTATTTTGCTAGCAACCTTGTAGGGAGATTTTTAGTAATTTTCGGTACCCTACTATAATGGCTTAGAATTATCATTCTGGAAGACAACATGCTATATAATATTCATAAAAAAATATTTTTAATTTCATGCGTGTTTTATCTGGGTATATAAAATAAATATATAATAAATATAAAACTCGGTCGTGAGTCAGGTTAGTTGCTGACTCAATCCCCACTTGGGAATATGAATTGTCTTCATTTTTTTTCTATTCTACACGACTAAATTCTTAGGAAAAGTGGAGAACACAGTATCGGTGTTAGGTTCTATCTGTCTACTATGCTATCAGGGAAAAGCGTAAAACTATAAATATTACCCCGCCTGAATTTTTTTGAACCTACTACAACATCGTGATTCAATTGCAACTAGTCAGAAGTAAGTAACTTGTAATTGAATCTCAATAGTTCTGTTTAAAATGTAAAATGAAATAATATTTTACCATCATAAACGGTTCGTACACTGCGAGATCTCTTTGTTTATTCTCTGGATGGCTTAGGTTAAGAGCTTCCAGATCGAATTTTATAAAGTGACCAATCAAAATGCATCCATTTAAAAGATCTCTTACTTTTCTTCTTACAGTAGCTACGTCACTTCCATTTTCCAAATATTTTTTCTTTATGTCAGTAGCCATATTCCTATAATCTATCACCACGGCCGTAGGTTTCACATATTCATCAAGTACAAGGCAGCCGAGTTGATTAACAATTGAAATTCGCGCCAAACAATTTCCGTTAACACATCCCACCATCTCACAGTCGATAGCGTATTTCAAAGTCATTTTACAGATTAAAATATAGATATTGATATTATTGAAAAAAAATTGAAATCGAATTTCTACACTGTAGAAGATAATAATCGTTGGAAATAAATATAATTGCACTCTACTTCGTAAGTCTCATTGAGGAAACTCAGCTTGATGAGACTAGAATGTTGGGGAAACCCCTAGTATAAACTAGGAATTTACCTAACGCCCAATGTTAATAATGTATCTCCTATCTCCAGTTAACGTCAATCTTGTATTGTTCGCCATGTCTATCCAATCACTAACCTGCATGCCGTCTTCCATCTCTGTCTATTTCTATCTATGGTTGCAATTTATGGATTAGGATTGATTATTAACATTGGGCGTTAATGAACAGCAATTATTAATATGACAAATTAAGTATTTTAATTAGTATAAAGTATTTTAATTTGTTTATCTAATCTAATATTTAAACTTGTAATACCACGTACCATTAAACACCGTAATATAATATGACTAAAATAATATGTCAATCTTTTTGAAAGGTACGTTTTCTAATTCTAAGAAATACATACCGTACTTTAATAACTTTAATATTTATATTATTAAATTATATTAATAATACTATTAAAATTATACAGTAAGTTATTAAATATTTCTAACGATTATTTTATTTTTGTACACATTGTATGTAGGATTTCTTCCCGTTATTAATATACGTCTAATAAGTTTTAAAACAATAACAAACTGAAATCAATTTTCAAATGGATTTTCTAAGCTGTAGACAACAACAAAGTACAATATTGCAGAATTTTTAAATTTATATTTTACATACAAAAATATTTACATCGACAATGTAGCCATTTTAAAATATAAAATTTTCCTAACATGAAAATAAAATAATATGTTAGTGTTAAATTATGTAAAATAATTACAATAATATGTTGAATCACTTTAATTTAGACAATAGATAATTAAAGTGCCATTACTCATTAACATCAATATTCGTAGCAATAACAAAACGCGCTGAACATAAAATATATAAAAAAATTAACTAGTGTGAGTGAATGTCAATTTTGAAGCTATTTTTACATTCTGTAGTTTCATCGAAATGAAATGTAAGCTAATGTAAAAACAAACCTATCTTATCACATAAGATAAGACATTAGCGAATTTATGAACCAAACGCAGAAAACAATACGTAAGTTTCGGCCTTGTATATAACCCTTGAGCCGCTGCCGAAACATAATTGTACGATTTGCTAGTATAGTTAATACTTGCTATCAGGAAAGTCACGTCGCTATCATGATTAGAGCTGTTAAGAAAACTTGGCGCGACTCTGCCTCGCTGATAGTGCTTTCAAAACGGAGTCCTAATGTTTTATCAAGTGTTAACTCGGGAAAAAGTAACTACGATATCTTGTTGCAGACTCGAACGGTTGACGCTTCTTTCTCGAAAGGTGTAGTGTTTCCGGGCGGTGTGAGCGAGGAGGCGGACGCGAGCGAACATTGGCTTCACCTCCTCAGCTCTTTTGGATTTGACAAAAACGATTTCGGATCCCTGCACAGACCAGGTACACCCATCACGTCTATCTTCGCAGAAAACCCCGTTAAAAGGTAAAGGTTCTTATAAAAACACATAATACTTAGCTTTTATGTTTCGTCACTATTGTTTTCAGTTCTCAATTCTCATTGTTGCCATTTGGCATTTCCAATCAACATAGTAATTAATTTATGCAGAAATATTGTCCCACAAAATTTCTTACTTTTTAATAATAGACCTGTGATTATATATTCAAATGTATACTTTAATTTGCAGTATTTATTTAACAAAATCAACCAGTTTTTTTGTATTTCAAGTTAAATTTTATTTGACCCTGACCTTGTGTTTTTAAATCATACTTAAACATTATTAACAGACATATTGCATTACGAATTACTGCAATAAGAGAAACATTTGAAGAGCTTGGTTTGCTAATCTGCAGTTCGAAACATAAAAACAATAGAAATGACATATGGGCAAATACCATATCTGATATTGATACTAAATATTGGCAGAAACGGGTGAGATTTTTTTTTTATATAAAATAATCTCGCCTATTTACTATATTGATATTTAACACTAATAATATACTGATGAATGTAATCAAACAACATATTTGCTACAAGGTTATAATACTTAGCTTTTTAATTTACATGTATTTTTTAACTACCCCTAAACTTGGTGTTTTTTGTTTACTTTAAGTATTATCTTATTTCTGTCTTTGGTGTCTGGTGTTCTTATATCAATCTACTATTAGTATTATAACATAATACTTCTGTAATATATTTTTTATACTAACAATAAATAAACTAATATTTTTTTTATTATAGGATAAATTTTATATACAGGAAGGGCTTTTTATTCTACCAATATGCTGCAAATACATAAGCTGTGATAGTGGTGCAGTAATTAGTATAAAATTTTATACTATATACTGTTTCACATTTTTATTATCAAAACCTGCATCCAGTCAAAGCCAGCAATCTTCTTTAGGTTATTGGTTCATTGAGCTAGAAGACGCCCTATGCTTATTATATCTTTTTATCAGGTTTCTTTTCTTTTCTGATTGATATTCAACTGTAGCAGTATGAATTTGCCTTTTAAAAATAAGATTACTTTCTATATTTGGAAATCAATTGCTATGAAAAAGTCATACAGCTCATTTGCCGTCTGTAAACCTGTAAACCAAGTTTTTCAAGTTTAAGATCATTTTTTCAGTGCTTGTTAGAAGAAATTTTCATATAAGTATATGTTGAAATGCTGCCTTGGCATGTGCCAATGTATTAAAAATGCCAAAGCAGAAATAAAAGAAACTAAATTTTTATAACTGACTATATCTGTGAATAAGTTGCATACTTGTTATATTCATGTTTACCAACAAAATGCAATAAAGAGTACATGTATAAGCTTCATATTTTATCACTAGCAAGAATGGAGTCATGGCATACTTTTTTCGTGTCATCCAATGTCATCAACTTCTTCATACATGCTCTCCAAAGAATTTTTCCTATATCATCAATATTGTTTTCTCAAAGGTTAATTAAGGTCTGACCCCAACCTCTCTCTTGCTTTGTAAATATTTTTTACCATACCATCATGGCTCATATTCTCTGATATGCCCAAACCATTCAAATTAACAAATTATTAATTGCTAATATAAGAATGTAAACCCACGATGTCCATGGCCGGATAAGCGCTGCCTGGGCCAAATGGCGGGAGGTCACTGGTGTGGTCTGCGACCGCAGAATACCGCCCAAGCTCAAGGGGCTGATATACAAGAGCATCGTCCGACCGGTTCTTTTATACGGCAGCGAATGTTGGCCAGCACTATCTCGGCACACTCAGGAGCTTCACGTCACGGAAATGAAGATGCTGAGGTGGATGTGCGGCGTAACGCGGTCTGACCGCATACGCAACACATTCATTCGAGGTAGTCTTGGGGTCCGTGACGTAGCGGATAAGCTCCAAGAGCGTCGCTTGAGATGGTTTGGCCACGTTACGCGCCGGCCTAAGAACTATGTCGGACGCAAGTGCCTTGCTATACTAGTTCCTGGGGCGCGACCTCCTGGACGCCCAAGGAAGCGCTGGTTGGATGTCGTGATGCAGGACATGAGAGCCAATGGTCTAACCACCGAGGACGCAAAAGATCGTGCAAAGTGGAGTAGGTTAAGTAGGAAGGCAGACCCTGGTAATAGCCGGGATTAATGCCAGGAAGAAGAAGATAAGAATGTAAACCTAATTATTTAGGTCACAAATACTGAAACTGTGAATAAGAAGCTTTTACTGTATGTTAAATATATTAAACTACTAAACATAATCTGTTTACATATAATATATATATTTCTTTAAACATTTTAAGGTGAGCGAGAATCCTTCAGAACTTTTTAGTCTTTGTAAGGAGTATAATTGTTATCCTGATATATGGAGTTTGTACTACTGGAGTAACTGGCTATCACCACTTGTGATAAAGAAGAGGTTTGATACAGCTTTTTTTGTAGCTGCATTAGAAAATAAACCAACTTCTATCAGAGCTAGTTCAGAAGTTGTTAATGTTGAGGTATTGTATTCAGTGAAAGAAATAACTTTATTCACAAGCTTTATACTAAAATTTAGTGATAAATATTAGCTACATTATAACAAGTTATTACCTCAACTAATGATAATTTTAGCATATTTTAAACATTATTAATTATATACATTATATGTCTATAAGTGCATTATTTAAAATTCAGTACAATTACTTGCTTATCATTTTTCTTTTATTCTTAGTTTACTGACTTTTATTATAATTTACTGTACCTTAACATCCTGTCACCAAATAGTTTATAATATAAAAAATTATAGGAATGTCATTATAGTTACATTGAATAAACTTTATTTAAATAGTCTGATACATATTAAAATTGATGTTTTAGTTATTATGTCGACATTTTTGTTAATCAATACATATAAATATTCCGTGCAGTGTAGTAGAAATATCAAAAATCCTGGATTTTGTAAAATTAAAACTGGTATGTTAAGCCCCTTCATTTGGTCCAGTATTGTGCGTAAATTCATAAAAAAATATTAATCATGTAAAAGTTTTCTAAAAAAATATTTTTCTTTACTAAGTGTGAAAACTTTAAAATTGTTACAACCATAAAAAATTTTTTTAGTGGACAACTCCACTGGAAACTTTAGAAGCGAATAGAGAAGGTAAAATTGAGCTATATCCACCACAAGGATATGAATTGCATCGTTTCTCGAAATTCTCTGATTTTGATAAATTAGTAAATTTTGCTAAGGAGAGAAGTAGTAATGGGGATGATCTGATTTATCCTGTTCATCTGGAAGCCAAAGATGGCACTGTGTATCTTTTGCCAGGTATATTTTATATTGTATCTGCTATTATTTTTATAATCAGGACATGCAACTGTAGACACGACAGTTGTAGGTTCAATTCCCACTTAAATGGAGTCTTAACACTAGGTTTCTTGGTACCTCTACCTAGCGTATGATACTGCGTGAAACTAAATATAATATTTATTTGTTTTTTTCTTTACAGAGGATTATCTGTACCCAACAAATGTAGACCTTGTCAACACTCCAATCATATATGAAGATAAAACTATATTAGAATTAAGAGGAGAAAAAAATATATTACATCGTTTGGAAACTGACAAACAAAATAAAACAGTTTTAGCTGTTCAAAACTTCGTCCCAAAATATCATTTCAACATGGGCAACGAGTTTACGCCCCTCAATATAAAAATTCATAAAATTAAGTAATCCTATCATTGCCTTAGCAGTCGGCCTTACTAGTAGTAGACATAAGAAATATTGTAATCCAAATATATTGATAAGATAATAAGATTTTTTTAAAATGGCGACTTCAGGTCATATGTGGCCAAACAGTCAAGATGACTATGAGTTGTTAGAAGTGATTGGTGTCGGGGCTACTGCGGTGGTTCACGCGGCCTTTTGTCGCCC